>CM076572.1:375699417-376299417 GCA_034641835.2 Pinus albicaulis
TAGAAAGAAATGGTCCCCATCACGTTGAGTTCCTCCATTAGATGAGGAAACTTATGCTGAACTTGGTCCCTGATGAGCCACTTGCCCTGGTGAAGGAGTTAGCCTACTTTGACAAGTCAATATAGCTAGATCCTATATTGGTGGGTGTTCTTGATATGTGTGTCCATAATCCGATTAGTTGTGGCTTGTTCCATGTAGTATGGGTTTAACTCTATTGGTGTGAGGTGTTTTTCCATGTCGGATGTGTCCAGTAGAGGTGGAAAGTAGGGTCGAAGGCAGTCAACATTGAACACTAGGTACATACCAAGGAATGGTGGAATACTGAGCTCAAAGGAATTGTCCCCTATAGCCTTGGTGATGGTGTATGGACCATATCAGAGTGGACGAAGCTTGCAGTGGAGTCCAACGAGGTGCTCCTTCTGCAAATGTAGCCACACTTTGTCACCCACCTGAAATTTTCCTTGCACCCGATGTTGATCATGTCATTGATTTTAATTCTCATCCTCTCTGTCAAATATGTGATGAACCTGTTGGAATTTTTTTTGAATGTGCCCAATGAAGTTTTTATCCTTGGCATATTCAAACTAGACATGAGTCGAATCAGCCTAAGTAGTTGTAAATGGCATGGCTACGTCAATGGGACATAGTGGATGGAATCCCAAACCCACTTGGAATGGGTTGTGGTCGGTTGAGATGTGGAGGGCTAGGTTATAGCTATGTTGTACATAGGGGAGGCTCTCATCCCATATGCATGGATGCTTTGAGTTGTACATGCGTAGAATGTGTACAATCATCCTGTCGACGCCCTCTGTCTGACCATCAGTTTGGGGGTGGAAAGTTGTGGACTTGGTGAGCTTGGTGTCCAGCATTGACCACAGGCCGGACCAAAATGTATTGAGGAACTTGATGTCCCAATATGAGATGATAGACTATGGGATCCCAAAGTGTACCCACACTCATTCAAAGAATATTTTAGCAGTGCCTTCCGGTGTCATATTCTTCTTCCAGGCTGCCATAATGGCGATATTGGAGAATCTGTCGACGGCAACGAAAAAAAAGTTATTGCCATGCTTAGTAGAAGGAAGGCTAGACATGTAATTCATGGAGATGGATTCTTGAGGTCGACTAGAGGTAGGCAGTGGAGTATATAGGCCTTGCTTCTTAATGGTTGGTTTGGAAATGGTGCAAGCAGTGTAGGATTTGATGTACTTCTCGACATCCTGTCAAAAGTTTGGCAAATAGAAATACCTCTGTAGTATTGCCACTGTTTTCTCGACCCTGAAATGCCCAGCGACCAGACTGTAGTGCGCTTCCAAAATCATCTTGGCACGCTCGCTTGAAGAAACACAAAGGTGTTCCAGGTGACATAGCAGTGCATCCTGGAGGTGAAAATTTGGAACTCGGTTACCCTGCAAGAGGGTCTTGTTTATGTGTCTGAATTTTGGATCTCTCTTGTAGAGAAGTAGCCAATCAGAAGTCTCGTGCCCATAAGAGTTGAGCATAGTGGTTATCGCCATGATCGGTGGTCAGCTGAGGTAGTCTGCAACATTATTAGTGTTTCCCTTCTTGTACTTGATGTTCAAATGAAACTTTGGCAGATATGTGGACCACTTCTTATGGTGATCATTCTACAACTTCCCTTGTGTCTGTATGAACTACAGGGGTTAGTGGTCTATGTGGATGGTCGTTTCCTCCAAAAAATGTAATGCTTCCAATATCAATAAGCATGCACAATGGAATACATCTCTTTGTCATAAGTGGGATACTTTCAAACTGTGTCAGACAGTGTCTCACTATGATATTCCACTGGATGCCCTTGTTGATTAAGAACTACCCCAATAGTATATTTAGAGGCATCTATCTCGATCTCAAATGGTTCTTGTAAGTCTGGTAATGTGAGCATTGGGGCATAATAAAGGTGATGTTTCATTTCTATGAACTCCTTCTGTTGAGATTTTCACCAAAACAATTTCAATTTTTCTCCTCCCTCGGTGAATTTACTCAAGGGCCAAGTGATATGAGAGAATCCCAGCACGAACCTGCAGTAGAAATTAGCAAGACCCAGAAAGCTGCGAAGCTCTATTAGTGTGGTTGGGGCTGGCTAATCCCAAATGACTTAGATCTTGGTTGGATACACATGCACCCCCTGCTCATCAATTATGTATCCCAGAAACTAAACCTGGGTCATGCCAAAAGTTTACTTCTCCAAATTATCACACAACTTGTGTTTTCGCAATGTTTGGAGGACGTTTCGGATGTGGTGGAGGTGCTTTTCCCAAGTATTGTTGAAGATCAGGATGTCATCCAAGTACACAAGTATGAATAAGTTGGTGAATGGTCACAAGATGTCATCCATCAGCCTCATAAATGTTGCAGGATCATTCTTCAATGTGGAAGGCATGACCATCCATTCGAACAGGCCTTCCTTGGCTTTGAAGGAAGTCTTCCACACATCGGATAATTCGATTGGTACCTGGTGATACCCTGACTTCAAGTCGATCTTGCTGAAATATTTTTCCCCTTTGAGTTGGTCGATAGGGTCATCAATCTATGGGATCAGGTACTTATTCTAGATAGTGATCTTGTTCAGCGTCTGACAGTCAATACAGAGTGTCCAAGTCCATTCCTTTTTCTGCACCAACACGGTCGAACTTCCACGGGGCGATGAACTTGGCTGGATGTGACCCTTTTATAGTAGCTCCTGAATCTAGCTCTTGATTTTAGCGTTCTCTAGAACAGAGTGCCAATATATAGGTACATTGGGTAGTGGAAAACCTGGGGTTAGATCGATTGGGTGTTTGACCTGACAGTGTAGAGTCACCCCTAAAGGTGAGGTGAAGATGTCCTTGTACCCCTCCACGACCTTGTCCATTTTTTGTTGTCGTGCGAAGGATATTTGTCTGGAGGTCGTGGCCACAATATTCTTCTTGCCCTGAGGGTGGATCATCAGGAAAACAAATTTCCCGATTTTGGAAATGAGCTTACTGCATTGTTTTGCAGTAACCAAAGAGATAGCCGTAGGCGATGGTACCTTTGGTATCCTGTAAAACTTATATCCCAAAGTAACAATAACAGTGCGAGGTTGGGACTCATACACAAAATGTTGCTTGCACAAGTATGGTTGGCCTAATAATGCATCACAAACATCAAGAGGAGCAATGCCACATAATACCTCATCCATGAAGGGATTGATGTTATAGGGAAGGCGGCATTTTTGGTTGAAGCATAGATCCCGTCCTTGGTGAAGCCAACCAATGGTGCACGACTGTGGGTGTTTTGTGGTCAGCAAGCCTAACTGCTTCACAGCGTCTTTTGAAATGAGGTTCTTTCGTCTCCCACTTTTGATAATGAACTGTAGCGGGGAACCCTTTACCCACATCTGGGAGTGGAAGAGACGCTCCTCCTCCTCTGAATATTTCGATTCTTTGTTTTGGATCTTCGTGGTGGAAACGGTGGCATTAGGCTTTGCATCGATAATATGATTCCCTCTATCATTACCCTTCTTGGGTTCTTATTCAGTGTCAGAGCATGCATCTAATTCATAAGCCTTCATCTCGACCACCAATGACTGCTTGGCCCGACATTCACTTGTGCTGTGAGTGGAGCTCTTATGAACCTCACACTACTTTCTTGTGTACTTCTTTGGCTTCGTGGTGTTCTTCTTTGCATGGGGATTTTGAAGTTTGACTTGGGCCATCATGCCTTGGCTTTGTCCTTTGTTCTACGGTTTGGGGCCACCTTTCACTTGCTTTTGATTCATACATCCAAAGTCTCGCTTCTTCTGTTTGAATTTCTACTCAATCTTGGCTACATACCAGTATGCCATACCAAGCGAGGAGATGTCGAGGAACTCCATTTCCTACTGAATGTATCTATGCAGACAACTGTGATACTTCAGCACCAAATGTTTCTCCGAATATTTGATACCCAACTTTCTGCATAGGGTATGGAACATATTCGTGAGCTCATATGGAACATATTCGTGAGCTCATGCACATATTGATACCTTTTCTTCCACAGCATAATCCATTGTGTGTATTATTCCTCATAGCTCCCCACAGGATAATATTGTTCCTTGATGGCATCTCAGAAATAATTCCAAGTGGTTACGACTGAGAAAATAGAGGGTCCCCCCTCTTCCTTTTTCTCACAGTAGGTTTCTGACCGGTCCTTGACATGGGGGGTAGCTTTGAGTAGTGAAAAATTAATCTTCTCCCGATCGAAAAAGTCATGAACCGATAAATATCATTCTAATAGATTCAACCATCTGTCTATGGTGTCTGCATCTATTTGTCCATCAAATATGGAAATTTAAAAGTTTACATGTACCTTAAAAGGGTTTGTGCCTCCAGAGTGGCTACTGGATGTAGATGCACCACCAGTGGGCAGTCGTTGAAGGATATGGGTAAATTTATCCACCATCGCGTTCCTTTGTTTTTCAAGGGCCTCCTTGAGCAATATTTTGATAGGATCTCCTACTCCCTTATCTTTCTTTTCATCCCCCATGGGTGGTCGTCGTGTTTTGTGAGGTTGATGTTGCAAAGGTTCAACCAAATCGAGCCCTAACTCGAGGTAAATTAGTACATCAATTTCTCGGGGTCGTAACTTTTGCATATTATCTTTGTTTGACACACATGATACATCTTTAGAAAGATCTATCTAAGGACTACACTACTGACTGAAATTTTCAATTTTGGAACAATCTCACATTTTCCGAAGGTGTGATGCCTATAAAACATCATTTAGGGTCTCAAAATGGCTGTGGAAGTTCAGGGCCCGAAAAACTACCAAAAATAGTAAATTGTGCTACAATTAAGAAAACTGAAAAGCTGAAAGAAACAATGGTGGGGGTCCAAGTGGAATTGTTCCTTCACTTTTCTAGAATCAGACCCCTAGTTTATCCTCATTTGAAATTTATTTCATCTTTCTAAAATTCAGTTTTGATTTGTTTATGTTCACTCATCAATCTATCGTTATAAATTCTATAGATGAGGACCTCCATTTTGAGATTCATCGTGGTTTCTTCTAAACTTCTATATTTTATCAGATCCTTTCCATGACCATTTGAATCTATCATAACATTACCAGTGCTAACTTTTCATGGATCTATCCTCCTCTTCATGGTTGTAGGACCACCTAACTATGCCCCATACTCCTAGTTCTTATTTTCCTTTCCTTATAGGGAAACTGTAGCCTTATTTTGAAAATTTTAGGAAATTACTTACCTCTATCCAATTTTTGGGCTAGTAGGAGTAATCTCCTCCTTAAAGTTTTCTATCAACTATATATATTCCCAAATCTGATTCTTGAAAAAAAAGTTATGACTTTTGAAAATTTTGGCCTATTTACCTCAATTTCCCTATTATATCACATCACATTATTTTTATTTTTCTAAGAAATCAATTATTCAAATTTCAAATATAACTCCATGTTTGGGTTCTATGATCCCATAACTTACCATTGACTACTTTTGTGGCCCAATTTAAGCTCTAGTTGTTGTGTTACACTCTTTTTAAGTGATTGGTTACCCTGTTATTTTATTCATATTGTTTCAATCATAAAACCTTCATATTAATGCTATTTTTCAATTATATTATATGATTATAAAATCTCTCTTCGAGCTCTTTTATTTAAATTGAAATTTATTGTACAAACAGTTAGCACAAATTTCACTACCCATATTATACATGCATGTCATTAAGTACACCACTAACCATGATTTTCTTATCAATCTCATTCCAAACAACATCATCGTGAAATCCTCCTTACAAGTTATACTCTGAGCATATCCCAAAATCATGGCAATCTAAGATGCCATGTCCTCTTTTGATATTTTTTCTGAATACATGACATGCATCCAACACTATTGTATAGTTAACATAAATATATTGACAATATTATTCTCCATCAACAACTCAAATTTTTATTTTGTTCATATCTGGTGATTAGCACAATCCACATGAAAAGAATTAATTATGTCATATCGTCAAACATTCTATCTACAACCCTCATATACCTTTGCCTATAGTTGTCCCATCTAGTCCTGGTGTTGCAACCATGGCCCTAATGCCACTTATGACATGCCCTAGCCACTATTAGCTCACTCTTGCACCTCATGATGCCTATTTTATGTGCTAGATAATCCCTAACAACATGTTCTTTGAAAATTTTACCTTTCCTTGGAATTACAAGCATATTGTAATGCATACCTAAATGCACACTCATGTGCACAAGAGAAGCATAATAAAATTATAGAATAATTAATGTATTTATTATGCATATACATTTGAAAAACATTGCAGCATAAAATATAATATAACACAAGACACTATTTCTTATCATTTAAATGGTTCACCTAGCTATAGTCCTTTGAAGTTGCACTCAACCATAGATCACACTATTAAGTTATTTCAATAGTAGGTCACCCCAACCTATCGATTTAGCTCCAGGGAATGAGTAAAAACTTTCCTGAAAACCTAGTAAATACATAGTAACAAGATACTAAGCCTAGAAGCTTCCAACCAATAGTATTGGATTCTAAGCATTCCACTCCCCTCAAATGCCTTCCAGGTACCCTTCCATGCTTCACACGACCAAGGTACCATTCCCAATGATGTCCAACAAACAATCTTGTGGCTTCCATGAGTTCCACTACCCTCACGGGTCTTCCAGGTACCCTTCTAGGCCTCCATTTCCACCATATACTCCATGCTTCCATCATTTTTCTTCCATAAACTTTCACTGGAGTTATTCATACTCCTCCATAATATAGGAATCGATTGTTATCATACCCTTCATAGAGATTACACACTCATTATTATGTACATGCCCTCATTTTTCCACTTGGAATTTACCCAAGCCCTTAATTGAAGTTTGTTATGTGCATGGACAAATGTTATGATTATTAAATCGTATGAGCCCCTTTAAATTACCCATCCATGGAGTCTCAGCTCCCCATTTTCGTTTACACCTTTTTATTTTGCAACCAATTTATTTTTATTTATATGTGTAACTAATTACATTACCAAGCCTTCTGTCCTCAAAATATACGTGTACACAGACATACCAACACCAAAACATAACTCATACCAACTTGGATGCATTCCAACTTACCAGCTTAGTTCCACATTTACATACTATTTACATTCCATCTGTCCAATAGAGGCATTACATTCAATGCCCAACAATAGATCAAGTGAGACAAATGAGAGAATGGGAGAATATTTCAGGTTATGAGAGGCTCAAATGGTAGTAATGTAGTAGGTTAAAAACTCCTAGAGGCAATGTGAAATCAGCCAACTAATGGAAAACAACTTGCGGGTTATTTGAAATTGTGAAGACAAGGGAAAATGACCTAGAAATAAAGAGAATTCGACTAAGCTATGAAATTAAATTAACTAGAGTGTATATGATGTCAACCAACACTTTGTGAGTAAAGGGAAGACACCCAACATGCATTACATAGTTTTGTATAGCCTATGGGCAAAGGAAACATTCCAGACAAGCATGACAGCATTGAGTATGGTCTATGGACAAGGGATGAATGCTATATAGCAATACTAGTTTCACTCAAGGAGTGAGAATGGTTAATTACAGGAGAGATAAATGCTCCAACAATCATGAAAACCCAATTTAGAAACTAGCTACACTTTTACAATAGATAATTTTTAATAGCCATATATCTTAGAATTCAAAAGGAAATGAATGATTGACATTCTAGAGTTATTAAAAAAGGAATAAATGAGTAGGAAATGTCATTGAGTCATTTAAAATAACCAAGGCTCTGATACCACTAAAAAAACTTGATAAATTGTAGGCTTAAATTAATTTTATTATTGTGATCCACATATTAATATATTGATATATGACCTTTTTTTTTCATTTTCCAAGATTCCTAATTACTATTCCTATTCACACATGCCTCTCCATATTTATCATAAACGAAGAATAATAATAATATTTTTAATATGCCACAATCCTTCAGATTATATATTTAATAGTATATGGTTTGACCTGAAAGAACAAAATTCATCAAAATAGTAAAGAACATTGTCTAGTGGATGTATGCTAGGGATTGAGACTAAATATCAAGAATGATGTTGTTTCGATTAGCCATTTGAGTAGACATGGAACAAGAAACCCAATGAAACAAAGGTTTAGATAAATAGACACGTCATTTAAGGAATATAATGGACTTTAAGAAATACCTAGGATGTGGGAATCCCACATGATAGACATGTCTTAAGAAGAAAAACTAGAGTGAAAAAGAAATACTCAAGGGTTGATGCATAAGTGAAAACATATAAGAATTAATATATTAATTAAAAATATATACATCTTAAAAAATATGTAACAATATTCTTAGGCATAAAGATTCACGACCATTTTATTGTAAAAATTCTTAACTTGTAAATAATTTTTGTTTCAATACCATGTCTTGTCAGTAAAACATGTCCAATATTACATGTATTGATATGAAAATTTATTTCAATAAATAATATCAAATAAATTAATTAAAAGAGTATAACTAACTTGGAGATAGATCTGAATCATTGATTTCTCAATACTACTATAAATATTCTAGCATATTCCATGGAGATTAAATCTCTATCATCCACCTAATAATAGTCTTTACAATTATCTGAGAGAGTGTTAATTTGATATTGTTCAATGGATGATTAGGAGAGTCTGCTTTTGATATTGTTTAATGGTAATGATATTCTTTACAATTGTCTAAGAGAGTGTGATTTTGATATTGTTTAATGGTAATGACAGTCTTTATAGTTGGCAGGCACTGTGAATAGAGTGTTGAAAGATATTACTTGCATTAATATCAAGCATTCACATATTAGTATGGATGGATGTAACAATGTTCTTGCAGAGGGATTGAATATTAAGGCCCCTGGTGATAGCCCCAACATAGATGGAATTCACATAGATTCTTCCAATGTCCATGTTTGAAATATCAACATAGGAACATGTATCATATTTCCCATTAACATTTTATGATTGTTGGAACTATTGTATCAAGTATAGAAACTATAACTTTGTATGTGCAGGAGATGATTGTATCAGTGTCTTAGAAGGAACTTCCAGTCTTTACATTGAACAAATTACTTATGGACCTGGTCATGGAATCAGGTGAAACAATTTGATAAAATTTTAATGGGATAGAGGATAGGATCATTCAAAATAATTTGATAAACTCTTAATAGGATAATATCGTTCAATGCACTTCACTAAAAAAGGCTTGGATTTTGATATTAGTATTGGAAGCCTAGGAAAATATCCTTCTCTTAACGGAGTCAACAACGTGACTGTAAATGGAGCTTCTCTCACCTACACTCAAAATGGAGTTAGAATCAAAACAATATCAGGAGGGACATGTGTTGCTAAGGGAATAACATTTGAGAACATACGGATGAACAACGTAGGGAATCCAATCATCATTGACCAATACTATTGCCCAAGGTGTACAACCAAGGTAGTCATCATTTTACTCATATCTCAACACCTTCCCTTTATTTTATTACTATAATTTGTTTAATAAGTATTTTTTTTCTTACTTACTTTCTATATGGAACTTAAACATCATATAAAAACTATTGTTAAGATTTGTAACTTACTTCATTATTGAGATTGACTTTCCATTTTTGTATTTTATTTTTTTGGTAATATTGGTTTTAAATTTTGTCATTTATTTTTTTATTGATAATGATTGTATTTGTGCACGAATCTAATACGAATATGTAGATTAGCAATGTCTTATACAAAAATATAACTGGAACTTCAACAACAAAGCAGACCATTAATTTAGCATGCAGTAAAAACTTTCCATGTCAGGGTATCCAAATGGAAAATGTGGATTTAAGTTATGAAAATAATTGAGCTCAATCTCTCTGTAAAAATGTCGAGGGACTTGGAGTTAATTCTGTCAAGCCCTCTTTGGTTTGTTAAAATTTGAATGCTTCTTCTAAATTCAAAAATTAATATGTTGGTTTTTGTATTATCTATTTTGTAATGATTTCAATGTGACTTCCAGTTAATGGAATAACAAAGCTTTAATTTTGGGTTAAATTGTTTAACTTATCCTAATTTTTGTGTGTAAAATTGCCAAAATGTTTAAACCTAGTCCCCTTCTATTTGTTAAAGGGTGAATGTTTTTTATGTGCTAAATTGAATATGTTGGAAGTATCATTAAAAACCTATGTTGGTTTTTGCATTAGTTATCTAGTAATGTGAAGTCAATGTGAATTTAAATTCCATTATATATCTATGGCTTTTGCATATGTTATCTAGTAACCTAAATTTAATGTGAACCTCACTTATGGAAATAAAAAATCATTTTGTGTAAAATGATTAAAGTAGATTTGATTTGTTAAGGTGAATATATTGGAAGTTGCATTAGCTATCGTGCAATCTAAAGTTTGTAGAGGAAATGTTTAAACCTAGCCCCATTTGATTTGTTAAAGGTTAAATGCCAAGTCTCATTAGAAATGTGTGTTGGTTTTTACATTGGTTATCTAGTAATCTGAAGTTAATGTGAATTTCAATTCCATTAACAATCTATGGATTTTGCATATGTTATCTAGTAACCTCAATTTAATGTGAGAAAGAGTTATGGAAATAAAAAAACCTTTTGTGTAAAATGATTAAACTCACTTTGATTTATTAAGGTGAAAATGTTGGAAGTTGCATTAGCTATCTAGCAATCTAAAATTTGTATAGGATTTTTATGATTTAAGCTTATCTTGTAGTCTAAAATATGGATTAAAAATATTGTGGTAAATTAAAGTATGAGAATAATTATTCTCTCCCCTCTCCTCTATCAAAAGTTTTATATACAAAAATTGTTTTTTTCTATATCCATGAAAAGATAGAATGAAACAAAACCTTTCCCATCCCTAAAAATATATCATTCTATGGAGCCAATTCCTTTGGAATTGTGAATATTAGTTATTAAACCAACTATGTTGTGCTAATTAAATACTTACTATATTGATATAACGTTGTGTTTTTTATGGCTTTCCTTAATTCATTTCACAAGTTACGTTTGGTAAAGATGATGAAATAATTTGTTGGTACAAACTTCAAAACTACCAAGAATCATTAAGATAACTAAATTGTTGAAAAGAAACTTTATCTTGGCACTATGGTAAAATTTCTAATTTGTTTTTGAAACCATAATATTATTTCCAAACACCCATAATTATTTTCTCAGCAATGTGGTTCCACATAGAATGGAAATTGAAATCAACAAATTAGAACTAGGATGAGGCTTTCCATTGTTGAATGAAAATACATTTGTTACATACTTATCCATTTGAAAATAAAATAATTTGTAACAAATTAAAATTTCACAAACCAAAGAACAACTCAAGAATTCACTCACTTATTTATGTAAAAAAGTTTAATTTTATTAGCAATCTATCAATTCATTTCATCATTCAAATATTTTCTTAGAATAAGAATATTTAAGTTTTTATTTATTTTTTAATCATTCAATTCAAAAATTTGTTTTTTAAGATAATGATATATTTTTTTTTTGTAAATTCACAACATTATACTATGTAAATATATATGTATAAAGATTCCCTATGGGGAAGCTCAATTAGAGATATTTTTGAAAATTAAGTCTTACTTGTGAGGAGGTTTCAGGTTCAAATCCCCTTGATTCACCTGTGGTTGTGGAAGGGGCATATGTAGAAACCTAGAGGATAGAGTGGTAATGATTGGAATCAATCCCATGTCATGTAAGTATGAGTCCAACCCAGATGTCGATTTATTTAGATATTGTATGTTTGTGTATGTAGAGAGAGAGAGAGAGAGAGAGAGAGAGAGAGAGAGAGAGAGAGAAGCAATACCATGACCAACTCTACCTTCATAAGTGGAAGCTATCCTTATAAAATCAACTAGGACTCAGTATTTTAAGTATAAAAAGGTAAAAATATGAGTTATTGTTTTACATGTGAATTACATAGAAAATGAAATTAATTTAAAAAATTTTGGTATCCATTGAAGATGTGGACAAAAACATATAATAAAACTATAAGAAGCATTAGTATTTAACCATACTAATAGTGGATTTGAATACATAAGAGATAATATTATCATATAGTTGGTACAATTCATGCAGGAGGTGGTTGTTTAATGATCCCTAAGTAGAGCCACCCCTAAACACTATAGTTGGACATCCATGATTCCTACCACTAAGAGAATCAAGGATCGAAAAAAAAAATTCCCAACAAGTTCCTGAGGTGTGAGTATAATGAAATTTTGTGGAAATATTGATTTCATCTGGATATTGGTGTTCCTAAGTCAAGGATCCAATCCTTTACCTCTACCAAAACATTTGAATCGAATAATGTATATTTTTCGTGAGCCAACTCCTCCTCAATTTTAGACAAGTCATGTTGCACAACAATGGGTGCATTTTCAAAAAATCAATTTTTAAAGGTACATGCTTGGGCCCAAGTATTCATGTGGTCTTGTGAGCCTTATTCCACTCCTCTCCATGAATGGGACCTCTCCCTTGGTAACTGAGAGAGAGCACAGAGAGAAACAAAGGTGAAGCTGAGAGCTGAGGAGAGGAGAGTCAAGAGGAACCTACCACTAAATTTTCCTCTGGCCAAGGGACCCCTTCCCAAGCACTGTTCCTGTTAATGGAACCATATCCCTCTATCATGCCATCAACCCATAATGCCTAATGCAATTCTTCAACGACTGAGGATGGAATAGTCTCTACACTGTCTCTCGTCAGAGCCATGTACCTAGTGTACCGATCTAGTGACTTCCTATTCCGTCACTCTGATGTGGGTGCCACCACATTCTCTCTAGCATCATGCATCAACTTATCAAATTCACTAGTGCACTTCCTTCTATCTCTGGATGTCTCTGCATGAGTGGGTTCTTCGAATCTCTAGTCCTTTTCTTGTGGTTGCTCCATAACATTCTGAGGTTCTTCCTTTGTAGCTAAAATCTCCTCATATGCATGCTACCGAAGCTCCCTCTTAAGGGAACATCTAATGGCCTTATCTTCATCGAAATTCAAATATCTACAAGCCACTGTCATCATGTGATATGGAAGGTATATTCGATAGTTATGAGGTGTATCAATGTACCCCAAAAATATGCCCAACTCTGTTATTGGTTGTATATTTTTCTGTGTATCCTTGGACACATGAAAATAAAATGATGAACCAAAGAGCCTGAAGTGTGCCACATTTGGTTTCTTACCTGAAAAAACTTCTTCTAGTGTACTGATCCTGAGAATCCGATGAGAACTCTTGTTCTTCAAATATATCGTTTTGTGCATGCTTCAGCCCACAAGTGACATGATAGGTCTTGATCATGCAACATCACCCGTGCATTTTATAATTGTCTGAGAGAGCATGATTTTGATATTTTTTAATGGTAATGGCAATATTTACAATTGGCAAGCGTTGTGAATACAGTGTTGAAAGATATTACTTCCATTAACAACAAGCATTTACATATTAGCATGGATGGATGTAACAATGTTCTCGCAAAGGGATTGGCCATTAAGGCCCCTGGTGATAGCCCTAACATAGATGGAATTCACATAGATTCTTGCAATGTCTGTCTTCGAAATATCTACATAGGAAAAGGTATCATATTTCCCGTCAACATTTTATGATTGTTGGAACTATTGTATCAAATGTAGAAGCTATAACTTTCTTTGTGCAGGAGATGATTGTATCAGTGTCTTTGAAGAAACTTCCAATATTTACATTGAAGAGATTACTTGTGGACTTGGTCATGGAATCAGGTGAAATAATTTGATTAAAAATTGATGGGATAGAGGATAGGATCATCCAAAATAATTTGATAAATTACTCTTAATAGGATAGGATCATTCAATGCAATGCACTTCACTAAAAAGGGATTCGATTTTGTTATTAGTACTGGGAACCTGGGTATATATCCTTCTCTTAATAGAGTAAACAACATGACTATAAATGGAGCTTCTCTCACTGGCACTCAAAATGGAGCTAGAATGAAAACAATATCAGGAGGGACACGTGTTGCTAAGGGCATAACATTTGAAAACATACAGATGAACAATGTAGGGAATCCAATCATCATTGACCAATACTATTTCCCAAGGTGTACAGCCAAGGTAGTCATCATTTTACTCCTATCTCAACACCTTCCCTTTAGTTTATTACTATAATTTGTTTAATAAGTTTTTTTTTAATTTTTATGTGGAACTTAAAGCATCGTATGAAAACTACTATTAAGATTTTTAACTTACTTCATTGTTGATATTGAATTTCCATTTTTGTATTTTATTTTTTTGGAGATATTGGTTGTAAATTTTGTCATTTATTTTTTTATTTATAATGATTGTATTTGTGCAGGAATCTAATACGAATGTGCAGATTAGTAATGTATTGTACAAAAATATAACTGGAACTTCAACAACAAAGGAGACCATTAATTTAGCATGCAGTAAAAACTTTCCATGTCACAGTATCCAAATGGAAAATTTGGATTTAAGTTATGAAAATAATGGAGCTCAATCTCTCTGTAAAAATGTCAACGGACTTGGAGTTAATTCGGTCAAGCCCTCTTTGGTTTGTTAAAAATTGAATGCTTCTTGTAAATGCCAACTTTAGTATGTTGGTTTTTGTATTGTCTATTTTGTAATGATTTCAATGTGACTTCGAGTTAAAGGAATAACAAAGCTTTAATTTTGTGTTAAATTGTTTAACTTATCCTAATTTTTGTGTGTAAATTTGCCAAAATGTTTAAATTTAGTCCCCTTCTATTTGTTAAAGGGTGAATGCTTTTTATATGCTCACTTAAATATGTTTGAAGTCTCATTAGAAACCTATGTTTTTTTTTGCATTAGTTATCTAGTAAGGTGAAGTCAATGTGAATTTCAATTCCATTGTATATCTATGGCTTTTGCATATGCTATCTAGTAACCTAAATTTAATGTGAATCTCACTTATGGAAATAAAAAAAAAAAAAATGTGAAAAATGATTAAACTAGCTTTGATTTGTTAAGGTGAATATATTGGAAGTTGCATTAGCTATCGTGCAATATAAAGTTTTTGTAGGAAATTTTTAAACTTAGCCCCATTTGATTTGTTAAAGGTTAAACGCCAAGTCTCATTACAAATTTATTTTGGTTTTTGCATTAGTTATCTAGTAATATGAAGTCAATGTGAATTTGAATTCCATTAGCAATATATGGATTTTTCATATGTTCTCTAGTAGCCTCAATTTAATGTGAGCAAGAGCTATGGAAATGAAAAAAAAATTTATGTGTAAAATGATTAAACTCGCTTTGATTTGTTAAGGTGAAAATGTTGGAAGTTGCATTAGCTATCTTGCAATCTAAAATTTGTATAGGCTTTTTATGATTTAAGCTTTTCCTGTAATCTAAAATATGGATAAAAACTATTGTAGTAAATTAAAGTATGAGAATAATTATTCTCCCCCTCTTCTCTATCAAAATTTTTATATACAAAAAGTGTTTTTTTCTATATCCATGAAAAGATAGAATGAAACAAAACCTTTCCAATCCCTAAAAATATATCATTCTATGGAGCCAATTCCTTTGGAATTGTGAATATTAGTTATTAAACCAACTATGTTGTACTAATTAAATACTTACTATACTCATATAAAGTTGTGTGTTTTATGGCTTGCCTTAATTCATTTCACAAGTTACATTTGGTAAAGATGATGAAATAATTTGTAGGTACAAACTTCAAAACTACCAAGAATCATTAAGATAACTAAATTGTTGAAAAGAAACTTTATCTTGGCACTATGGTAAAATTTCTAATTTGTTTTTGAAACCATAATATTATTTCCAAACACCTATAATTATTTTCTCCCCAATGTGATTCCACATAGAATGGAAACTGAAATCAACAAATTAGAACTAGGATGAGGCTTTCCATTGTTGAATGAAAATACATTTGTTACATACTTATCCATATGAAAATCAAATAATTTGTAACAAATTAAAATTGCACAAACCAAGGAACAACTCAAGAATTCACTCACTTATTTATGGAAAAAAGTTTAATTTTATTAGCAATCTATCAACTCATTTCATCATTCAAATATTTTCTTAGAATAAGAATATTTATGTTTTTATTTATTTTTTATTCATTCAATTCTAAAATTTGTTTTTTAAGATAATTATACATTTTTTTTTATTGTAAATTCACAACATTATATTATGTAAATATATATGTATTAAGAGTCCCTAAGGGGAATGTCAATTAGTGACGGGTGTGAAAATGAAGTCTTATTTGTGAGGAGGGTAGAGGTTCAAATCCCCTTGATTCACCTGTAGTTGTGGAAGGGGCATATGTAGAAACCTAGAGAGAGAGAGAGAGAGAGAGAGAGAGAGAGAGAGACCTATAGGATAGAGAGAGAGAGAAACCTAGAGGAGAGAGGGAGAGAGAGAGAGAGAGAGAGAGATGTGGAAGGGGCATATGTAGAAACCTAGAGGAGAGAGAGAGAGAGAAACCTAGAGGAGAGAGAGAGAATGTAGAAACCTAGAGGATAGAGAGAGAGAAACCTAGAGGATAGAGAGAGAGAGAAACCTAGAGGGGAGAGAGAGAGAGAGAGAGAGAGAGAGATGTGGAAGGGGAATATGTAGAAACCTAGAGGATAGAGAGAGAGATAAACCTAGAGGAGAGAGAGAGATGTGGAAGGGGCATATGTAGAAACCTAGAGGATAGATAGAGAGAGAAACCTAGAGGGGAGAGAGAGAGAGAGAGAGAGAGAGAGAGAGGGAAGGGGCATATGTAGAAACCAAGAGAGAGAGATGTGGAAGGGGCATATGTAGAAACCTAGAGGATAGAGAGAGAGAGAAAAAACCTAGAGGGGAGAGAGAGAGAGAGAGAGAGAGAGAGAGATGTGGAAGGGGAATATGTAGAAACCTAGAGGATATAGAGAGAGAGAAACCTAGAGGGGACACAGAGAGAGAGAGAGAGAAAGAGAGAATTAATTGAGGACCAACTCGAGGCTTCCTAAGTGGAAGCTATCCTTAGAAAACCGGCTAGGACTCAGTAGATAGAGAGAGAGAGAGATGTAGAAGGGGCATATGTAGAAACCTATAGGATAGAGAGAGAGAGAAACCTAGAGGAGAGAGAGAGAGGGAGGGAGGGAGAGAGAGAGGGAGAGATGTGGAAGGGGCATATGTAGAAACCTAGAGGATAGAGAGAGAGAGAAACCTAGAGGGGAGAGAGAGAGAGAGAGAGAGAGAGAGAGAGAGAGAATTAATTGAGGACCAACTCTAGCCTTCCTAAGTGGAAGCTATCCTTAGAAAATTGGCTAGGACTCAGTATGTTAGGTAAAAAAAAAATCAAAAGATGAGTTATTGTTTTACATGTGCATTAATATCCATTAAATAAGTGAACAAAAACATATACTAAAACTATAAGAAGTATTAGTATTTAACCATACTAATAGTGGATCTGAAGACATAAAGAGATCATATTATCATCTTGTTGGTAAAGTTCATGCGGGAGGTGGTTGTTCGATGATCCCTAAGCAGAGCCACCTCTAAAAACTATAGTTGGACATCCATGATTCCTTCTAGTAACAGAATCAACGATCGAATAATAATTTTCCCAAAAAGTTCCTGAGGTGCCAGTACAATGGCATTGTGTGGAAATATTGATTGCATCTGGATATTGGTGTTCCCAATTCAGGGATCCAATCCTCCACCTCTACCAAAATGTTTGAATCGAATAATGGATATTGTTCCCCAACAAACTCCTCCTCAATGTCAGACATGTTATGTTGCAAAAAAAATGTGTACATTTTCACAAAATCGATTTTTAAAGGTACATGGTTGGGCCCAAGTATTCGTGTGGTCTTGTGAGTCTCATTCCACTCCTCTCCATGAATTAGACCTCTTCCTTGGTAATGGAGAGAGAGCACAGAGAGAAAAAAAGGTGAAGCTAAGATGTGAGGAGAGGAGAGTCAAGGGGAACCTACCACTAACTTTTCCTCTGGCCTTCAGACCCCTTCCCAAGCACTGTTCTTGATAATGGAACCATATTCCTCTACCATGCCATCAACCCATACTGGTTGTTGCAATGCTTCAATGACTGAGGATGCCCCAGTATCTACATTTTCTCTCATCAGAGCCATGTACCTAGTGTACCGATCTAGTGACTTCCTATTCCTTTGCTCTGGTGTGGGTGCTCCCACATTCTCTTTAGTATCATGCATAAATTTATTAGCTTCTCTGGTGCACTTCCTTCTATCTCTAGATTCCTCTGCATGTGTAGGTTCTTCCACTCTCTGGTCCTCTGCTTGTGGCTACTCCAAAACATCTTGAGGTTCTTCCTCTACAGCTAAAATCTCCTCATATGCATCCAACTGAAGTTCCCTCTTAAGGGAAAATCTAATGTCCTTCTCTTCATCAAAATTCACATATGTATGAGCCACTATCATCATGTGATATGGAAGGTATACTCGATAGTTATGAGGTGTATCAATGTACCCCAAAAATATGCCCAGCTCTATTATTGGTTCTATATTTTTCAGTGTATCCTTGGACACGCAAAAATAAAATGATGAACCAAAGATCATGAAGTGTGCCACATTGAAAAATATTTTTCTAGTGTACTCATCCTGAGAATCCGATGAGCACTCATGTTCTTCACATATACCGTTGTGTGCATGCTTCAACCCATAAGTAACATGGCAGGCCCTGATCATGCAACATCACCCGTGCAATTTACAATTGTCTGATAGAGTGTGATTTTGATATTTCTTTTACTGGAATGATAGTATTTACAGTTGGAAGGCACTGTGAATAAAGTTTTGAAAGATACTACTTTCATTAACAACAAGAATTTTCATATTAGCATGGATTGATGTAACAATGTTCTCATAGAGGGATTGACTATTAAGGCCCCTGGTGATAGCCCCAACGCAGATGGAATTCACGTAGATTATTCCAATGTCCATCTTTGAAATATAAACATAGGAACAGGTATCATATTTCCCATCAAATTTTTTATGATCGTTGGAACTATTGTATCAAATATAGAATCTATAACTTTGTTTGTGCAGGAGATGATTGTATCAGTGTCTTAGAAGCAACTTCCAATCTTTACATTGAATAGATTACTTGTGGACCTGGTCATGGAATCAAGTGAAATAATACGATAAAATTTTAATGGGATAGAGGATAGGATCATTCAAAATAATTTGATAAACTCTTAATAGGATAGGATCATTCAATGCATTGCACTTCACTAAAAAAGGCTTGGATTTTGTTATTAGTATTGGAATCCTGGTTACATATCCTTCTCTTAACGAAGTCAACAACGTGACTATAAATGGAGCTTCTCTCACTAGCAGATATCTGATCAGTTGTGGCTTGTTCCATGCATTTTGGGTTTAACTCTGTTGGTGTGAGTTGTTTTTTCATGTCGGATCTATCTAGTAGAGGTGGAAAATAGGGTCAAAGGCAGTCGACATTGAACACTGGGTACAAACCAAAGAATGGTGGAATACAGAGCTCGAAGGAATTGTCCCCTATAGCCTTGGTGATGGTGTATGTACCATATCGTAGCGGGTGAAGCTTGCGGTGGGGTCTAGCCAAGTGCTCCTTCTACAAATGTAGCCACACTTTGTCGCCCACTTGAAAGTTGCCTTGCACCCAATGTTGATCATGTAGCTGCTTGTAATTCTCAATCGCTCTATCAAATATGTCATGAATTTGTTGGCGAATGTGTTTAATGTGCTCAATGAGGTTTTTCTCCTTGGCAGCTTCAGACTGGACATGAGTCGAATCATCTTGAGTAGCTGTAAATTGCATGGATACGTCAATGGGACATAGTGGCTGGAATCCCAAACCCACCTCAAATGGGTTATGGTCAGTTGAGATGTGGAGGGCCAGGTTATTGCTATGTTGTACATAGGGGAGGCCCTCATCCCATGTGCATGGATGCTTTGAGTTGTACATGCGCAGAATGTGTACGATCATCCTGTTGATGACCTATGTCTAGCCATGAGTTTGGGGGTGGAAAGTTGTGGACTTGGTGAGCTTGGTGTCCAGCATTGACCAGAGGCTAGACCAAAATTTACAGAGGAACCTGATGTCCCAATATGAGATGATATACTGTGGGATCCCAAAGTGTAACCACACTCATTCAAAGAAAATTTTAGCAGTGTCTTATGTTGTGATATTCTTCTTCCAAGTCCCCATAATGGCGATCTTTGAGAATCTGTCGACGAAAATGAAAACACAGTCATTACCATGATTAGTAGAAGGAAGGCTTGACATGTAATCCATCGAGATGGATTCTCGAGGTCGACTAGAGGTAGGCAGCAAAGTATAGAGGCCTTGCTTCTTAATGGTCGGTTTGGCAATGGCGCAAGCAGTGTAGGATTTGATGTACTTCTCGACATCCTATCGAAAGTTTGGAAAATAAAAATACCTTTGTAGTATTGCAACTGTTTTCTCAACCCTGAAATGCCTAGTGACGCGACCGTAGTGCACTTCCAAAATCATCTTGGCACGGTCGCTTGAAGAAACACAAAGGTGTCCCTGGTGACATAGCAGTGCATCCTGGAGGTGAAAATTTGGAACTTGGTTACCCTCCAAGAGGGTCTTGTATGTGTGTCTAAATTTTGGATCTCTCTTGTAGAGAAGCAACCAATCAGAAGTCAAGTTTCCACAAGAGTTGATCACGATGGTTACTGCCACGATCGGTGGTCGGTTGAGGTAGTCTGCAACATTATTGGTGTTTCCCTTCTTGTACTTGATGTTAAAATGAAATTGTTGCAGATATGTGGATCACTTCTGATGGAGATCGTTCTAAAACTTCCCTTGTGTCTGTATGAACTGCAGGGATCAGTGGTCTATGTGGATGATCATTTCCTTCCCCAAAATGTAATGCTTCCATTATCGGTAAGCCTACACAGTGGAAGACATCTCTTTGTCATAAGTGGGATAATTTTGGACTGTGTCAGGCAATGTCTCACTGTGATATGCCACTGGATGCCCTTGTTAATTAATAACTGCCCCAATAGTATAGCCAGAGGCATCTATCTCGATCTCAAATGGTTCTTCCAAGTCTGGTAATGTGAGCACTGGGGCACAATAGAGGTGATGTTTCAATTCTATAAACTCCTTCTATTGAGATTCTGACCAAAAAAATTTCTCTTTTTCTCCTCCCATGGTGACTTTACTCAAGGGCCAAGTGATATGAGAGAATCCCAATGCAAACCTGCGTTAGAAATTAGCAAGACCCAGAAAGCTGCGAAGCTCTATTAGTGTGGTTGGGGCTGGCCTTACGAATGACTTGGATCTTGGTTGGATCCACATGCACCCTTTTCTCATCAATAATGTATCCCAGATACTAAACATAGGTCATGCAAAAAGTGTACTTCTCCAAATTATCACACAACTTGTATTTTCGCAATGTTTGATGTGTCGGATGTGGTGGAGGTGCTCTTCCCAAGTATGGTTGAAGATCAGGATGCCATCCAAGTACACAACTATGAATAAGTTGGTGAATGGTCACAATATGTCATCCATCGACCTCATAAAGGTTGCGGGAGCTGCTACACATTAATTTGTCACCGTCCCTGCAATCCCCCGTCTCATACATTGGAGGGCCTATTCCGTGACCTGTGAGCAGTGACATGACCTGAAATCACTTTCATGGCATCCCCCTTGACAAGGAAAATCATTCCTTTGAAGAAATTTTCCTGTGAAAAGCCCTAAAAAGAGACCTTTTGGCCTTGGCGCGACCAGCCAGTTCAGCCCTCGCGCCAATGGGGAAAATCCACCAAAGAGGGCACACCAACTGGCACTCTGTCCCAGTGTATTACTCATGCCAAGCTTAATAAGGATTGTTTTTTAAAATAAATGGTGGAAGTTTGATTCCAACCAACTCCTGAACGAGTCTCTAAAATAAGTTGGGAGGTTTGGATCCGGATCTCCATGTAGGGGAAGTGGTTTTCCACCTATCATGGAAGCTTCCTTGAGGATAGGGCCAATCCCACCATTATAGGGATCCCAACTCCCCTTCCACCATCTATATAAGCTTGTAATTTTCCCTTTGCAAGCTAGCCTGAATAGAGTTGAATCAATAGTAAGGAGATTATCGTCAGACAGCCGGAGAGAGATATACTTGTCGCATTCCCGACGAGCTTTATCGAGACGTACTCCGTTGTCGACCCGCTGAAGGAAGATCCAGCGTCAGAGCTCAGGTTGTATCTTTCTTTGTTCTGATCAATAATAAACGACTTAAATTATGGTTCCACTCAGATGTTCATATTTTATGTTATGATTTGTATCTTCTATGACTGATACATAGTTTCATGTATTAGGTTTTACGCTTGTGTGTTTATTGTTTCTCCGTGTACGTGCAAGTGTTCGAACGTGCTAGGCAGGAGAATTGTGATCTACCATAGCGAGGGACGGAAGTGCCATCTTCTCTGCAAGCACTAGCAGCGTAGGAATTAAGGTAGGCCTCTTATCGCATCTTGGTCTTTTGCAATTAGGAACTTGCATCTTAGCATGCCTTGGTTATTGTTAGACCCGATCTGGGCTAGTAGGGATCACCTCTATCCGCAGAGGGGATTTACCTCTCCAAAAAACTGGCGACTCCGTTGGGGATTTGATTGGATTTTGTCTTGTCTCTTTTGGTTGCTTTTGGCTTTTTTCTGCTTTATTTGTTGTTCTGGTCTATATCCTTCTGGTGTAAGACCCCTGTTGAGCCCCAGAGGATCAGATCTGACCTCTGCTTTTCCAAAATTTTCATCTTTTCATGGTTGGCTTGATTGGGTAGTTTCCACCCTGACAGTCGTGCCCATTGGCACAAGTTTCCAGTTAATCACTCGTGCCATCCCCTGTCTAGCACGGATTACAGCCAGACAGCCGCGCCATTTCTTATAGGTGCTAGGGTTTTCCCTTATTCGAAATTTTTTTTTGGTCAGTACTTTGCTTCTGGGTTAGTTTTATATTTTGCTTGAAGTGGTGAGTCTAGTCTTGGTTGGGAGAAATTCTTTGTTTTTTCATTTTCAGGCATTGGCGCTTTTTTTCAGTTAGCAACCCATGCCAATTGGCCATTGGCGCTAGTTTTCAGTGAGCAAGCCGCGACAGTTGGCACTAGTTTCACCTACAAAAGTCGTGCCAATTTCAGGGTGTGTGAAAATTGAGACTTTTTCCCTAAATCCTTCACCAGTGTGTCTTTCCCTTCCGGTATTTTCTTGGTATGAGTATAGATTACATTGCTCATTGTTCAGCTAAAATGCCTTCTCTCCATGATTTCTTGATGTAAAAGGGAATGAATGCCTTGTTTTGATCTCATTCTTTGGAAGTCCTCTTTGTGTCTGACCTCGTATGTCTTGTAGCCTTTTGAGGAATTTTGCTACAAAGTGTTTAAAACAATGATTGCATTCTTAGTGTTTGTTTGCATCCCTTTTGCATTCATCCTTCCATTAAGGAGATTTGCGTTCATTTAGTTTTCGTCTCAAAGTTTTATTTTCGTTAAAATGCATTAGATCACATTGCATTGAAAAGTATTTTTTGAGATTTATCATTGAACTTAGATCACATTGTTTAATTATTGAAAGCTAAAAATTGCATTGAGTGCATTCTCTTTCATTAAAAGTATGCATTAAGTAGATTCTCATTTCATCGAAAAATGCATTGAGTGCATTCTTGTTCTTTGAAAAGAAAAAAGGAAATTGTGCATAGATTAAAATTGCATAGTTTTCGGAAAAGAGGATTTTGCATAGATTACATTGCATTATTCGCATCGTTGAATGTTTGAGATTACTTTTGGATAGTGAAAGTCATCTAGTTTGGAAAAGTTTCATTTTCAGTGTTGTTGTTTGTTGCATCATTGTTTGAAACTCTTCCCTTAACTAGATAGCATTCATCGAATTGAAAGATTTATTTTTTCATATAGTTGCATATAGGATATTGTCAGATGACATGCGGTAAGGCCTTGAAACCGAGACATAATTGAAGATCAACCATAAAATTTATTCAATCCACCTAAGGAAGCATTGAAACATTAATGAAATATCTAGAGGTCTAGGCTAGTGACATGTTCCGACGTCGTTAAACCTAGTAGCTATTGTTCGCCTCTTGGCTTTAGACAGCGCTAGTACGAACTTGTGCTCCCCGTACCGTCGCGTATATAAAGGGAGACCCCACTAGGTTGCTATCCTTTATCCGTAGGAAGCCAAGTCTACTGCCTTATACCCGTGATACACCGGACACATCATTCGGGGAGATTTCTTGCACGTACATCAAGTCCTTGGTCAATTTATCTTTCATTTTTAATCAAGGTGTATATTGCAGTTCACAGATATCTGGTACACCCTGTTGCCTAGAGTTCCAGAGCAGTCAGTTTGATCTTTACTAACTCCCTAAATTTGAAAATATCGTCAAGCGCTCGTCCTTTCATGCTTGTTTCCAAACTGAAAGCGATAGAGTCACCTTTTACTAGTTTCTTGACTCTTAAAATATGAAACGGTACAGTTTTGTTTCAATGTTTTAAAAAATTGACTGCGCATGAAATATTCCTGGTTAAAGTTAGTTTCCTTAGGGTGTTATTTTGGGTTTTTTCTGATGGCAACTTTTCCGGAGTTCACCAACCAAGGAATCCCCTCTGAAGGGAATCCTGGTCATTTTCCTCCTTTTGGAAATGTTGGTGCTCCTTATATGGCAACGTTGTCCCTTCCTGGGTTAAATGTTGGGTTGTCTGTTTGGTTATTTTCAACCTCTGTGGTCCCAAATGTCCCGGATACTATTCAATCAGTTCCTCCACCTGAACAACATCATGTTGATTCTAAATTGGACCCCTCCCCTTCTTCGCCTGTTTTTGCGTCCTTCTCTTCTACTTCGCCTGGTGAAAGTCTGGATTCAAGTAACCAGGTGGCTAAGAAGAAGAAGAAGAAGAAAAAGAAGAAGAAGTCAGATAAAGGAGAGGCTAGCTCTACGACTATTGCACCTAAGAAACCATCCATCAATGAACCTTCCAACCCTCCACGGAAAATTAAGTTCCCTTGCATGTTGTGCCAGGGAAACCATCTTCTTCGAGATTTCCTTGGCATTCCCAAGGTGATCGAAGTATGGTCCAACAGTCGTCCACCATTTCCTTTAGCTTCTGGGATTTAGGTTGGGGGCATGTCTTCAGCTAGTGCTGGTAAAGCTCCTAAGAAGCAAGGTAAGCTCTCCAATCCCTATAAGTTATGTAAAGGGAACCATGCCATTCACCTTTGTCCATATATGGATGAAGCCAACCGAGTATTGGACAACCCGATTGTTTCTACACCATGCCTTCTGACTGGTTACAAACAACTTTCTTTGAGTCTTCCACTAGCTGATGCCATGATTGGTGAAGAGTCATCCTTGGTCGATCTCGCTCCCCCAGAAATTCAAATTCAGGAATCCATTCCCAACCAACCATTGGTCATGGGATCGGTTGAACTGGCCTCGTCTGTGGTGCACTAGGTATTTTCTGTTGAGATTGGACCTCACATCCCTCAAGTTCTTCTTGTTTCTTCAGATTCCTCGGACTTGGAGAAATATTCTCTTGTCCCTATATCTCAAGAATCTTCTCCTTTGCCTCCCATGATGGAGGTCCTAGAGGATTCCCCCCTCACCTTCGAGATGGTGGTCGTCGAGGATGCTCCTTCTTCTATCGTAACAACAGGGTAAGACCATCTCGGTTTGATGGTATCCCCTCTGAGTAGTTTGGTTGCTTCCTTTGGATGGAGTCGATTTGCAGGATACCGCCTTTCGTCTTATGTGCCTTTTGAGATAATAGTACAAACCTCTGGTCTGGTCGTACCTAGCACTGTTATAGATGAAGGCGCGTCTGTTAGTGTTCTATCCTCAACTACTTGGCAAAATTTTAGTTCGCTGTCGCTTGTGCCCATTACTCAAAATATGTTGGCATTTAACATAAGAACTAGTCAACCATTAGGGATCCTTCCAAGGTTACCTGTTACATTGGGAGGTAAAACCATCCACCTGGACGTGATGGTTGTTCCAGGCCCCTTGGATTTCAATATGCTTTTGGGGCACGATTACACGTATGCCATGGGAGCGCTTGTCTCCTCCCTTTTCCGTGTGGTCTGTTTTCCACATGAAGGACAGATCATGACCATTGATCAGCTTTCGTTCTTTGGTCCTGATGTGGCAACTGGCCCGCCATCATCCCTTCCTGGTTTTTATCCACCCGTTGTATCTGCCCCACCACAGGTCAACTATGTGGCTACCTATCCTATGCCTGCATTCAGTGATGATGTCGTCGTGCATAGTGTGCTAGGGGCATTGGGTCCAGACTTTTAAGATGTTTTCCTTCCATCGGATAGGAAACTCTTGGAAGCCATGACTTCTTATTCATCATGATGAGTTTTCATCGAAGCATGCTTCATCTGCTTGTGTCAAGCTCCTTAAACCATGAAACAAGGTCATCGGAGCACAGTTCATTTTCTTGTGTCAAGCCCCTTAAAAAATGAAACAAGGTGGTCTGAGGACAGTTCTTTTAATGTGTCAACCTCGTTAAAACAATGAAACACATTCCTGTTCAATTCGAGTCTTTGATAAGATCTCGTAAAATCCCAGTCGAGTCTTTCTCTTGATATTGTAACTTGAACCTTCACTCCATCTGCCTTTCATATGGATTGAAGCTTTGGGGGCATGTATCTCTAATTGAGTCACCATGCTGGGGGCATGCTTAATTTTTCAAGCATAGTTTGTTTCCGTTTCAAGCTTGTGTAAAAATGAAACCGGTTTCAAGCATAGTTTATCATTGTTTCAAGCTTGTGTAAAAATGAAACCAACTTCAAGTAGAGTTTTCTGATTTCAAGCTTGTGTAAAAATGAAACCATTCCCATTTTACCTCTTGTGATTACCATTTTATCAGCCTATTTTTGCTAGATCAGCCTTGGTTTTCTTATTCCACTATCACCATCTACTTGGCCGATCATGTGCCTTCACTTGGTTGTTTTACCCGTTCCTGAGGAACCGCTGTGATGAGTGGTCTTGTTAGCCAACCTCTTAACCTTTACTTGTTCCGAGAAGTTCCACCATCACCGGAACCAGTTGCTACCCTTTATACCACTCGTTCCTCCAGGAGGAGTCATCTTTCAGCTCTTCTCTGGCTCTCTAAAACTGAAAATATTGCCAAGACACTTGTCATTTTGATCTTGTTAAATTGGCTGCAAAATGAAATCTACCCAGTATACTTTTACCCCTTTTTCGGGCTGGGATAGATTATTTATGAAAAATAAATACCCTAGCCTATCGCGACTAGGAGGCTTTCTCAGACATAGTTTTCTACCTTTCCGGATCTAAGGAACTATTTACAAAAAGGGACTATTGGAATTTACTTTTCCCCTGTCTTTTCAAACTCTTTAAACATGAAAAGACGTCAAGTTATTCCTTTTTCAGACTCGTTAAAACCTGATGATATCAGACTCCGTCGTGATGACGATATTCGAGTTCCTCCTTCCTAGGGCTAGTTAAATGTACTAGGTTGGATTTGTCTGAAGGACGAACTTATATTACAAGAATATGGTATCCTCTTCAAGCTTGTGTAAAAATAAAGAGGTACTCGCCAGAAATGGTGGGAAAAAATGGAACCTGTATCATCGTCGTGTCGGCAGTATGTCACTCTTGAACATGGCACTTGTCTGCATTTGTGTCGGGTTGGGGACATCTCATCTCGTTCTTTGCTTGCCTCAGTGGGTTTGGGTAATCCCTTTTGACCTCTCATCTACTCTTTTCCTCGTCATCATGACCTCTGATATTTTGATGTCAAATATTGTCAAACCCACTATCGTGCCGCCAATATGTTAAAGAGAAGTTGACCTCTGCAGTTTCAACCTGCCTCTGATTCTCATTTGATCCTGATTCACAAACATTATATTCCTCTATCTCACGTCGATGATGTGGGAAACACTATGGCCCACCTTTGATCAAGGTCACTTCCTGTTGACTCCAGCTCATTATCCAGGAAGCTGATCTAGAGACTCCCTTCCAGTACCTTGGAGCCTGCATGCCTCAATGGTAGGTTCTTCACATTCGACACAAGGTTTTCATCATTGGCCTTCAATCGGATTATTCTGCGGGTGTTCGATGCCAGCTCACTATTCACATTCCGTGGATTGTACCTGTAGTACCTTGAGGCCCATTGTCATTATTGGTGGTTCCTCTCGCGTCTATTAATAGCTTTCATCATTGGCTAGTAATCAGATGATGTTCTTGTATGTTCGACTTCAGCTCACTTATTCACATTCTAGAACTTGTACTCAGTTCGGGTCGAGATGGAGTGCAAGACCCTGGATTTTGTCTATTGGAATCTAGGCTGTAGATTTTGTGGATTATCATGATTAGTCACATGACTCATTGATTGGATGGTTGCGGCCATACCTGAGTCTATTTATCGATCCTCACTATATGGTTGTGTCCATGCCTTGGATCTTGATTATTGAATACTATATTATGGATGGCTGCGCCCATACCACATATCATGTATTTGAGATATCAGTTTTACTTGTCTACACAAGTTTTCTGATGGCAGTGTTTTCAGTTGGGCACATTCTCGTAAAGCATTTCACCCCTCTCTCTCTCTCTCTCTCAGGCCTCATGCTTTAGGGGGCATCTGTTACATAGTAATTTGTCACCATCCATGCAATCCCCCGTCCCACACATTGGAGGGCCTATTCCATGACCTGTGAGCAGTGACATGACCTAAAATCACTTTCATGGCACCCCCCTTGACAAGGAAAATCATTCCTTTGAAGACAGTTTCCTGTGAAAAGCCCTAAAAATCGACCTTTTTTCCTTGGCGTGACCAACCAGTTCAGCCCTCATGCCAATGGGGGAAATCCACCAAAGAGGGCGCCAACTGACGCTTTGTCCCAGTATATTACTCACGCCAAGCTTAATAAGGATTGTTTCTAAAAATAAATGGCAGAAGTTTGATTCCAACCAACTCCTGAATGAGTCTCTAAAATGAGCTAGGAGGTTTGGCTCCGGATCTCCATGTAGGGGAAGTGGTTTTCCACCTATCATGGAAGCTTCCTTGAGGATAGGGCCAATCTCGCCATTTTAGGGATCCCAAATCCCCTTCCACCATCTATATAAGCTTGTCATTTTCCCTTTGCAAGCTAGCCTGAATAGAGCTGAATCAATAGTAAGGAGATTATCGTCAGACAACCGAAGAGAGAGAGACATGTCCCATTCCCTATGAGCTTTACCGAGACGTACTCTGTTGTCGACCCACCGAAGGAAGATCTAATGTTAGAGCTCAGGTTGTATCTTTATTTGTTATGATCAATAATAAATGACTTCGATTATGGTTCCACTCAGATGTTCATGTTTTATGTTATGAGTTGTATCTTCTCTGACTGATACATAGTTGCATGTATTAGGTTTTACGCTTGTGTGTTTGTTGTTTCTCTGTCTATGTGCAGGTGTTTGAATGTGCTAGGCAGGATAATTGTGATCTTCCATAGCAAGGGATGGAAGTGCCATATTCTCTGCAAGCACCAACAACGTAGGACTTAAGGTAGGCCTCTTGTCGCATCTTGGTCTTTTGCAATTAGGAACTTGCGTCTTAGCATGACTTGGTTGTTGCTAGACCTGATCCGGGCTAGTAGGGATTGCCTCTATCTTTAGAGGGGATTTAAATCTACAACAAGAGCATTCATCAAACCGAAAGGCATGACCATCCATTCGAACAGGCCCTCCTTGGCTTTGAAGACAGTCTTCCACACATCGGACAATTCGATTGGTACCTGCTGATACCCTGACCTCAAGTCGATCTTGCTGAAATATTTTTCACCTTTGAGTTGGTCCAGAAGGTCATAAATCTATGGGATTAGGTACCTATTCCAGATAGTGATCTTGTTCAGCGTCTGATAGTCAATATAGAGTGTCCAAGTCCATTCATTTTTCTACACCAACATGATCGTACTCCCACAGGGTGATGAACTTGGCTGGATGTGACCTTTTTGTAGTAGCTCCAGAATCTGCCTCTTGATGTCATCATTCTCTAGAACAGAGCGTAGATAGATCGGTACATTGGGCAGCAGCACACCTGGGGTCAGATCGATGGTGTGTTTTTTTTCGTGCGAAGGAGATCTGTCTAGAGGTCATGGCCACAATATTCTTCTTTCCCTGAGGGCAGATCTTCAGGAAATTTTTTTTCCCAACTTTGGAAATGAGCTTACTGCATTGTTTTGTAGTAACAAAAGAGATAGCAGTAGGTGGTGTTACCTCTGGTATCCTGTACAACTTATTTCCCAAATTAACAATAACAGCGCAAGGTCATGACTCATACACAACATGTCACTTGCACAAGTATGGTTGGCCTAATAATACATCACAAACATCAAGAGGAGCAATGTCACATAATACCTCATCCGTGAAGGGCTTGATGAAATAGGAAAGGTCACATTGTTGACTGATGTTGTGGGGGTTTTGTGGTCAGCAAGCCCAACCGCTTCATGACGTCTTTTGAAATTAGGTTATTTTGGCTCCCACTTTTGAAAATGAACTGTAGCGGGGAACACTTTACCCACATCTGGGAATGGAAGAGACGATCCTCCTATTATGGATATTTCGGTTCTTCCTTTTGGATCTTTGTGGTGGAAATGGTGGTGTTGGGCTCTGCATCGATAACATGTTTCCCTCTGTCATTCCCCTTCTTGGGTTCTTACTCATTGTCAGAGCATGCATTTGATATATAAGCCTTCATCTCGGCCACCAGTGACTGTTTCGCTCGACATTCACTTGTGTTGTGAGTGGAGCTCTTATGAAACTCACACTACTTTCCAGTGTCCTTCCTCGGCTTCGCGGTGTTGTTCTTTGCTTGGGGCTTTGGAAGGTTGACTTGGGCCTCCATTCCTTGGATTTATCCTTTTTTCTACAGTTCGGGGCCACCTTTCACTTGCTTTTGATTCGTATATCCAAAGTCTCACTTCTTCTGTTTGAATTTCTTCTCAATCTTGGCAGCATACCAGTATGCCATACCAAGTGAGGAGATGTCGAGGAACTCCATTTCCTCCTGAATGTATCTATGTAGAAAACTGTGATACTTCAGCACCAAATTTTTCTCTGAACCTTCGATACATGACTTTGTGCGTAGGGTATGGAATAGATTCGTGAGCTCATGCACATATTGATACCTTTTCTTCCACAATGTAGTCCATTGTATGTACTTTTCCTCATAGCTCCCGACAAGATAATATTTTTCCTTGATGACATCTTAGAAAGAATTCCAAGTGGGTATGACCAAGAACAGAGAGGGTCCCCCCTCGTCCTTTTTCTCACAGTGGGTTTCCCACTTGTCCTTGAGATGGGAGGTGGCTTTGAGCAGTGAAAAAATAATCTTCTCCCGATAGGAAAAGTCATGAACTGATAAATATCATTCTAATAGATTCAACCATCTATATATGATTTCTGCATCTATTTTTCCATCAAATATGGAAATGTCAAAGTTTACTTGTACCTTAAAAGGGGTTTCACCTACAGAGTGGCTGCTGGATGTAGATGCACCACCAGTGGGAAGTCGTTGAAGGATATGGGTAAAGTTATTCATCATCGCACTCCTTTGTTTTTCAAGGGCCTCATCGAGCAATATTTTGATAGGATCTCCTGCTCCTTGGTCTTTGTTTTCATCCCCCATGGGTGGTCGTGGTGGTTTGCGATGTTGATCTTGAAAAGGTTCAACCAGATCGAGCCCTAACTCGGGGTAAATTGGTACATCAATATCTCGGGGTCATAACTTTGGCATATTATCTATGTTTGAAGCACATGATACATCGTTAGAAATATCTATCTAAGGACTACACTACTAACTGAAAATTTCAATTTCAGAACAGAATCACATTTTTCAAAGGTGTGATGCCCAAAAAACGTCGTTTAGGGCCTCAAAACGGCTTTGGAAGTTTAGGGCCCGAAAAATTGCAAAAAATAGTAAATTGTGCTACAATTAAGGAAACTGAAAAGCTGAAAGAATCAATGGTGGGGGTCCAAGTGGAATTTTTCCTTCACTTTTCAAGAATCAGACCCCTATTTTATCCTCATCTGAAATTTATTTCATCTCTCTAAAATTGAGTATTGATTTTTTTATGTTCTCTCATCAATCTCTCGTTATAAATTTAATAGATGAGGACCTCCATTTTGAGATTCATTGTGGTTTCTTCTAAACCTCTATATTTTATCATATCCTTTCCATGACCATTTGAATCCATCACAACATTACCAACACTAACATTTCATGGATCTATCCTCCTCTTCCTGGTTGTAGGACCTCCTAAGTATCCCCCATACTCCTAGTCCTTATTTTCCCTTGCCTTAAAGGGAAACTGTAGACTTATTTTAAAATTTTTAGGAAAGTACTTACCTCTATCCAATTTTTGGGCTAGTAGGAGTGATGTCCTCCTTTATAGTTTTCTATCAACTATATATATTCCCAAATATGATTCTTGAACAAAAGGTTATGACCTTTGAAAATTTTGGACTATTTACCTCAATTTCCCTATTATATCACATCACACTATTTTTATTTTTCTAAGAAATCAATTATTCAAATTTCAAATATAACTCCATGTTTGGGTTCTATGATCCCATAACTTACCATTGACTACTTTTGTGACCCAATTTAAGCTCTAGCTGTTGTGTTACACTCTTTTGAAGTGATTGGTTACCCTATTTTTTTATTCATATTGTTTGAATCGTAAAACCTTCATATTAATGCTATTTTTCAATTATATTATATGATTATATAATCTCTCTTCGAGCTCTTTTATTTAAATTTTAATTTATTATACAAACATTTAGCAAACATTTTGCTACCCATATTGTACATCCATGTCATTAAGTACACCACTAACCATGATGTTCTTATCAAGCTCATTCCAAACAACATCATCGTGAAATCCTCCTTACAAGTTATACTCTGAGCATATCCCAAAATCATGGCAATCCAGGATGCCATGTCCTCTTTTGATATTTTTTTTCGAATACACAACATTTATCCAACACTATTGTATAGTTAACATACATATATTGACAATATTATTCTCCATCAACAATTCAAATTTTCATTTCGTTCATATCTGGTAATTAGCACAATCCACATGACAAGAATTAATTATGTCATATCGTCAAACATTCTATCCAAAACCTTCATACACATTTTCCTATAGTTGTCCCATATAGGCCTAGTGTTGCAACCATGGCTCTAATGCCACTTATGACATGGCCTAGCCACTATTAGCTCACTCTTGCACCTCATGATGCCTATTTTATGTGCTAGATAATCCCTAACAACATGTTCTTTTGAAAATTTTACCTTCCTTGGAATTAAAAGCATATTTTAATGCATACCTAAATTCACACTCATGTGCACAAGAGAAGCATAATAAAATTATAGAATAATTAATGTATTTATTATGCATATACATTTCAAAAACATTGCAGCATAAAATATAATATAACACAAGATACTATTTATTATCATTTAAATGGTTCACCTAGCTATAGTCCTTTGACATTCCACCCAACCATAGACCACAATATTAAGATATTTCAATAGTAGGCCACCCCAACCTATCGATTTAGCTCCAGGGAATGAGTAAAAACTTTCCTGAAAACCTAGTAAATACATAGTACCAAGATACTAAGCCTAGAATCTTCCAACTAATAGTATTGGATTCTAAGCATTCCACTCTCCTCACATGCGTTCCAGGTACCCTTGAATGCTTCACACAACCAAGGTACCATCCCCAATGATGTCCAACAAACAATCTTGTGGCTTCCATGAGTTCCACTACCCTCACGGGCCTTCCAGGTACCCTTCTAGGCCTCCATTTCCACCATATACTCCAGGCTTCCATCATTGTTCTTCCATAAAATTTCACTAGAGTTATTCATACTCCTCCATAATATAGGTATCAATTGTTCTCATACCCTTCATAGAGATTACACACTCATTTTTATGTACATGCCCTCATTTTGCCACCTGGAATTCACCCAAGCCCTTAATGAAATTTGGTTATGTGCATGGACACATGTTATGATTATTAAATCGTATGTGCCCCTTTAACTTACCCATCCATAGAGTCTCAGCTCCCCCTTCTCATTTACACCTTTTTAGTTTGCAACCATTTTATTTTTATTTATATGTGTAAATAATTACATTACTAAGCCTCCTATCCTCAAAATATACAACGTGTACAAAGACATACCAACTCCAAAACATAACTCATACCAACTTGGATGCATTCCAACTTACCAGTGTAGTTCCACATTTACATACTATTTACATTCCATGGGTCCAATAAGGGTATTACATTCAATGCCCAACAATCGATCATGTGTGCCAAAGGAGAGAATGGGAGAATCTTTCGGGTTCTGAGAGGCTCAAATGGTAGTAATAAAGTAGGTTAAAAACTCCTAGAGGCAATGTGAAATCACCCAACTAATGGAAAAAATATTTTGGGTTATTTGAAATTGTGAAGACAAGGGGAAATGGCCTAGAAGTAAAGAGAATTTTACTAAGATATGAAATTCAATTAGCTAGAGTGTATATGATGTCAACCAACACTTTGTGAGCAAAGGGAAGACACCCAACATGAATTAGATAGTTTTGTACAACCTATGGGCAAAGGAAACATTCCAGACAAGCATCATAGAATTGAGTATGGTCTATGGACAAGGGATGAATTCCATCTAGAAATACTAGTTTCACTCAAGGAGTGAGCAGGGTTAATTACAGGAGAGATAAATGCTCCAACAATCATGAAAACCCAATTTAGAAACTAGCTACACTTTTACAATAGATAACTTTTAATAGCCATATATCTTGGAATTAAAAAGGAAATGAATGATCGACGTCCTAGAGTTATTAAAAAAGGAATCAATGAGTAGCAAATGTCATTGAGAAATTTAAAATAACCAAGTCTCTGATACCACTAAAAAAACTTGATAAATTGTAGTCTTAAATTAATTTTATTATTGTGGTCCACATATTAATATATTGAGATATGACCTTTTTTTTTTCACTTTCCATGATGCCTAATGAATATTCCTATTCACACATGCCTCTCCATATTTATCCTAAATGAAGAATAATAATAATATTTTTAATATGACACAATCCATCAGATTATATATTTAATAGTATATGGTTTGACCTGAAAGAACAAAATTCATCAAAATAGTAAATAACATTGTCCATTGGATGTATGCTAGGGATTGAGACTAAATATTACGAATGATGTTGTTTCGATTAGCCATTTGACTAGACATGGAACAAGAAACCCAATGAAACAAAGGTTTATATAAATAGACACGTCATTTAAGGAATAGAATGGACTTTAAGAAATACCTAGGATGTGGGCATCCCACATGATAGACATGTCTTAAGAAGAAAAACTAGAGTGAAAACGAAATACTCAAGGGTCGGTGCATAAGTGCAAACATATAAGAATTAATATATTAATTAAACATATATACATCTTCAAAAACATGTAACAATATTCTTAGAAGTAGAGATTCGTCACCACTTTATTGTAAAAATTCTTAACTTGTAAATAATTTTTGTTACAATACCATGTCTTGTCAATAAAACATGTCGAATATGTCATGTATTGATATGAAATTTTCTTTCAATAAATAATTTCAAATAAATTAATTAAAAGAGTATAAATAACTTGGAGATAAATCTGAATCATTGATCTCTCAATACTACTATAAATATTCTAGCATATTCCATGGGGATTAAATCTCTACCAGCCTAGATCCATCTTACTCTGGATCTATCATGCGCTGAGAGGGATCAAATATCTCGAGGTGAAAACCTATTTTTTGAGTGAAAAACTTGAGGAAAGGTTTGCACCTCGAGATATTTGATCCCTCTCAGCGCATGATAGATCCAGAGTAAGATGGATCTAGGCTGGTTCCAGTTGGAGGCATCAACATCACATTTTTCAGATTATTAAAATTTTTGTATATTTTTGAGATGTACATCATACTTTGAAATTTTGAAGATTAGAAATAAAAATTCTAACAAATTTTAGAACACTATTTTGAATACTGAACCACGTAATAATCATAGAAATAAACATCTAACTATTCAATTATTTAAATATTTTTCTGGAACTATTGTACTAAAATTCATACTTTTCTCTCTTGCTCTTCAATATTGATAGGTTGAATTACTAAAACATAAAAATAAATGTACATTGTCAATAATTTTGCCTGCTTACAGTGAAATTAATGCACAATGTTAATCCAATGACTTTAAAATTAATGTACCATCAATGTACATCCAATTACATCAAATCAGAAATCAACGTTTACACTGAAATCAATGCATATAATGCAAACAATGAAATAGGATTAGAAAACAACATCTACAGTGAAATGGATGCATCTAATGCATGTAATCAAATAGGATTAGAAATCAACATCTACATTGAAATTAATGTATCTAGTGCAAGTAAGAAAATAATATTAGAAACCAACATCACTGAAACCAATACATCTAGTGCAAGCAATCAAATAGGATTAGAAATCACCATCTATACTGAAATCAATGCATTTAGTGCAAGAAATCAAATACGATTAGAAATCATGTACATTGAAATCAATGCATCTTGTGGAAGTAGTCAAATATAATTAGAAATCAACATCTACACTGAAATTAATGCATCTAGTGAAAGGAATCAAATAGGATAAAAAATCGTCGTCTACACTAAAATCAATGCATTTATTGTGAGAAAACATATAGGATTAGCAATCATATACATTGAAATCAATGCATATAGTGCAAGAAATTAAATATAATTATAAATAAACATATACACTAAAATCGATGCATCTAGTGCAAGCAATCAAAATGGATTAGAAATCTCCATCTACACTGAAATCAATTCATCTAGTGCATGAAATCTTCTTCCCTCTCTCCCCCCCAAAGTACATCTTTGTTTCCTTCCCTCTATCCACTCTCTCACATCCTCCCTTTCCTTCCTATCTCTCCATTTCTCTCCTACATCTCTATCGCTCTCTCTCTTCACCCTCCAACTCTATTACTATATCCCTACCTCTCTCCTTCTCTCATCCCTTCTCTTCATATCTCATTCTTTGTCTCTTTATCTCATCCGAAAACATACACACTCTCTCTCCATCTCTCGCTTGTCACTTAATCTCTCTCTCCACTTATCAATCTCTCTGTATTTCTTCTTCCCTCCCTCTCTCCCCCTCTAAATCCATCTCTCTCTCTCTCTCTCTCTCTCTCTCTATATATATATATATATATATATTCCCTCCAATTTTCTCTCTTCCCCCATCACTCTCTTCCTCTCTCTCAAGTCCTCTCTCTTGTCCTTCCTCTCTCTCCAATCCTCTTTCTTGCTCTCTCTCTCTCTCTCTCAACATCTACACTAAAATCAATGCATATAGTGCAAGAAATCAAATAGGATTAGAAATCACCATCCACAATGAAATCAATGTATCTAGTGAAATAAATCGTCTTCCCTCTCTCCCCCCTCCAACTCCATCTCTCTTTCCCTCCCTCTCTCCACTCTCTCACATCCTCTCTTTCTTCCTTCCCCTTTCTCCCTTTCTCTCCCATGTCTATATCTCTCTCTTTCCCTCTCTCTCCCTCTCTTCACCCTCCAACTCTGTCAATATATCCCTCCCTCTCTCCTTCTCCCCCCAGTCCCTCCATCTCTCCTTTTTCTCTTTATCTCACCCCAAAACATACACACGCTCTCTCTATTTCTCCCTTTTCACTCCCTCTCTCTCTCCACTTCTCACTCTCTATGTATTTATTCTTCCCTTCAACTCCATCTCTCTATCCCTCCCTCTCCTACTATCTCCCTCCCTCTCTTCTCTTCTCCTCTCTCTCTTCCTTCCTCTCTCTCCCTTTCTCTCCTACATCCCTCTCTCTCCCCCCATCTCTCTCTTTTCCCTCTAATCCTCTCTCTTCCCCCATAACTCTCTCTCTCTCTCTCTGCCTTCCAATCCTCTCACTATGTCCATCCCTCTCTCCTCCTCTCTCCCCCCTCCATATTTATGTCTCCCTCTTCTTTGCGTACCCTTTTCTACCTCTCTCACTCCTCTCCCTCTCTCTCCTCATTCCTCCTCTCCCATCTCCTTGATTTTATCCCCATCTCTCCCTTCTCACTCCCTCTATCTCTCCACCTCTATAACTCTATGTATTTGTTCTTCCCTTCCATATATATCTAGAGTTAATATATATCATGATACATTAATGTATATAATAATATAGAAAATTTAATATTGTATTAATCCAAATTTATTAAATATAATAATATTAATATGAATATTAGATTTAATAATAATATTATTATTATTAATATTTTGATATTAATATTAGGGATAATAATGGTTTTTTTGGCATGATATTAATAATAATATGGCCCATAATATTTGACCTATAGGATTCACCTAAATAAAACATATTTTTTGAGTGTTGGTAAATACAAAGAGATTTATAGAGTAAATATAAAAAAATAGGTTTTATTTATTTACCATACCTCTTTTATTTACAATGGTATTTGTCCCATAGACTTGGTATATAATTAGATGTTGATTTATAATGATATTTGATATGTTTTTATATATTTATCATGCCTCTTTATACCTCTTTTATATTGATTTATTTATTTACCATAGCTCTTTTATAAATATGGTATTTAGCCCATGGTATTAATAATAATTTGGCCCATGGTATTTGGCATATAGGCTTCACCTAAATAAAACTTGTTTTTTGACTTATTGTAAATATAAAGAGGTTTATGGAGTAAATATAAAAAGAGGCTTTATTTATTTAGTGGAAGTAGTCAAATATAATTAGAAATCAACATCTACATTGAAATTAATTTTCATCTTTTTTTCAGTGGAAATAGTAAATATCCATATTTATTTTCATTTTTTTTCTACTGTTTTCTAATGCATAATGTTTTCTCGCCCTTTCCAGCTGGTAGATAATGGTTTCTATAGTGAGTGCTTTCACACAAAATTAAATTTGACAAATGATTAAAATCTACATACAACCTTTGGGTTATAATCATTATCTACTCCATACAACCTTACTCATTACTAAACCAATATTAACACATTACGTCATTGCACACCTTACTGATGAATTCTTTTGATACCATATTAACACATGACGTCATTGCACACCTTACTCATTACTAAACCAATTTTTACAATACATACAAATTTTTAGAATTGTATAAGATTTAGAGAAATTTTAATTTCGTGATTGAAATCTCACTAAAAATAACTCAATGGTATGCAACGCAACCAAACAATTATAGTTTCTATCACATTCAGCTCCAAATTTATCAGATATGAATCTAAAAATATTTCCTACCTCACAAGATATCCAAAAAATTAATTTATATATCATAAAACAAAGAGTTACAAATAAATTAATAAAATCAGACACAGTATACCCAATCACAATAACGAAATTTTTTTACCAAGTCTACAACATGCACAAATTGTTGTATTAAAGTACCTCAATTGGACTAGTGCTAACCATATTACTCACTATCTAATGCATATTAACTGAACAGTTACAGATTTACCAATACCAAGATTTCAAATTAACGCTTGATAGCAACAAAAATAGAACTCACTTTCCTATGTGTTTAGCTTAGCATGCAAGGCAGCCAAACCAAGTCCCCAATTTATTACAGTTCCTATCATGTTTAGTTTCAAAACCATCACACAAAATTTGGTTTTTCCAGCATGAAACGATGACAATCACAACAGAACATTGTCAGTCGGAATGCGAAATAGCAACCTTATCTTCACTTTCTTGAGTTACTTCGATTCGTTTGTCTTGCTTCCTTTCCAATTCCCTATAAAATGTGTTTTTATCTTCTCGACAAGCACAAAGTGGAGGCATGCAGCCACTAGGTAGTTCCAATCAGGCAAATACTAAACCACATAATTATACTTCCCTACAAAATAAGCAATGGGTGGAATTGTTAAAATTTATTTGTTAAGCCTACACTTAATTTTTATTTTTTATTTTTATTTTTTTAATTTAAAACCTAAGCTGAAATTTTGTATGAGGACGCGACCCACCTGACATCGGGGTCAAATTGGGCTGTAGATGCGCCTCTCGGCGCAATCATCCACCTAATAATTTTTTATACCTAAATCAAAATTTTGGAAGACCTAATCTGAAATAGACATGTGTGTATGCATAATTAGTGGAGCGATGTTAATTTCATATATTTGTTGAGATTCAATAAGATGATGAGCTTAGTGAAAAGAGTCGCCTTCACTAAGTGGGCCTGCAGGCTATTTTTGGCGCAGGTCTATTTTTAGACATGATGATCATATTTCAGAAGTTGCAGGATGTTACTTGTGGATGGTTGATCAAGTTGAAAAAATAGATGAAATTCTATTTTTAGAATATTGGGCAAAGTCTATTTATATATTTTTAATCTAAAAATAGATGCATGTCGATTATTATTAGCTCTTAATAATAATTAGACTCTAAACAAAAACTTATTCTCTTGGAGCACTTCAGTTCAGTGCAAAGATGTGGCAGAGCAGCTGACAAAAGGAATTACACTATTCCTAAGGGTTTACTGGAGCTAATGCATGGAGGACTCAGTTAGAACTCAAGTGGAAGAGTTATGACACAATTGGAAGAAGTAGTTATGGAGTTGTATTCAGTTAGACTCAGTTGAGCTAGTTGTATCTAGTCTAACTGATTGATGCACTAGTGAGAGTGGAGTGAATTAAATAGTTAATTAATTCATAAATAATAACTCATTAATCAACTGAACAATACATCAGTTAACTACAGTGCATGGAAGTTTCAGTGGAGGCCTGGAGAGATAGGTGAAAGGGCAAGATAGACTATCTGTTGTGACTATAGTGATGCATTGATTGCATCAAACACACTTAGTGGAGATGCCAATGAGGATTGTGCAGTCAAGGATGGAGTAATTCGAATTCATTCAGAGCTATTCTTCAACAGAGATTGCGCAGTGGAGGCAGGCTAGCAGGTGGCAAAAATCAGTGCATGGATTTGCAAGATTAGGCCTAATTAGTGTATGACGATTGTACTGTACTAAGAGCTTGTGATAAGATTTGTATGTTTGTATGAGATTGTCATATGATCTCCATGTTACATAATATATATTTGGGGTTTTCAGTTTCATGCTTTCCCGATTAAAATATGTGTTATGTGCGATTGATAATTTTTGTTTATGCTTCACATGTGTGTGCAATTAATTTTTCTGCAAAAGATTAACAAGTGGAATAGATTCATTATCTTGCATAAAGTTAAATAGTGTGAGATCAGACAGATGCATGCTTAGTGCATATAATTTATACAATATTAATTATCCCTCACTAAAATGGTGGAGACATGATATTATGAATTTTTTTTTGGGTTTAATTTCTCTAAATTCTCGCAGGAATTTATTGAAAATAGAAGTTTGATGGGTAACCTTGCACAATCGACCTGAAACTCCAAAGATTCGCACTAAAGACAAATCCATTAATTAATGATACTATAGAAAGCATATATACATATTATTATAATGTGATATATTTGTGTGTGTGTGAGAGAGAGAGGGAGACTACTTGGATTAGCCTTTAAAATAATCTAATAATAATAATTTAATTTAAAGGTTATTATTTAGGTAAATGATTATTTCAAAAGAAAAATAATAATCAATTAACAATTATTCACTAAATATACGAGTAAGTGGGAGACTAAATATCTAGTAAATTTTGTTTAAAAATTAACTTTAAAAAAAAGAAACCTAATATATATATATATATATATATATATATATATTTAAAAAATTGAGTTTAAATTGATTAATCTGTATAATTCGAATGCCCACTGGTTTTTCATGGTGTTCAATCCATTTATGCATTAAAAAATGCATTTCAAATAACAAAAAATCACATTTTTGCTTGAAATCATATCACTTGATTATGGTAAATTCAAGTGAAATTTTTATTTCATTTATAAGTTTTTAAACATAAACTCACGTTTTTAAAATCTCTAGATTTTTATGAAAATTTACCGGAAAAATGCTTTGAGAAAATGTCATTAAACTCAAGTTTTTAAAAATATCTCCTCGATTTTTATTAAAATTTACCATAAAATGCTTTGAGAAAAATTAATTTCGTCTATAAATTGAAAAACACACACACATATATATTATATTCAGAAATTATATAACATTAATTAAAAAATAGTAAAATTAAAAGAATATTTTCCTTAACTTAAAAACAATAAAATATGAAAAATATTAATATGATAAAAATATAATTTTAATTTTATAAGGTAAATTTATAATAACATTAACTAAAGTAATGCAATGCATTAATATAAAAAAATATTATATTAATATAAAATATTAATTTTATAAAGTAAATTTACTATAACATCATCTTCATGGATAGGATTAGGTGGGGGAATACATTAAAACTAAAAAAACTAAAAATATATATTAAAAATTATAAATTTATGGACTATTTTTATGTAACATGTCAATCCAACCATGTTAAAATAAATTAACATAAGTAAAAAAAAAAATATATATATATATATATATATATATATATATATATATATATATATATATATATATATATATATATATATATATATATATATATCAGATGATTATCAGTTTATCCGTGAGTCATTAACTATATTAACCAAACACAGACCTTATGGAAATTACCATTGCATAAAATATCAATTCTTTACATTTTCGAGGCTTGGGTTTTAAATGTCTTTCTCTCAGATATTATTGCTCTGGTACTATTAATATATATGCACACGCAATGTAATCTGGGTACATTTAACTTACGCAAGCATTGGTTTAATAATTTCTTCAATAGAGACTCGATGTGATTGCATCATGCCCACGTGATTGTTTGCCTCGACATTATCATGGCAATTAATATCATTGGATTTCAATGTACAAAGGGTATTTACAAATTGTATTTCTCGACCCTTCCACAGCTGGCCTACATTATCTGGCTTGGTTGGCATTTGGCATCTCATCTACCGTCGATTGGGATTTGATCGGACGGTGAGCATGCATTAGGGTTATCTAAGGACTATCCTTTGTAACCGTTTCTCCTTTTCCATTCATTCATTTGAGGGTTTGGGTTGCTGCTCTGCAGCTCCAGGGTTTCTCCACCGGCTTGATTACTTTGGCCTTTTCGGCCCAATGCAACACAACGCTAGAAGGCATCTACTCGGCAGAGAATGCCCAGCCTTATTACTGGTAAGCTACCGCTGTTAGCACTTTTGGTTCTGATCTATGACCAGCACTAATGTCGAATAAAACTTCTTAGTTTGCTTCTGGTTACATATATGGTCTCTAAGTTTAATTTTTTTTCGTTGGTATTGTGCATGGCATTTACTGTAATTATTAGTTTCTCTACAAATCAGCTTTGGCACACCCTTCTTTGACTCATACTCTTCAGATAAGTTTCTTTACTCACAGAATTCCGAGATTTATTATTGCGGAAATATGTTGTATTGCCCTGCCTTCGTGACCATAATTGCCTCTGTTGTCCTTGCTACAGGTATTGTGACTTCTGTCTCTGCAATTATTTTCAGAGTTTCTTCCCAGAGTACGAGCTTAATCCCAGGCTTCCAATTCTAAATAGGTTCCTGTTTCGTTCACGGGTACCTCTATAAATTATTGGGTTCAACACTAAGTCGGAAGTCGACTGGTTTAGTTTTCGGCTATGCATAGTTATCTCTTAAAGCTCTTGAGCGGCAGCCTTGAAGTCTTAGATTCTGGCTGTCGCTTCCCTTGAAGCTATTGTTCATTAGGGTTGATATTTGTTTTATTTAAGTATTACCCTAGATCTCACGAGCGTAAGGGTTATTTTCTCTGGTTTAGGCCACGGGCCTCATTCTGTATAAACAGTTAACTATGATAGTTTTATTTAAAGAACTGTACTTGTAATGATACATTCCTTCGGTTGCAATAGATTACTGCTCCAGAGGGTCGAGGTTTTACACCCGCACAACTGACTGATACTATATTGTCTTTTTTTTTAATGAGTAAACTCTTGTGTTATATGGATTTTTGATGCATATAATATATATCTATACTTTACCATGTTGAAAATGTTTTCTCTGAAGATTATTATACAGTCTCTACTGTTCTTTTCTACACAGTCATTGATTAAATCTTCAGCTCACATTTTGTGTTCCTATTGTTGGAAATTCTATATAAAATATTTATATTATGGTTGCATTTACCTGCATGCACAGATGTTCAACTTCGCTAGCAAACTTATCAACAATTTCTCCCTTGCATGCTTTTCTATTTAGCTTCTGTCTTGGTAATGTCAAGAAAGTAATTTCCACAATCTTTCTTTACCCTGTAGGTTGTGTTACATCTCACTTATTTCTATTAATGTACACCTGTGCTATTTCATTATTCTCTTTACTGGTTTGCTAGCCTCTTTTCATTGTTTTCAAGTATACTAAAGACAGAAAAGAAGAACATTAACACTAACAGTAAGTGACTGGACCACTTCAAGTTCCATTTATTATCATAGAATAAGGATGACCAACTGAGATTTTGGTCTCAGAGTCTCTGTTAACAATCCTTACTAACCCTAGCTTACTCCATTTAATAAAAAGAAAACAAAACTTAAATAATTTCACAGAGAGGAAATAAGAACAAGAAATATTATTATTTACCTACTAAATAATATTCTTTTCTCAAGCTTTCTTCCTACCTGCAAGTTCTCATATTTTAATTATTAACTCCAGTAAACATTCAATTCTACAGTGATTTTTTTTTGCAGTATGCTTATTTAGGAACAAATAACCATAAAAGTCTATTAATATAAGAAACAACAGATTTATACTCATCTGTATAATATTTTCTTACTGATGTGTGATTTCCTCCCTTCCACAAGTGGGGCAATTACATCCTCCAACTCTCCCCTGAGCTCCAAGACTGAGTCTTCGTTGATTACAGAAATCTGGAAGAAAATTTCGGGACAATCCGGTCCAATTTTCTAATCCCAGTGAAAAGGTCTCCACTGTAAATTTCCCTATAGGGATTTACTTCTTAGGATGACCATTCATTTCTCAGTTCTCCAACAGAACCCCCAAAGCTCCTGAAAATCTCCTATTTATTTCAGAGTTTCTTTGGGTAATTGTGGAACTGTTTTTCTATTCAACTAACTCCTAATATTGAATTTAATTTTACCACCAGGCTTTACTTATGAAACTAATTTCACAAGTAATCTTTTATTTCAAAACCAAATTTTTTTTTTTTTTTCAAATATTCTGTTTAATAAAATAAAACAACAATAATGTTTACTTCTTAACAACAACTTAAAAAATTTGTGAGCCACTAAGGGAGTGGTTATAGTTTCCCCCCTCTGAAAAAGAACACCGTCCTCAGTGTTCTTTCTCCAGATTATCAAAAATTTCAAGACATGCTTCCCGCATAAAACTTTCGTCCTCCCAGGTGGCCTCTTCCGGGCCAAAGTGCCTCCATTGCACTTTAACCTAGGCGATGGCTTGTTTTCGGAGCATGATTTCCCTCCGGTTGATTATACTGTGAGGCTCAACTAGAAATTCTCTGTCTGGTTCTACCTGCATACATTATAATTTGTATTAGTTTACATAAGTCCTTAACATGTAATATTTTAACTATTGTGCTTATCCACTACCTAAATGTTCTGCCAATGAATTATATGTCTCGAATCATGAATATATCACTTTAATAACAATACATGGAAAACATTATGTACAAGGATATGGCTAGGAAGGGCCAACCGATACGCCACTGGCCCTACTCTTTCCAGCATTTGGAAAGGACCACAAAATCTAGGAGCTAGTTTTGCATAAGATGCCCATCTTAACATGCTCTTCTTTGGCTTAATTCTCACATACATGTGATCTCCCAATTCATATTCACGATATGATCTCTTTTTATCTGCGTACACTTTTTTCCTGTCTTGAGATGCTTTTAAATTCTATCTGATTTTCTTCACTTCTAATTCCATTTTCGCTAGCATGTCTGGTCCTAGCATGAGCTTGGTCTCAGGACTACTCCAATTGATAGGAGTTATGCACTGTCGCCCGTTTAGGGCTTCAAACAGACTCATTTTTAACGATTCTTGATAACCGTTACTATATGCGAATTCGACTAAGTGTAAATATTCTTCCCACTTAGTCGGTTGCTGCATAACATACATTCTCAACATGTCTTCCAGCACTTGATTTACTCATTCTTTTTTCCCGTCCGTTTGTGGATGGTATGCAGTACTGAAATTAATTTGAGTCCCTAAAACCGTAAACAGTGCTTTCCAAAAAGCTGATGTAAATTTCACATCCCTATCTGAAATCGCAGTCTTAGGAATGCCATGCAGTCTAAAAATCTCCCGCATAAATAAATCTGATATATATACCGTCTTATATGTGGACTTAACTGGTATTAAGTGTGCTGATTTACTCAATCGGTCTACTACTACCATTATTGAGTCATTACCTCATTTTGATCTTGGTAGTCCAATGATGAAATCTAATGAAATCACTTCCCATTTCCATTCAGGAATTGGTATAGGTTGCATTAACCCAGCTTGATGCCAGTGTTCCACTTTCACCTGCTGGAACTATAAACACTTGTTTAGATAGGATGTTATATATTTTATAATACCTAGCCAACAGTAGTCCTTTCTTATTGCTATCAATATATTTTGATATCCAGGAAGCCCTGCATAATTTCTTCTATGATATTCATCCAATATTAGAGTCTTCAACTCCATTCTATTTGGGATGACTATTCTTTTCTTGAAAACCAGCAATCCATCCTAGTTGATTTCATAATCTCCCAACTTTCCTTGTTCTTTAGATACCTCTGCTTGCTGCCACAAAAATTCATATTCATGATCTTTTCCTGCCTCTTTTTTTATTTGATCTAGGAATCTGCATTCAACTTCGTTAACATATAATTCATAGATGTTATGCAGCTTTCTGCTCAATGCATCTGCAACCTCGTTTTCCTTTCCTATTACATGCTGCATGTCAATGTCAAACTCGCTCAAGAAGGCATTCCACCTTGCTTGTCGAGAGTTGAAATCAGCTTGTTTGAAATAGCTGGTTAAACTACTATGATCTGTCTTAAACACAAATATTTTCCCAAGTAAGTAGTTTCTCCACACCCGGAGGGCGTTCACAACTGTACTCAGCTCTAAATCATAAGCTGAGTATCGCTGCTCATGATATTTTAACGTACAAGATTCATATGCAATTACCTTTCCTTCTTGTGATAAAATTGCCCCAACACCCTCCTTACATGCATCCGTGCAAACTTCGAATTCCTTATCTGGGTCAACTACACTTAACACTGGTGTTGATGTTAATAATTGTTTCAGCTTTTCAAAGCTTTCCTGACATTCTTTTGTCCATTTAAATATTTTTCCCTTCCTTTGCAGAGAGGTAATAGGGAAGGAAATCTTTGAAAATCCTTATACATCAAGTCCCATAAATGATCTTATATCTGCCACATTTTGTGGCACTTTCCATTCCATGATAGTTCTGATTTTCTCTGGGTCCACTGCTATACCTTCTGCAGATATCACATGTCCCAGATATTGTATTTCTTCCTTGAAAAAATCGCATTTTCTAAATTTCGCATATAACTGATGCTTTCTTAACATCTCTGGTAACATTCGCAAATGCTCCTTGTGTTCTTCCACATTCTTATAATAGACCAAAATGTCGTCAATGAAAATTAGCACAAAGTTATCTAAATATGGGTGAAATATACTATGCATTAGTCTCATAAAAGTGGCTGGTGCATCAGTCAGCCCGAAAGGTAGCACCACGAATTCATATTGACCATATCTTGTGCGAAAAGCAGTTTTGTGTATATCTTCATCTTTGATATATATTTGATTTTAACCTGATCTCAACTCAATTTTTGAAAATATAGTAGCTCCTCTTACCTGGTCAAACAGATCATCAATTCATGGTAGGGGATATTTGTTCTTGATGGTTAATTTTTTTAACTAACGGTAATCCATGCACATACGCATGGTTTCGTCCTTATTTTTAATGAACAATATAGGTGCTCCCTAGGGAGATACACTTGGTCGTATATATCCCTTGTCTAATAATTCTTGAAGCTGCATTTTTAACTTAGTTAATTCTGGCACACTCATTTGATAGGGTGCTCTTGAAATCGGTGATGCTCCTGGCAACAATTCAATTTTAAAATCTATATCCCTTCTAGGTGGAAATCCTGGTATTTCTTCTGGAAATACATCCTTGAATTCCTGCACTATAGGTATATTTTCCAGCATAGGAGATTTTTCTTTAGAATCACAAAAACCCACTTGTATAGCATACAGTTGACATCCCTTCCTCATGCATTTACCCATTTGGGAAGCTGTAATTGGATGCAACTGTATCGGTTTCTTTATTCCTTGAATTTCCTGACGGGTGCCATCCTGATTTCTGTAGTAGATAATCTTCTCTTTGCAATCTACTAGAGTCCAATGTTTTTCCAACCAATCCATACCAAGCAACATATCATAAGATCGCAAGGGAAAAATATTCAAATCCACAGTTAGTTGTTGTCCATCGATTTGTAGTGCACAATTTGGTATTTTGGCGCTAACTTTTCTCTTGGCTCCAGTAGCCAACTGGAATAACCATGATTTCCTAAATTTTTGACTTTGTAATTTACAAATCAATACTAATTTAGGACTTATATAGCTTAAACTTTCTCCTGGATATACCAAAATAGAAACAGTTTGAGATAACAGTTTACCTTCTAGTTCAATCATGGTAAGTTGGCAATCATCTTGTCGATCCTCCAATCCTACATTAATTCTGGGTATGTTTCGAGCAACATCTCCCACTGTTGAGGCTTCTTGCAGATTGGTTACCGCTTCATTTCTACCCCATTGTGGGCAGTTTCGGTAATAATGTGCCTCTCCACAACCCCAGCACTGTAGAGGTGGCTTCTGGTTTTGAGGTTGCTTCGATTTACTAGAAGCTTCAACAATTTTATCTTCTACAGTCCACCTTACCCTCTGGTGGTTCTTACCAAACTGCCTACTGACTGAGCTCTTTGTTGTGCTTTTAAAATTACTGGTTTTCCCTCTTTTAAAACTAGCACTACTCTTGTTTTCTTTCCTTGGCTTCCATCCTTTTCCTTGATCTGTCTTGGCTTTAGCTTGCTGATAGCATATTTTGGTCTTTCTAATGGCCTCATCCATTGTTTTGGGATTTACAAATTCTATGCGTTCCTTCATATGAGTGGATAAATTTCTCAGGAACCTTTGTACTTTACCTTTCTCATCCCTTAAGTAAGGTATGTAACGAAGTAATGAAGTAAACTTAGTGATAAACTCATCCATAGTCAGTTTTCCGAGTTTCAAATCATGGAATTCTCGAGATTTTTCATCATAAAAGCACTTTGTCAGGTACTTATATTTAAAATACTGTTGAAACCTATCCCAAGTTACATCTTGATCTTCTATTCCGCGAACGTTTTTCACTTCTTCCCACCACAAGGTGGCTTTTTCTCTTAACTGGTAAATAGCTAACCAGGCCTTAAGTTTACTATCATAATCGTATACTTGAAAATACTTGTTCGTATTAATCAACCACGCCTCAGCTACCTCTTCTTCCACTCCATCAAATGTGGGTGGCTTTATCTTTCTAAATTCACCGTGAAACTCTATCTTCTACTTTTTACTTTCCTTATGTTCTGTCTCATTATCATATTCGGCTTCATTAAAAATTTTATTTTGATTACTTTACTGAGACTTATTTCTTTTCGGCCTGTATCGTGATCTCCCGTTTGCTGTTCATTTCCTTCCTGAGATTCTCTATCAGTACTAGGCTTCTCGATTCTTTGGTTTTGTTTATCTGAGAAACTCCTCAAAATTCTCTCCTGCTCCTGCATCAACCTTACATTATCATTTCGTACTCTTTCCATTTCTTCTTGCAGCTTTTGCACCATTGTTAACAATATGCTGGTTTGATGATGTTGCTCTTCTAACAGCCTGCTAGCCTGTTGATGTTGTTCCACCCCCAACTGAACCCACATTCCGAGATTCCTTTCTTGTTGGGGTTGGGTCTCCTCAGCATTTCGAGGTGGCTGTTGTAAGGGTGTCCTTCTCATTTGTGCTGTTAACCTTTCCATCTGACTATGCATTATTAAACACACAATTTGATGTTAGTTGACCCATAGGGTCCCAACGTTGTAACACTACCCTGATACCACTTGTAACATGTCAATCCAACCATGTTAAAATAAATTAACATAAGTATTTTTTATTTTTTATTTTTTTATTTATTGTATGCATTTACTATTTATCCGTGAGTCATTAACTATATTAACCAAGCACAGACCTTATGGCAATTACCATTGCATCAAATATCAATTCGTTACATTTTCCAAGCTTGGGTTCTAAATGTATTTCTCTTGGATATTATTGCTCTGGTACTATTAATATATATGTGCACGCAATGTAATCTGGGTACTATACTATAGATTTATAAAACCTTGACATTTAATTTCCACAAACATTTGTTTAATAATTTCTTCAATAGAGATTCAATGCAATTGCATCATGCCCACATGATTGTTTTCCTCGACATCATCATGGAAATTAATATCATTGGATTTTCAATGTACAAAGGATATTTACAAATTGTATTTCTCGACCCTTCCACAATTGGTCTACATTATCCGGCTTGGTTGGCATTTGGCATCTCATCTACCGTCGATTGGGATTTGATCAGATGGTGAGCATGCATTAGGGTTATCTAATGACTATCCTTTGTAACCATTTCTCCTTTGACATTCATTCATTCGAGGGTTTGGGTTGCTGCTCTACAACTCCAGGGTTTCTCCACCGACTTGATTCCTTTGGAATTTTTGGCCCAATGCAACACAGTGCTAGAAGGTGTCTGTTCGGTAGAGAATGCCTGGCCTTATTACTAGTAAGCTGCCACTTTTAGCCCTTTTGGTTCTGATCTATGACCAGCACTAATGCTGAATAAAAATTCTTAGTTTGCTTCCGGTTACACATATGGTCTCTAAGTTTAATTTTTTTTCATTGGTATTGTGCATGGCGTTTACTTTTATTATCAGTTTCTCTACAAATCTACTTTGGCACACCCTTCTTTAACTCATACTCTTCAGGTAAGTTTCTTTACTCACAGAATTCTGAGATTTATTATTGCATAAATATGTTGTATTTCCCTGCCTTCATGACCATAATCGCCTTTGTTGTCCTTGCTATAGGTATTGTGACTTCTGTCTCTGTAATTCTTTTCAGATTTTCTACCCAGAGTATGAGCTTAATCCCAGGCTTCCAATTCTAAACAGGTTCCCGCTTCATTCACAGGTACCTCTATAAATTATTGGGTTCAACACTAAGTTGTCAATCGATTGGTTTAGTTTTCGGCCATGCCTAGTTATCTCTTAAAGCTCTTGAGAGACAACCTTGAAGTCTTAGATTCTAGCGGTCGCTTCCCGTGAAGCTATTGTTCCTTGGGGTTGATATGTGTTTTATTTAAATATTACCCTAGCTCTCATGAGCGTAAGGGTTATTTTCTCTGGTTTAGGCCGTGGGCCTCATTCTGTATAAATAGTTAACTATGATAGTTTTATTTAAAGAATTGTACTTGTAATGATACATTCCTTCAGTTGCAATAGATTACTACTCTAGAGGGTTGGGGTTTTACACCCGCACAACTGACTGATACTATATTGTCTTTTTTTTAAATGAGTAAACTCTTGTGTTATATGGAGTTTTGATGCATATAATATATATCTATACTTTACCATGTTGAAAATGTTTTCTCTGAAGATTATTATACAGTCTCTACTGTTCTTTTCTACACAGTTATTGATTAAATATTCAGCTCACATTTTGTGTTCCTATTGTTGGAAATTCTATATACAGTATTTGTATTATGGTTGCATTTCCCTGCATGCACGAATGTTCAACTTCGTTAGCGCACTTATCAGCGATTTCTCCCTTGCATGCTTTTCTATTTAGCTTCTGTCTTGGTAATGTCAAGAAAGTAATTTCCACAGTTTTTCTTTACCCTATAGGTTATGTTACATCTCACTTATTTCTATTAATGTACACCTGTGCTATTTCATTATTCTCTTTACTGGTTTGCTAGCCTCTTTTCATTTTTTTCAAGTATACTAAAGACAGAAAAGAAGAACATTAACACTAACAGTGAGGGACCATACCACTTCAACTTCCATGTATTATCATAAAATAAGAACGACCAACTGAGATTTTGGTCTCAGAGTCTCTGTTAACAGTCCTTACTAACCCTAGCTTACTCCATTTAATAAAAAGAAAACATAACTTAAATAATTGCACAGAGAGGAAATAAGAACGAGAAATATTATTATTTACCTACTAAATAATATTATTTTCTCAAGCTTTCTTCCTACCTGCAAGTTTTCCTATTTTAATTATTAACTCCTGTAAACATTCAATTCTAAAGTGATTTTTTTTCCAGTATGCTTATTTAGGAACAGATAACCAGAAAAGTCTACTAATATAAGAAACAAAAGATTTCTACTCATATATATAAGATTTTCTGACTGATGTGTGATTTCCTCCCTTCCACGAGTGGGGAAATTATGTCCTCCAACTCTCCCTCGAGCTCCAAGACTGAGTCTTCGTTGATTACAAAAATCTGGAAGAAAATTTTGGGACAATCTGGTCCAATTTTATAATCCCAGTGAAAAGGTCTCCACTATAAATCTCCTATTTATTTCAGAGTTTCTTTGGGTAGCTCTGGAACTGTTTTTCTCTTCAACTAACTCCTAATCTTGAATTTACTTTTACCACCAGTCTTTACTTATGAAACTAATTTCACAAGTAATCTTTCATTTCAAAACCAAAATTAAATTTTTTTTTTCAAATATTATGTTTAATAAAATAAAACAACAATAATGTTTACTTCTTAACAATAGCTTATCAAATTTGTTAGCCACTAAGGAAGTGTTTACATTTTATGAAATATAAAATATTAACTTACAAATAAATTTATGGCTAAATTAAAAATAATAATGTTATAAATACAGAGTAGTCTTTAAGTGTGAATTTTTGAAATTTATTGTGGATTTCTAGCCAAAATCTAGGGAAAAAAATTGTGGCCAAATTTTGATTTGTGTTGTTCAAACTGGTTTTTGACTACATCTATGGATTCAACACGCTTAAAAATTGGTGGGGCACATTCGCTTGTGAATATTTCACCGATCAAACTTGTGATTCAATTAATCCCTATCAAATTAGATCCGAATATAAACTAGAAAAATTTCTAAAAAATATCACCTAAATATTACTTGTATAAATATTAATATTATAAAAATATTATTTTAAAAAATTGAAATTATCATAACATTAACTTAAATATAGTAAAATAATGAAATACTACTAAAAAGGTTAAAAAACATTTGAGAAGATTTATATTCATACAATGTTAATGGAATACACTAATATGACATAAATATAAAATAAAATAAAAAATTAGATGAGAGAGGAGTTGTATTCCTAGAATGTTATCCTATATATAGAATAGGTGGCTTAATGATATCCATCACTGTATGGAAATTGGTGAGTTCTAAATTTCTTCCGTCTTACTGTTTTTGTGAAAAATTGTGGTTGAGCATATTAGTAATATTAGTGCATATTGCTCAAGGGGAGTTGCGACTTCTAACAATGAAGCTTTTTTTCAGCTTGTTAGCTATGATTTCCAATGTTTACTTTGTGTTTCCAAGTGTGATTTCAATGAGTGTCAATTTAGAAAACAAAATGGATTTCAGTATTATGTATAATGTTCAGCAATATGGTGCAAAAGCTAATGGCAACAATGATAATAGCAAAGTGAGAGAAACTTAAATCAATGAAAGAAATAGGGATTAATATGCAGGTTTCAACAATTAAATTTGTTGTTTGTTTGTTATGTGTAGGCATTTTTGGCAGCGTGGAATGCAACATGTTCTTCTACTAAACCGTCTACTGTTTATATACCAAAAGGGGAATTTTTTGTTTCTCTAGTTAACTTTACAGGACCATGTAAAAATGATAATATTATTGTGCAAGTAAAATGATAAAATTCCTTCCTTAGACATTTCAGGTTTTATATATTTCCTTGTTTTGAGCATCGAGCTTTATTGAACAGGTAAAATGATAAAATTCCTTCCTTAGTCATTTGAGGTTTTATATATTTCCTTGTTTTGAGCATCGAGCTTTATTAAAGTTGTTTTTTGACAGATAACTGGGGATATCATTGCACCAATGGAAATGCCCGCAAATCAACTTTAGTGGTTGCAGTTTTCCAAAATGACTGGTCTAACAGTGAATGGTGGGGGATCCTTGGATGGACAAGGAGCCTCCTGGTGGAGAAAGTGTCAAAATAATCAACAAGTGATGCAGGAGCATCCAGCTCAGGCTGAAAAAATATAAAAGTGTTTGTCTCATAGGTTTACAGGTCATTGTACTTGAGTTTTCCTTTAGATTTCCTTAGTTTTTAGCATTTAGGACTTAACAATAAGTTATGTTTTTAATTTCATTATAATTTATTTTTAGTTACTGTTTTAAAATTAAGTATAGAGTTTAGGTGAATGGGAATTAACAGTTGTCCAATGTAACTATATGTAACTATTGACGGTTTCTAAAACTATTCAACAAATCATACAAAAAGGAAAAAATGAGACATTTGTAAGATGGGATTCCATCATAGCAGAAAACGAATAAAGATCATACAAGATATTTTGAAAATTCATCTGAATCCATTCGCAGCTAAATACATTTCTTTCTATATTCATAATTGAATGCATTTATAAACAGTGGCAAGAACTGGCAAAACAATTCTTTTTACAGGCATTTAAGAAACAACTAAGAGCAAGTGGGAGTGACTACATCAATGCATATGAACGAGGCTACATACAAGAGCCAATACATCCATTAACGACAAAGATCTATAGTGATAAAAACACGTTGAGCGTTGTGGAAAAGAAAATCATAGGTATCATTCAAACTGAAACAATACATTTTCCTTTCGAGCATTATCCAAGTAGTTTATTACAAATACATAAAAAATCATTGCAGTCCAAAGATATGATTAAATATATTACATCTTCGACTATGGAAACAGGTTCAAAACCCTAGTACTAAAACCCTACAACCAGCAATGAATACCAAGACTGGAGACAAAGAAACCATGACTAGCAAGTTAAGAGCTGCGACCACATATAGATCCCAAAACCACTTACAAACAGAAGAGTATCCATACCAAACTGCTAACAGAGAAATAAACATAGAAGATGACTGATAAGGGAGCCTAGGCTCATACCCTCAAAACCTTAATTGCTTGAAGTGACTACAGGAAAATACCCTACCCATTTGGGCTAGTAACAACAGAGCCGAAGACCACACCTGGAGCGCCCAACAAACCACCTGCAAAGACAAAACTAGATGTTAGAATTACGAGAAAGTTAAAACCCTGCGACACAGAAATGAACGGTGAAGGTTTGTAATCCTATGCTTACCAAAAGAGAAGCGTCGAACTAGAGGAAGGATTCGAACGATCACCAACTAGCAAGGGAACCCTGCTCACAAAGGAGCAAATTCCTTAGTATAGCCAGGAAAATCAACTGAAAAAATAAAGCATAGAAGGAAGACTTACCACTATGAAGCCAACGAGTTGAGGTCAAATTCCGAGTTCCCTAATGGCTTCGACCTGACATACCACAGTCAAATAACCAGTTAAACAGTAGAACACATGCGGCGAGAGGATAAAATAGTATAAGAACAAATGCATTCAGGAGATGGAAACCACAAATAACACCCACAAAAACCTTCATGGCAGAGGAGCCCATTTGTAGACAGCAGAGAACCAGGTCTCAAAACCCTCAAGCTCATTGACGGAGCAAGAAATATAAACAGAGCCATTACACCAACATAATCTAGCTAGCAGAGCAAAGCGATGGTTAAGGATTGCAGAAAGATCCTAGTAAATAGAGAAGGAGCCGTGGCCACATACAGTTCAAAGCACCACTAAAACAAACCACCATAACCGCAGATAAATAGTCGAGAAAACCCCACAATCACCAGAGAACAAAGTAAAATGCCAACTGAAAAGAAGTTAGGTGCATAGCTAAGGGTGAGATTGTGAATTCCGAGGATGGGACAGGTGTCCTCCTCACACAAACCACAAGTACAAGCAATTAATAAACAATCAAAAAAATATCAATTACAAAATCACTGAGAATCTGATAATCACGATCACCAAATTAATCATAAATTAATTATTGATTAATTGCGGAGTTTAAGAAGGGCTGGTCCCATCAACAAGTATGTATAAAATTTTCAAGAGTTGCTTCTTACTGATGGAGGTCAAGAGTTGTTTAGTAGTTATTTGGATAGCATATAGAGTTGTTTCTTATTGATTTTCATAACATATATTGATTCAATGCATTTTGTGTTTTGCAGTGTTCAAGGCTTGTGGTAATTTCTCTACCAATTTTCTCACACATTAATTTTGCTGAATGATTAGGAGAGTGTGATTTTGATATTGCTTAATGGTAATGGTAGTCTTTGATTAGGAGAGTGTGATTTTCATATTTTTTAATGGTAATGACAGTCTTTTATTAGGAGAGCATGCTTTTGATATTGTTTAATGGTACCGATAGTATTTACAATTGTCTAAGAGAGTGTGATTTTTATATTGTTTAATGGTAATGACAGTCTTTACAATTGGCAAGCACTGTGAATATAGATTTGAAAGATATTACTTCCATTAATAGCAAGAATTTCCATATTAGTATGGATGGATGTAACAATGTTCTCGCACATGGATTGACTATTAAGGCCCCTGGTGATAGCCCCAACACAGATGGAATTCACATAGATTCTTCCAATGTCCATCTTCGAAATATCAACATAGGAACAAGTATCATATTTCCCATCAACATTTTATGATTTTTGGAAATATTGTATCAAATATAAAAGCTATAAATTTGTTTGTGCAGGAGATGATTGTATCGGTGTCTTAGAAGGGACTTCCAATCTTTACATTGAACAAATTACTTGTGGACCTGGTCATGGAATCAGGTGAAATAATTTGATAAAATTTCAATGGGATAGAGGATTGGATCATTCAAAATAATTTGATAAAATCTTAATAGGATAATATCATTCAATGCACTGCACTTCACTAAAAAAGGCTTCGATATTGTTATTAGTATTGGAAGCCTAGGAAGATATCCTTCTCTTAACGGAGTCAACAACATGATTGTAAATGGAGCTTCTCTCACTGGCACTCAAAATGGAGTTAGAATCAAAACAATATCAGGAGGGACATGTGTTGCTAAGGGAATTAAATTTGAGAACATACAGATGAACAACGTAGGGAATCTAATCACCATTGACAAATACTATTTCCCACGGTGTACAGCCAAGGTAGTCATCATTTTACTCATATCTCAACACCTTCCCTTTATTTTATTACTATAATTTTTTTAATAAGTTTCTTCTTTCTTACTTACTTTCTATATCGAACTTAAACATCATATAAAAACTATTGTTAAGATTTGTAACTTACTTCATTATTGAGATTGACTTTCCATTTTTGTATTTTATTTTTTTGGTAATATTGGTTGTAAATTTTTTCATTTATTTTGTTATTGATAATGATTGTATTTGTGCAAGAATCTAATACGAATGTGCAGATTAGTAATGTATTGTACAAAAATATAACTGGAACTTCAACAACAAAGGAGACCATTAATTTAGCATGCAATAAAAACTTTCCATGTTAGGGTATCCAAATGGAAAATGTGGATTTAAGTTATGAAAATAATGGAGCTCAATCACTCTATAAAAATGTCAAGGGACTTGGAGTTAATTCTATCAAGCCCTCTTTGGTTTGTTAAAAATTGAATGCTTCTTCTAAATGCCAACTTTAATATGTTGGTTTTTGTATTAGCTATTTTGTAATGATTTCAATGTGATTTTGAGTTAATGGAATAACAAAGCTTTAATTTTAGGTTAAATTGTTTAACTTATCCTAATTTTTGTGTGTAAAATTGCCAAAATGTTTAAACCTAGTCCCCTTCTATTTTTTAAAGGGTGAATGTTTTTTATATGCTAACTTGAATATGTTGGAAGTCTCATTAGAAACATATGTTGGTTTTTGCATTAGTTATCTAGTAATGTGAAGTCAATGTGAATTTAAATTCCATTATATATCTATGGCTTTTTCATATGTTATCTAGTAACCTAAATTTAATGTGAACCTCACTTGTGGAAATAAAAAATAATTTTTTTGTAAAATTATTAAAGTATATTTGATTTTTTAAGGTGAATATATTGGAAGTTGCATTAGTCTTTTGAGCCTCATTCCACTCCTCTCCATGAATGGGACCTCTCCCTTGGTAATGGAGAGGGAGCACAGAGAGAAACAAGGGTGAAGTTGAGATGTGATGAGATGAGAGTCAAGAGGAACCTACCACTAACTTTTCCTTTGGCCTTGGGACCCCTTCCCAAGCACTATTCTTGATAATGGAACCATATTCCTCTACCATGCCATCAACCCATACTGGTTGTTGCAATGCTTCAATGATTGAGGATGACCTAGTCTCTACACTGTCTCTCGTCAGAGCCATGTACCTATTGTACCAATCTAGTGAATTCCTATTCCTTCGCTCTGATGTGGGTTCTCCCACATTCTATCTAGCATCATGCATCAATTTATCAACTTCTCTGGTGCACTTCCATCTATTTCTGGATGTCTATGCATGAGTGGGTTCTTCCACTCTCTGGTCTTCTTCTTTCATTTGTAGCTAAAATCTCCTCACATGCATCCAACCGAAGTTCCCTCTTAAGGGAACATATAATGGCCTTCTCTTCATCGAAATTGACATATCTACGAGCCACTATCATCATGTGATATGGAAGGTATACTTGATAGTTATGAGGTGTATCAATGTACCCCAAAAATATGCCCAACTCTGTTATTGGTTCTATATTTTTCATGTATCCTTGGACACGCGAAAATAAAATGATGAACCAAAGATCATGAAGTGTGCCACATTTGGTTTCATACCTGAAAAATCTTCTTCTAGTGTACTCATCCTGAGAATTCGATGAGCACTCATGTTCTTCACATATACCATTGTATGCATGCGTCAACCCATAAGTAACATGGTGGGCCCTGATCATGCAACATCACCTGTGCAATTTACAATTGTTTGAGAGAATGTGATTTTGATAGTGTTTAATGGTAATGATAGTCTTTACAGTCTTTAGATTAAACAACTTAAATTCAAAGTTTTTAAAATTTTGTTTAAAAAAAAAAAAAAAAACCTAACTTATATATATATATATATATATATATTTTTATATATATAATGAGTTTAAATTGGTTAATGTGTATAATTTGAGTGCCCATGAGTTTTTCACGGTCTTCAATCCATTTATGCATTTAAAAATGCATTTCAAATAACAAAAAATCACATTTTTGCTTGAAATCGTATGGCTTGATTATTGTAAATTTAGGTGAAAATTTTTATTTCATTTATAAGTTTTTAAACTTAAACTCAAGTTTTGAAACATCTCTGGATTTTTATTAAAATTTACCAGGGAAATGCTTTGAGAAAAAGTCATTAAACTCAGGTTTTTAAAAATCTCTCCTCAAATTTTATTAAAATTTACCGTAAAATGCTTTGAGAAAAATTCATTTCGTCTATAAATTGAAAAACACACAAACATATATATATTATATTAAGAAATTATATAACATTAATTAAAACTAGTAAAATTAAAAGAATATTTTCCTTAACTTAAAAACAATAAAATATGAAAAACATTAATGTGATAAAAATATAATTTTAATTTTATAAGGTAAATTTATAATAACATTAACTAAAGTAATGCAATGCATTAATAAAAAAAAAATTATATTAATATAAAATATTAATTTTATAAAGTAAATTTACTATAACATCATCTTCATGGATACAATTAGGTACGGAAATACATTAAACTAAAAAAATAAAAATATATAATAAAAATAATTAATTTATGGACTATTTATGGTTAAATTAAAAATAATAATGTTATAAATACAAAGTAGTCTTTAAGTGTGACTTTTTGAAATTTCCAGTGGATTTATAACCAAAATCTGGAAAAAAAAATTGTTGTCAAATTTTGATTTGTGTTGTTGAAACTGGTTTTTGACTACATCTATGGATTCAACACGCTTAAAAAGTGGTGGGGCACTTTCGATTGTGAAGAGTTCACTGATCAAACTTGTGATTAAATTAATCCCTATCAGATTCTAGACAAATTAGATCCAAATATAAACCAGAGAAATTTCTAAAAAATATCACTTATATATTACTTGTATAACTATTAATATTATAAAGATATTATTTAAAAAATTGAAATTATTATAATATTAACTTCAAAATAGTAAAATAATGAAATACTAATAAAAAGGTTAAAAAACAATTGAAAAGATTTATATTCATACAATGTTAATGGAATACATTAATATGACCTAAATATAAAATATTAAAAATTAGATGAGAGAGGAGTTGTATTCCTAGAATGTTATCCTATATATAGAATAGGTAGCTTAATGATATCCATCACTGTATGGAAATTGGTGAGTTCCAAATTTCTTCAATCTTATTGTTTTTGTGAAAAATAGTGGTAGAGCATATTAGTAAGATTAGTGCATATTGCTCAAGGGGAATTGTGACTTCTAGCAATGAAGCATTTTTTGAGCTTGTTAGTTGTGATTTTCAATGTTTCTTTTGTGTTTCCAAGTGTGAGTTCAATGAGTGTCAATATAGAAAAAAGAATGAATTCCAGTGTTATGTATAATGTTTAGCAATATGGTGCAAAAGATGAAGGCAACAATGATAATAGCAAGGTGAGAGAAACTTAAATCAATGAAAGAAATAGGGATAAATATGCAGGTTTCAACAATTAAATTTGTTGCTTGTTTGTTATGTGTAGGCACTTTTGGCAGCCTAGAATGCAACGTATTCTTCTACTAAACCATCTACTTTTTATATACCAAAAGGGAAATTTTTGGTTTCTCCTATTAACTTTAGGGGACCATGTAAAAATGATAATATTATGGTGCAGGTAAAATGATAGAATTCCTTCCTTAGTCATTTCAGGTTTTATATATTTCCTTGCTTTGAGCATCGAGCTTATTTCTTTGTTTTGAGCATCGAGATTTATTGAAGTTGTGTTTTGACAGATAACTAGGGATCTCATTGCACGGAAATGTCCACAAATCAACTCTACTGGTTGGAGTTTTCCAAAGTGACTGGTCTAACAGTGAATGGTGGGGTATCCTTCCATGGACAAGCAGCCTCCTGGTGGAGCAAGTGTCAAAATAATCAACAAGTATGTATAAAATTATCAACAGTTTCTTCTTACTGATGGAGATCAAGAGTTGTTTAGTAGTGATTTGGACAACATATATAGTTTTTTCTTAGTGATTTGCATAACATATATTGATTGAATGCATTGTGTGTTTTGCAGTGTTCCAGGCCTGTGGTAATTTCTCCACCCATTTTCTCACACATTAATTTTGTTGAATGATTAAGAGAGTGTGATTTTGATATTGTTTAATGGTAATGATAGTCTTTGATTAGGAGAGTGTGCTTTTGATATTGTTTAATGGTAATGATAGTCTTTACAATTATCAAAGAGAGTGTGATTTTGATATTGTTTAATGGATGATTAGGAGAGTGTCTTTTTGATATTGTTTAATGGTAATGATAGTCTTTGATTAGGAAAGCATGCTTTTGATATTGTTTAATAGTAATGATATTCTTTACAATTGTCTCAGAGAGTGTGATTGATGAAAAGAGATCTTGGGGTATTGCCAAAATCCCCTTTCATGTAGAAATTTCGAACCTTGACCTACGGGTTATGGCCCACGATCTGAACTAAAAAGTTCACTACACAGCAATAAGATCGTTTTAAGAGGTTCAAACCATATACTCCACACCCAATCAATACGATTTTTGCGCAACACCGATCACAATTGAACAGTAATTATTCTCAATCATGATTTTACCAGACTTAAGGAGCATCTTCATTTACGTTTTTAAACGCATGGGTTCCTCTTGCTCCGATTTATTGCAGATCGAAACTCACTCAACTTCTAAATTATTTCATTGGACTCACACACAACTTTCTCTAACACTTTTTAAATGAGCAGAAAATAGCATTGAATTTCAATAGTGACGCACAACTACAAACAACGCACAACAACATAAAATGTTTCCTTCGTAGATGGCACATAAGTGAATGTTCAAATACACATAGATCTACAATCAAATCAATATGCGGCTATTTCATATTGACTACAAACTATGATGCCCATGACGTCCTATTGGGCCTGCACATTTCCAAATGGCCGCCCTCTTCAAATTGCAGATTACAATATATAAAAATTTAAATAGCGTGGATCACGACAGATCCAAAATCTCCTCCTACACGTAATCAACGACTCCCTAGAATTGATTCAATGAATCCCTAAGACCTCGTAAGGATATCGATTCGTGCTTATCTCAATGCAACGATCATGTCTTTGTATATTTGTGCTCCAGTTTTACCTTCCACAAGGCTCGCTCTCCTTAAATCTAGAAATAATGTGGCTTCTAGATGCGATGCTGGTTGATGTCGATTGATGCTCCTGCATCAGTGATTTTGATATTGTTTAATAGTAATGATAGTCTTTACAATTGTCTGAGAGATTGTGATTTTGATATTGTTTAATAGTAATGACAGTCTTTACAGTTGGCAGGCACTGTGAATACAGTGTTGAAAGATATTACTTCGATTAATAGCAAGCATTTCCATATTAGTATGGATGGATGTAACAATGTTCTTGCAGAGGGATTGACTATTAAGGCCCCTCGTCATAGCCCCAACACAGATGGAATTCACATAGATGCTTCCAATTTCCATCTTCGAAATAACAACATAGGAACAGGTATCTTATTTCCAATCAACATTTTATTATTATTGGAACTATTGTATCAAATATAGGAGCTATAACTTTTTTTGTGCATGAGATGATTGTATTGGTGTCTTAGAAGGAACTTCCAATATTTACATTGAACAGATTACTTGTGGACCTGGTCATAGAATCAGGTGAAATAATTTGATAAAATGTTATGGGATAGAGGATAGGATCATTCAAAATAATTTGATAAAATCTTAATAGGATAATATCATTCAATGCACTGCACTTCACTAAACAAGGCTTGGATTTTGTTATTAGTATTGGAAGCCTGGGTAGATATCCTTCTCTTAACAGAGTCAACAACGTGACTATAAATGGAGCTTCTCTGACTAGCACTCAAAATGGAGTTAGAATCAAAACAATATCAGGAGGGACAGGCGTTGCTAAAGGAATAACATTTGAGAACTTACGGATGAAAAACGTAGGGACTCCAATCATCATTGACCAATACTATTTCCCAAGGTGTGCAACCAAGGTAGTCATCATTTTACTCATATCTCAACACCTTTCCTTTATTTTATTACTATAATTTGTTTAATAAGGTTTTTTTTTCTTACTTACTTTCTATATGGAACTTAAACATCATATAAAAATTATTGTTAAGATTTGTAACTTACTTAATTATTGAGATTGAATTTCCATTTTTGTATTTTATTTTTTTGGTAATATTGGTTGTAAATTTTTTCATTTATTTTGTTATTGATAATTATTGTATTTTTGCAGGCATCTAGAATGAATGTGCAGATTAGTAATGTCTTGTACAAAAATATAAATGGAACTTCAACAACAAAGGAGACCATTAATTTAGCATGAAGTAAAAGCTTTCCATGTCAGGGTATCCAAATGGAAAATGTGGATTTAAGTTACTAAAATAATGGAGCTCAATCTCTCTGTAAAAATGTGTAAAAATGTCAAGGGATTTGGAGTTAATTTTGCCAAGCCCTCTTTGGTTTGTTAAAAATTGAATGCTTCTTCTAAATGCCAACTTTAATATGTTGGTTTTTTTATTAGCTATTTTGTAATGATTTCAATGTGACTTCGAGTTAATGGAATAACAAAGATTTAATTTTGGGTTAAATTGTTTAACTTATCCTAATTTTTGTGTGTAAAATTGCCAAAATGTTTAAACCTAGTCCCCTTCTATTTGTTAAAGGGTGAATGTTTTTTATATGCTAACTTGAATATGTTGGAAGTCTCATTAGAAACCTATGTTGGTTTTTGCATTAGCTATCTAATAATTTGAAGTCAATGTGAATTTAAATTCGATTATATATCTATGGCTTTTGAGTATTCTATCTAGTAACCTAAATGTAATGTGAACATCACTTATGGAAATAAAAAATTATTTTGTGAAAAATGATTAAAATATATTTTATTTTTTAAGGTGAATATATTGGAAGTTGCATTAGCTATTGTGCAATCTAAAGTTTGTATAGGAAATGTTTAAACCTAGCCCCATTTGATTTGTTAAAGGTTAAATAACAAGTCTCATTAGAAATGTGTGTTGGTTTTTACATTAGTTATCTAGTACTCTGAAGTCAATGTGAATTTGAATTCCATTAGAAATCTATGGATTTTGCATATGTTATCTAGTAACCGCAATTTAATGTGAGACGGAGTTATGGAAATAAAAAAAAAAATTGTGTAAAATGATTAAACTCACTTTGATTTGTTAAGGTGAAAATGTTGGAAGTTGCATTAGCTATCTAGAAATCTAAAATTTGTATAGGATTTTTATGATTTAAGCTTATCCTGTAATCTAAAGTATGGATAAAAACTATTGTAGCAAATTAAAGTATAAGAATAATTATTCTCCCCCTCTTCTCTATAAAATGTTTTATATACAAAAAGTGTTTTTTTCTATATCCATGAAAAGATAGAATGAACCAAAACCTTTCCCATCCCTAAAAATGTATCATTCTATGGAGCCAATTCCTTTTGAATTGTGAATATTAGTTATTAAACCAACTATGTTGTGCTAATTAAATACTTACTATACTCATATAATGTTGTGTGTTTTATGGCTTGCCTTAATTCATTTCACAAGTTAGATTATGTAAATATGATGAAATAATTTTTAGGTACAAACTTCAAAACTACCAAGAATCATTAAGATAACTAAATTGTTGAAAAAAAAAAATTATCTTGGCACTATGGTAAAATTTCTATTTTTTTTTTGAAACCATAATATTATTTCCAAACACCCATAATTATTTTCTCCCCAATGTGATTCCACATAGAATGGAAACTGAAATCAACAAATTAGAACTAGGATGAGGCTTTCCATTGTTGAATGAAAATACATTTGTTACATACTTATCCATATGAAAATCAAATAATATGTAACAAATTAAAATTGCACAAACCAAAGACCAACTCAAGAATTCACTCACTTATTTATGTAAAAAATTTTAATTTTATTAGCAATCTATCAAATCATTTCATCATTCAAATATTTTCTTAGAATAAGAATATTTAACTTTTTATTTATTTTTTAATCATTCAATTCAAAAAGTTTTTTTTAAGATAATTATACTCTCTTTTTTTTTGTAAATTCACAACATTATATTATGTAAATATATATGTATAAAGATTCCCTAAGGGGAAGCTCAATTAGAGATAGTTGTGAAAATGAATTCTTTTTTTTTAGGAGGTTTCAGGTTCAAATCCCCTTGATTCACCTGTGGTTGTGGAAGGGGCATATGTAGAAACCTAGAGGATAGAGTGGTAATGATTGGAATCAATCCCATTTCATTTAAGTATAAGACCAAACCAAATGTCGATTTATTTAGATACTATATGTTTGTGTATGTAGAGAGAGAGAGAGAGAGATAGAACTAAGAAGAAATACCATGACCAACTCTAGCCTTCCTAAGTGGAAGCTATCCTTATAAAATCAGCTAGGAATCAGTATGTTAGGTAAAGAAAAGTTAAAAGATGAGTTATTGTTTTACATGTAAATTACATATAAAATTAAATTAATTTTAAAAGTGTTGGTATCCATTAAAGAGTGGACAAAAACATATACTAAAACTATAAGAAGCATTAGTATTTAACCATACTAATAGTGGATTTGAAGACATAAAGAGGTCATATTATCATCTAGTTGGTACAAGTCATGCGGGATGTGGTTGTTCGATGATCCCTAAGTAGAGCCACCTCTAAACACTATTTTTGGACATCCATGATTCCTGCCAGTAAGAGAATCAACGATCAAATAAAAATTTTCCCAACAAGTTCCTGAGGTGCCAGTATAATGGCATTGTGTGGAAATATTGATTGCATATGGATATTGGTGTTCCTAAGTCAGGGATCCAATCCTCCACCTCCTCCAAAACGTTTGAATTGAATAATGTAGATTATTCCCCGGCCAACTCCTCCTCAATGTGAGACAAGTCATGTTGCACAACAATGGGTGAATTTTCACGAAATCGATTTGTAAAGGTACATGCTTAGGGCCAAGTATTCAAGTGGTCTTGTGAGCCTCATTCCACTCCTCTCCATGAATGGGACCTCTCCCTTAATAATGGAGAGGGAGCACAGGGAGAAACAAAGGTGAAGCTGAGATGTGAGGAGAGGAGAGTCAAGAGGAACCTACCACTAAATTTTCCTCCGGCCTTGGGACCCCTTCCCAAGCATTGTTCCTGATAATGGAACCATATTCCTCTATCATGCCATCAACCCATTGACTGAGGATAGCCTAGTCTCTACACTATCTCTCGTCAGAGCCATGTACCTAGTGGAACGATCTAGTGACTTCCTATTCCCTCACTCTGATGTGGGTGCTCCCACATTCTCTATAGCATCATGCATCAATTTATCAGCTTCACTAGTGCACTTCCTTCTATCTCTGGATGTCTCTGCATGAGCGAGTTCTTCCACTCTCTGGTCCTTTGCTTGTGGCTACTCCATAACATCCTCAGTTTCTTCCTTGTACCTAAAATATCCTCATATACATGCAACTGAAGCTCCCTCTTAAGGGAACATCTAATGGCCTTCTCTTCATAGAAATTCACATATCTATGAGCCACTACCATCATGTGATATGGAAGGTATACTCGATAGTTATGAGGTGTATCAATGTGCCCCAAAAATATGCCCAACTCTGTTATTGGTTCTATATTTTTCCGTGTATCCTTGTACACATGAAAATAAAATGATGAACCAAAGATCTTGAAGTGTGTCACATTTGGTTTCTTACCTGAAAAAACTTCTTCTAGTGTACTCATATTGAGAATCCGATGAGCACTCTTGTTCTTCAAATATATCGCTTTGTGCATGCTTCGACCCACAAGTGACATGGTAGGCCCTGATCATGCTACATCACCAGTGCATTTTACAATTGTTTGAGAGAGCATGGTTTTGGTATTGTTTAATGGTAATGACAGTCTTTACAGTTGGAAAGCATTGTGAATACAGTGTTGAAAGATATTACTTCCATTAACAACAAGCATTTCCATATTAGCATGGATGGATGTAACAATGTTTTCGCAAAGGGATTGGCTATTAAGGCCCTTGGTGATAGCCCCAACACAGATGGAATTCACATAGATTCTTCCAATGTCCATCTTCGAAATATCAACATAGGAATAGGTATCATATTTCCCATTAACATTTTATGATTTTTGGAACTATTGTATCAAATGTAGAAGTTGTAACTTTGTTTGTGTAGGAGATGATTGTATCAGTGTCTTAAAAGAAACTTCCAAAATTTACATTGAACAGATTACTTATGGACCTGGTCATGGAATTAGGTGAAATAATTTGATAAAAATTTAATGGGATAGAGGATAGGATCATCCAAAATAATTTGATAAATTACTCTTAATAGGATAGGATCATTCAATGCAATGAACTTCACTAAAAAATGCTTTGAATTTGTTATTAGTATTGGAATCCTGGGTAGATATCCTTCTCTTAACGGAGTCAACAATGTGACTATCAATGGAGCTTCTCTCACTCTCACTCAAAATGGAGTTAGAATCAAAATAATATCAGGAAGGACATGTGTTGCTAAGGGCATAACATTTGAGAACATACAAATGAACAACGTAGGGAATCTAATCATCATCGACCAATACTATTTCCCATGGTGTAAAACCGAGGTAGTCATCATTTTACTCCTATCTCAACACCTTCCCTTTAGTTTATTACTACAATTTGTTTAATAATTTTTTTTTATTTTCTTACTTACTTTTTATGTGGAACTTAAAGCATCGTATAAAAAATACTGTTAAGATTTGTAACTTACTTCATTGTTGAGATTGACTTTCCATTTTTGTATTTTATTTTTTTTGTAATATTGGTTGTAAATTTTGTCATTTATTTTGTTATTGATAATGATTGTATTTGTGCAGGAATCTAAAAACAAATGTGCAAATTAGTAATGTCTTGTACAAAAATAAAACTAGAACTTAAACAACAAAGGAGACCATTAATTTAGCATGCACTAAAAAATTTCCATGTGAGGGTATCCAAATGGAAAATGTGGATTTAAGTTATGAAAATAATGGAGCTCAATCTCCCTGTAAAAATGTGACTTGGAGTTAATTATGTCAAGCCCTCTTTGGTTTCTTAAAAATTGAATGCTTCTTCTAAATGCCAGCTTTAGTATGTTGGTTTTTGTATCAGCTATTTTGTAATGATTTCAATGTGACTTAGAGTTAAAGGAATAACAAAGCTTTAATTTTGTGTTAAATTGTTTAACTTATCCTAATTTTTGTATGTAAATTTTCCAAAATGTTTAAACTTAGTCCCCTTCTATTTGTTAAGCAATGAATGATTTTTATATGCTAACTTAAATATGTTTGAAGTCCCATTAGAAACCTATGTTTCTTTTTGCATTAGTTATCTAGTAAGGTGAAGTCAATGTTAATTTCAATTCCATTATATATCTATATAAATAACTGCATCCTTGTTGGGCTATATTCACCACCGCTTCCCTCCTTGTTTGGTAATGAGAGACGTCAATGTTAATTTCAATTCCATTATATATCTATGGCTTTTGCATATGTTATCTAGTAACCTAAATTTAATGTGAATCTCACTTATGTAAATAAAAAAACATTTTGTGTAAAATGATTAAACTAGCTTTGATTTGTTAAGGTGAATATATTGGAAATTGCATTAGCTATCGTGCAATCTAAAGCTTGTATAGGAAATGTTTAAAATTAGCCCCATTTGATTTTTTAAAGGTTAAATGCCAAGTCTCATTAGAATTGTATGCTAGTTTTTGCATTAGTTATCTAGTAATATGAAGTCAATGTGAATTTGAATTCCATTAGCAATATATGGATTTTGCATATGTTATCTAGTAACCTTGATTTAATGTGAGCAAGAGTTATGGAAATAAAAAAATTTTTTTGTGTAAAATGATTAAACTCGCTTTGATTTGTTACGGTGAAAATGTTGGAAGTTGCATTAGCTATCTTGCAATCTAAAATTTGTATAGGCTTTTTATGATTTAATCTTTTCCTGTAATCTAAAATATGGATAAAACATATCGTAGTAAATTAAAAGTATGAGAATAATTATTCTCCCTCTCTTCTCTATCAAAATTTTTATATACAAAAAGTGTTTTTTTCTATATCCATGAAAAGATATAATGAAACAAAACCTTTCCCATCCCTAAAAATATATCATTATATGGAACCATTTCATTTGGAATTGTGAATATGAGTTATTAAACCAACTATGTTGTGCTAATTAAATACTTACTATAGTCCTATAAAGTTGTGTGTTTTATGGCTTTCCTTAATTTATTTCACTAGTTACATTTGGTAAAGATGATGAACTAATTTGTAGGTACAAACTTCAAAACTACCAAGAATCATTAAGATAACTAAATTGTTGAAAAGAAACTTTATCTTGGCACTATCATAAAATTTCTAATTTGTTTTTGAAACCATAATATTATTTCCAAACACCCATAATTCTTTTCTCCCCAATGTGATTCCACATAGAATGGAAATTGAAATCAACAAATTAGAACAAGGTTGAAACTTTCCATTGTTGAATGAAAATACATTTGTTACATACTTATCGATATGAAAATCAAATCATTTGTAAAAAATTAAAATTGCACAAACCAAAGAACAACTCAATAATTCACTCACTCATTTATGTAAAAAAGTTTAATTGTATTAGCAATCTATCAACTCGTTATATATATGTATAACGAGTCCCTAAGGGGAATCTCAATTAGTGACGGGTGTGAAAATGAAGTCTTATTTGTGAGGAGGTTCGAGGTAAAAATCCCCTTGATTCACCTGTAGTTGTGGAAGGGGCATATGTAGAAACCTAGAGGATATAGTCATAATGGTTGGAATCAATCCCATGTCGTGAAAGTATGAGACCAACCCAGTTGTCAATTTATTTAGATATATATGTGTGTGTATGTAGAGAGAGAGAGAGAGAGAGAGAGAGAGAGAGAGAGAGAGAGAGTTGAGAAGCAATACCATGACCAACTCTAGCCTTCCTAAGTGGAAGCTATCCTTAGAAAATTGGCTAGGACTCATTATGTTAGGTAAAAAAAAAATCAAAATATGAGTTATTGTTTTATATGTGCATTACCTAGAAAATTAAAATAATTTTATAAGCTTTGGTATCCATTAAAGAAGTGAACAAAAATATATACTAAAACTATAAGAAGTATTAGTATTTAACCACACTAATAGTGGATCTGAAGACGTAAAGAGATCATATTATCATCTAGTTGGTACAGGTCATGTGGGAGGTGGTTGTTCGATGATCCTTAAGAAGAGCCACCTCTAAAAACTATAGTTGGACATCCATGATTCTGATGCAGGGATTCTGCACAAAACATAACCTTGAGCACAATAATAGAGTGTGTGTTCTCCTTACGTGAAAACCTTAATTGCAATCTTCAATAAATTCTACTTAATTTAAAATACATATGCAGAGAAATCCAAACAATAAATAAAATAATTGCATAAAATACATTAGAAATTTATAAATGCAAACCCTTCCTTGGCCGAATATTACAATTGTTGGCCTCTTGACTCTCGGCCCTTTACATAAACTCTCACACCATTTCTCCCTATCTCTATGTGCCTCTCTCTCCCTCCATCCTCACACAAGCTTCATATTTATACATAATTATGAATTAAATCCAATTCATGATTTCCTCCACACAAATCTCAACCAAATCCTAAAATATTTTTATCCCTTATTTGACTCAACTAAGTTCCATTTAAGGAATTCCTAATCCCTAAATTATCTATCCATCTCAATTCCATTCATATTCTCAATTAATTAAGAGAATATTTACAATAATCCTCACACTCGGATTTTTCTCTTTTAAGTTATTAAAAAATGAGCATAATAATTTATAAAAAAATACATCACCCCCTAATTACACAATATTTTAATGAAAATCAAGCAGGATGCTCCTGCATTAGACTCCCCATGTAGAGAAGTTTCCATAGACTCCTGTCTATGAGGTCTGCCACTTTTCTGTAATAATGTGATAGCCACAAGTCTCAAATAACTTGCTCCCTCCATAATTCCAAACTTTATTTTGCCGTTGGTATTTTAAAGTATCAACACCATTTTGTAAATTCGCACAGAATTTCAAAAATAATATTTTCAGAATACTATTGAATGTAACTATCACTTTTCCATACTGCATCATCTTTATTTCAGGAATTACAGACTCATGTATAATCACTGAAACCCATTCTTCTGGTCTCCAAACTCTGAAAGAATCTCGAACTGGTTGTACATCAACATCACTCATTCTATCAACCACATTCCATCGGCCTCTCCAACAATTTCTTTCGCCAATTCCTCAGAGTAATTCCTCTGTGTCTGATGCTTCCTTCTCCAATTGTGTTGAACACTCAACTTCCTAAAATGAAGAATAATCAAGAATTTCTCCTTGATCACAACTATAGTCATTGACTGCCCCTATAGTAACAAATTTCTCATCCGGTGTTGTACCTGCATCCATCAACAAACTATTAGTTTTAAAAATACAAGACCTTTCAGCCTCTTTTGCTGCTTCAAGCACCAATCTCCCATCATAGTCCTTCTAGATTTCAGCAAATCCTGTTTCGAATTGCTAGCTGCTTTCATCTTTATCCTGCTAGATCAATACCTCTGTTTCCTTTATGTCTCTAAGGACATAAATTTCTTGCTGCTCCTGATCTTTCATCTCATCTCCAAATAATTTCTGCTCAATTTCTTTGATTTCAACATCATAATTATTAATGTTTCCTTCTGTACCTACAACCACATTATTATTTGAAAAGTTATAACATTCACTCAACTCTATAAATGTTAAAAAAAATTCATCCCTATCATGCAAGACAACTACAATCTCTTCTGTATCAAGTTCTGCAAGTTTCATCTTCCCTTTAGGTTCCTTAAGCCATCGTTTCAAGAACTCTATTTCCATGTGAAATTTTCCCAACATTTCATCACCACCTTCATTCTCAGGTTCATTCTTCCCCTAGAAATCCTCCTGAGTTATCATGTTTTCTGTATCATCACTTTGCAAAATTCTTTCATTAATTTCATTAAGCAAATTCATTTTTTTACCTCCTTGGAATATCACTTCGGCATTTTCATTATGCTTCTACTCCATAACAGCTTCAACTCGTTGTCTTGCACCAAATAGGAATTCATATATGATTTCATTCTATTTCAATAAATTAGTCCCTTCCTTCTCTAAAAGGCATTCTCCATCATACTTCACCTCAAGAGTTTCATTCATCTCTGTAACAGTTTCACCGGACTTTCCACCATCTTTTACACATCCTGCAAACATACACAAATTATGAGATTTAAAAATACAAGGCTTCATAGCCTCATCTGCTTCTCTTATCAACACATCTTCAAATTCTTCTGAACTATTCCAATAATCCATGAGATCTTCCTCATTGATATCTTCACACAGAATTTCACCCTATTCTGGGCCACAAATGGAAACTTCCATTTTCAACTCAGCCTCTTTGATTTCTTCACATATTAATTGCACACTCATCATCTTCTCGAGCTTCCTCAACTCTTCTATCAACTATATGTTTACCTGTTGTTCCCTCTTTGCGTGTTGCCTCTGCCACTTCACTTTCTTCCTCATGGTCCAACCATGTCTCTGGTCTTTCTTGTTTCTCTGCAACAATTTCATCAATAACTCAAGGTGAATTGTTATCTCATCTTTCTCCCACTCATGCTCTTCATCAGTCAACTGCTTCCATATTCCATTTTTCTTGGCATCTTCCTTCTTCTTTCTTATGTTGTGGTCTTTCACAAAACCTCTGAAATGACAATCAACAGTCATCTTCTCATCCTTTGTTAACTTCATATGTTCACGTGTGGATTTCATTCGAATCCCCTTTTTAGCAAGCCTCCATTCTTGCCATTTAGCAATACAAGCTCTCTTCCTGCGCTTGACCTCTTTTAGTTCTCTGTCTTGGAATCATTTATGGGAACTCTCTTGCTTCTCTTTGCTGCAAATAACAACTGCAGTATTTCATGTGTTATAATGACCAAAATATTTGGGTGTTGGGATCTGCCGATCATGCACCCAATTACATTCAAACCTTTGACTTGGCTTATGACTCTTTTGCTCTATACTTTACATCAACTCTTCATTGTGGATGAGAAATACACCCTCTTGTATAATAACTCAATGGTTTTACTTGACTCAAGCTATCTAAATTTTCATTTGACCTTAATATCTTATTTGACTTCAAGGCTTGACCCAATAATTACAATAGTGGATATTTTGACTCTAACTCAAGGTATACAACATACCAATGAACATCCACCCTTAATACATTTTCATGATGTAAAATCTTCACTCTCTCTCATACTCCATTCTTATGAAAATATCATCAGTCTCCCATTATCCACATGATACTTAAGCCTTTAAATCGAAATGCAATACACCTTTCCCAATATTTATTTTATGATGAAAATAAAATAAATAATTTAATTTTCAACATTTAAAATACCTTTTGGAAATGAATTTTCATACCTTACGTGCCCTTCAATGTTATTTAATAAACCTCCTCTTCGTGATTTCAACTATTCGGATCTGTTCAAATTTCCTTTGATGACCCATGATTTATTTCTCCTTACTTGGTGGACATTATGCAACAAAACAAAATTTCAAGCTAAAACTATAGAATAAATGTAGCCTTGTTACTCCAACAAATCAATCAAACTCATCCCCCTTTTTATAATGTGTGATTCAGATCCTGAGGATAATGCTCTATAATTTAGTGATACTCTCATCCTTGGATAAAGAAAACTTCAACTCTAAAATGATAGCTGACCTCGACCTCACTAAATAGTCTTCTATTTGACCTCTGAGGGAAAGCTTCTAGATTCTGTTAGTAAGAGGCTCTCGGCCTACCAAACCCAATACAATCAAGCTCAAAAATATAGACTATTAGTTTTCCAAACAAGGAATGGTTTACCTCAAAAATTTGAGGTCTTCCACCTTGCCAAATAAATGCTTAGAGATCCAATGATTCTCGCTTATTGAACTGATGTCGATCATGCTGAAGCGAACAAAGTTCCTTCTCAAACTAAATACTCCAGAAGACTTGGAATACAAAGATATCCATGAGGATACAAATATTATATTAGATAATATGATGAATGAATGAGATAAATGGATGATGAATGTTACAAGTGAGGCCTACTTATATACCTACGCAGGTGCCTCTTCACGAAAGGTCATGTCTTATCAGACGTGACCTTTCAGCCTAATTACTAATTAACTAATTTATCATTTATCTACATTATTTATTCATTACATTTCCTTCCCCTCAAAAAGCTTTGTCCTCAAAGCTTGTCGATGAAAGGCCTCAATTTCTTTTCTTGCTACGAACATCTTCTTGTCTTAGGGCAGTCATCCTTGTCGATACAAGTTGATATGATCCTCTAAGTGACAAACAAAACTGTCGCACTAAGAACGGATTGGACCAACCCAAATCAATCTTCTGTGGAATCTTACGATGACTGGAAACTGGTGATGATTCGTTAGTATTCTTCAGACTATCAGCTTGTTTCTGTTTTGAATACATAGCTTGGCTGAGTTGTTTGCTCCCGTGATTTGGATGTCGATAGGGAATTTTTTTGGTTTGACTTTGATTTTATTTTGGAAAGGATGTTATTGAGTAGGTTACATAACATTCACTTAGAATGTTCCTCGTTTTTCTGGCATCTAAGTTTGTTTCTTCCGCAACTTGCTTGTTATCTTTTTCAGTTGAGACATTTACTGGATCAACGTTCGATTTTTCTTCAACTTGAACTTTTACATTTGTCGGTTTTGACGATTCTTTTTCGACAAGTTGTTGCACCTTGTTTCCCAATGACTTCTTGTATTTCTTCAGCGTCTTAATTTGCGTTAGCAATTTATCGTTGTGTTTCTTGAGGCGAACAACCTCTTCATTCTTGTTAGTGGTGATTTTTTCAATTTCCTTCTGCATATTTTGTATCACCTTTTTACCTTCTTGAGAAATTACTTTTGAAATTTCTTGAATGTCTTCAGGTGTCACTAAATTTGGTTTTAAGTTAACATCCTGTAGCGTTATTTTCTTCTTTTTGTAGGAGAATGTTAAAAACTTCTTTTTCATATTAAGGATGAATGACCCTAGTGATTCCATCCAGAGCAAACCCAGAATTATATCACTATCGTTACAAAATAAGGTTTTAACGGTAAATTGTGAGACCAAGGAATACTCCCCAATACTTAGGTGTAGATTCCTTATGTCGTATTGTTTTTCATTTTTGTGAAATGAATTTGTTTCCATTATATTTGATTCGGGGATCACTAATTCGTTAGCACATTTAGTACTAACATAATTATTCTCTTGATTAAGATCGATAGATATGAGAACTTCCTTTCTCGCAAGTGACCCTTTAATTTTAATTAGCGCACGGACAAACATACTATAAGTTTCAGGAAATCTTCCCTCTTTCCTTTCCAAATTGGGCTCCATTTGTATTTATCGAGATGAGATTAGGGTTTTTTTTTTTTTTAAGTAACCCTCCCTAATCTTTATAATCTTCAAAACTTACTATTCCTTCAAATAATTTTTCGTTGGACCCTTAGTATTGAATCCTTAACAATTTCTCCTTTATCTTTTTTTTTAAAGCCAAATGGATAAACTTTATAACTTAATAATGGTAATCTATAAATAATTTCTCTTTGATTTATCCCTCTATATAAAAATATCTTTTTATTAGAGTATGCACTCTTAATGAACCTTTCAAAATACCCCTAAATATCTTTTTATAATACCACCTTTTATTATACTCCTTTATTACCTTATTTTCTTAAATTAAAATTCCTTTTCCTTTTAGTGACTGTATAAGTTTATATATATAAACTTTTTCATATAATATGAAACTTTATAAAATTCTTTGACTTTAATTAAAGTGCTTGCTTCTTTAATTAAAATATAATTCACTTGTTTTTTAAAACCCTATTTTCCTTAGGACGAGGCTTTTAATTCCTTCACTATTAGATATCTTTTTTTTTAACCTTCATTACTTCCTTTGAAAAAATCGTTGATTTTTAAAATTAGTAAACCACTTTTTTTTTTTTTTTTTTTCCTCTTAACTTTTTTTTTTATCTCCCACTTTACCCAAGTTAGGGTCACGACTGTTACGGAGGGACACAATTTGTATGCATGTCACAAATTGTCGATTTATATGAGCGATTATAGAAGATATGGACTGCACAGATTTGTACAGTCACCGAACTGTAGTGAAATTTGTACAGTCTCCAAAGGATGAGTTGCAGGCTTATAATAGGACAAAATTGCAGGTTGACAGAGAAGCCGAAGTTACAAAAGTATTGCAGGTTCGAGTTCTTGTTTCCATAGGTCCGAGCTACTTGTTTGAAGTTACATGCCACAAGCCTGAAGTATTGGACAACCACTGTTCCGATTTATAGGCCCAGGTCTGAATTATTATAGATCTGAAATATTTTTTTCCACAGATCCGAATTTTGGGTTGTTTTTTGTATAGGATTAGGGCATCGAAACCAAGAATATATAAAATAATTGTTGAGACCTACTAACTTTGTCCTTCTGCACTTTATTTCCTTTCTTCGTTGTTCTGATCCTTGTTCAACCTTTTTTATTTTTTTATTATTTTTTTTAATTTCACTTTCCAATTTTATTTTATTTTTGTTATTTATTTAAAATATAACTTGACTTCTTCTTTTCTTTTACATATACCCCTCTCTTTTTTTTTAATATAATTCCTTTTTTTTTAATATATTTGACTTTTATTTTTTTCTTCTTCTTTTAAAAAAAAAAATTGGCCAAGGGCTTCTGATGAACTCAGCAGCAGCGAAGAAACTCCAAAGGTATAGCGAAATGCTTCGACGGCAACAACGTTGACGAATTCGATGGTCAAGGATCTGGATCGAAGAGCGTGGCTCTGTGCAGTGATTAAGCAGCTGAAGGCTCGAACTCCTCTGATACCAAATGAAGCGAACAAAGTTCCTTCTCAAACTAAATACTCGAGAAGACTTGGAATACAAAGATATCCATGAGGATACAAATATTATATTAGATAACATGATGAGTGAATGAATGAGATAAATGGATGATGAATGTTACAAGTGAGGCCTGGTTATATACCTACGCAGGTGCCTCTTCACGAAAGGTCATGTCTTATCAGACATGACCTTTTAGCCTAATTACTATTTAACTAATTTATCATTTATCTACATTATCTATTCATTACACATGCCTAGGAAATAATTTATACTGAAGACAATATAAGAAAGAACTACTCCATGTAAGACTGAAAAAATCAAGATTATTGTCGTAGAGGTTCCTTATTCCCACGAATCTAAGAAAGAATGCAGATCCTCAGTATTTTAAACTAGATCTAGAATCACACACACTCTCGTTGCTTCTACTCAGCAATCCAGCGTTCAGTTGACACTTTCTTTTCTCGCTGGCATTCCACACACCTTGAAGATCTCATAGTAACCTTACTCTCGAAGATCCATAATCAAGTTCACCACAATGACCAATGCGACTCACAGATCTGGAAATTTACAGTGGTCGAGGTCCGATTCACAATTTGGATTTTGATGCACAACTCTAATTCTTTTAAACAATACAAAACTTCAACTTCCATTAGTCGAAATCGATAATTTTGATTCAAAAATCACATTCTTAACTTCATACTTCATTCAACGTAATGGAATTCTGATGCAATTTGGATACAAAGGAATTGTTACCATATAGGAAGCGGTTTATAAAAAAAATGGATGTCATCTTGCAAGACTGCGTTATGGTTAACGCAAACAGGAATTTTATTATCATTGTTATACAAGCATAGACCCGTGCTACCAATGGTGACACTAATCGAAATGCAGTACTGATTCAAGTTGTGTGGTAATTGGCTCTTCCCTTTCATATCAAACCTCCTACCCAAATTTTCCCAGTCAAGACAGGCTTTGCAGGATAATTAATGATGTATTTTCGAATATCTCCATGCAACCAATTTACAAAATAAAGATATCGATCATCCAAGGAAATTAAGATATCCGTTATTAGCCCAGGAAATTCTAGCAGAATCCAATTTTGAACCTTCAAATATGGCATTGTTATTGCAACCTCATGGTTCCACGTTCCATCTAGTAACTTGGAAAAAAAACGCACCAAAGTACTACTTAAAGCACATGCTACATGATCTGTGTATTTGGAAGGATCATGAAGAAACATTACCTCCAATGGTATATGTCCAGTGCTTCTCAAGTCCAATGTTTGCTTTAATGAACCTTCAGGCCAACTATAAACAAAAAAATGTCTGCCATAGAGGCCCTCTTCAACATGTTGAGGCCCTCTTCATATCTCTCCCTAACACCTGAGACATGTTCCTCCACTTTTCTAGATGTTTTTCATCAGCCTCATAAAGGTTGCGGGAGCATTCGTCAACTCGAAAGGCATGACCATCCATTCAAGCAGGCCCTCCTTGGCTTTGAAGGCATTATTCCACACATCAGACAATTCGATTGGTACCTGGTGATACCCGGACTTCAAGTCGATCTTGTTGAAATATTTTTCCCCTTTGAGTTGGTCCAAAAGGTCATCAATATATGGGATCGAGTACTTATTCCGGATAGTGATCTTGTTCAGCGTCTGATATTAAATACAGAGTGTCCAAGTCCATTCCTTTTTCTACACCAACACGATCGACTCCCACAGGGCGATGAACTTGGTCAGATGTGACCTTTCTGTAGTAGCTCCTGAATCTGCCTCTTGATTTCATTGTTCCCCATAACAGAGCACCGATATATTGGTCCATTGGGAAGCGGCACACCTAGGGTCATATTTATGGGGTTTTTGACCTGAAAGTGTAGAGGCACCCCTACGAGTGAGGTCAAGATGTCCCTTTACTCCTTCATGACCTTTTCCATTTGTTGTTGTTGTGCGGAGGAGCTATGTCTAGAAGTCGTGACCACAGTCATATTATTTCCCTGAGGGTGGATCATTAGGAAAACAAATTTCCTGATTTTGGAAATGAGCTTACTACATTGTTTTGCAGTAACCAAAGAGATAGCGACAAGCTGTGGTACCTCTGGTATCTTGTACAACTTATTTCTAAAAGAAACAATAAAAATGCAAGGTCGGGACTCATACACAATATGTCGCTTGCACAAGTATGGTTGGCCTAATAATACATCACAAACATCAAGAACAACAATGTCACATAATACCTCATCTGTGAAGGACTTGATGCTATAGGGAAAGTGTCACTGTCAGCTGACATGTAGGTCTTGTCCTTAGTGAAGCCACCTAATGGTGTACGACTGTGGGTGTGTTTTTGTCAGCAATCCCAACCGCTTCACGAACTCTGTTGAAAAGAGGTTCTTTTGGCTCCCACTTTCAACAATGAACTATAGTGGGGAACCCTTTACCCACATCTGGGAGTGCAAGAGATGCTCCTCCTCCTCTAGATATTTCAGTTCTTCCTTTTGTATCTTCGTTGTGGCAATGGTGGTTTTGGGCTCTGCATCGATAATATGCTTCCCTCTGTAATTCCCCTTATCAGGTTCTAATTTAGTGTTGGAGCATGCATTTGATCCAGAAGCATTCATCTCAGCCACCAACGACTTCTTGGCCAGACACTCACTTATGATGTGAGTGGAACTCTTATGGAACTCACACCACTTTCCCGTGTCCTTCTTCGGATTCACGGTGTTTTTCTTTGCTTGGGGCTTTGGAAGGTTGTCTTGGGCTACCATGCCTTGGCTTTGTCCTTTGTTCTATGGTTTGGGGCCATCTTTCTCTTTATTTTGATTCATAGATCCAAAGTATCGCTTCTTCTATTTGAATTTATACTCAATCTTGGCAGCATAATGGTATGTCATACCAAGCAAGGAGATGTCGAGGAATTCCATTTCCTCCTGAATGTATCACTGTAGACAACCGTGGTAATTCAGCACTAAATTTTTCTTTGAATATTTGATACCCAAATTCGTGCGCAAGGTATGGAACTGATTCGTGAGCTCATGCACATCTTGATCCCTTTGCTCCCGTAGTGTAGTCCATTGTATGTACCTGTCCTCATATCTCCCCACGTGATAATATTGTTCCTTGATGGTGTCTCAGAAATAATTCCAAGTGGGTACGACCGAGAACAGAGAGGGTCCGCCCTCATCCTTTTTCTCACAGTAGGTTTCCCACCAGTCCTTGACATGGGGGGCAGCTTTGAGCAGTGAAAAAATAATCTTCCCCCGGTCAGAAAAGTCATGAACCGATAAATATCTTCTAATAGATTCATCCATCTATCTATGGCGTCTGCATCTATTTGGCCATCAAATATGGGAATGTCAAAGTTTACTTGTACCTTAAAAGGGGTTACACCTCCAGAGTGGCTATTGGATGTATATGCGCTGCTAGTGGGCAGTCGTTGAAGGATATGGATGAAGTTATCGATCATCGCATTCCTTTGTTTTTCAAGGGCCTCCTCGAGCAATATTTTGATAGGATCCCCTGCTCCCTCGTCTTTCTTTTCATCCCCCATGGGCAGTCATTGTGGTTTGCGAGCATGATCTCGCAAAGGCTCAACCAGATGGATCCCTAACTTCTTATACCCTGAAATAACACTTCATTTCATTAATATCAAATAACTGAAATTTTTTTACAGATAGGTTGGAAATAAGATAGCTAGGGCACTGGTAGTTTATCTCTAAGAAGAGATTTGGTAGCTACAGACCTCTGAACTCTAATTTACAATGAGGCTCAAAGGCCTATATATTATTAAGAAACAATGGAAAACCCTAAACATCCAAAAACCTAACCCTATGAGATGAAATGCCAAAATATGGGCCCCGTCAGGGTAAATTGGTATATCAATTTTTCGAGGTCATAACTTTGGCATACTATCGATGTTTGATGCACATGATACATCGTTATAAATATATATCTGAGAAATACACTATTGACTACAAATTTCAAGTTTGGAACTAACTCACATTTTTCGAAGGTGTGATGCCCAAAAAATGTCCTTTAGGGCCTCAAAATGGCTCTGGAAGTTCAGGACCTGAAAAACTGGCAAAAATAGTAAATTTTTCTACAATAAAGGAAACTGAAAAGCTGAAAGAAACAATTGTGGGGGTCCAAGTGGAATTGGGGGGTGGCCACTGATATCCACTTGGATCATATCTCCCCCTAACACCTGAGACATGTTCCTCCACTTTTCTAGAATCAGACCCCTAGTTTATCCTCATCTAAAATTTATTTAGGCTCTCTAAAATTGAGTATTGTTTTTTTTATTTTCTCTCATTAATCTCTCGTTATAAATTTTATAGATGAGCACCTCCATTTTGAGATTCATCATGGTTTCTTCTAAACCTCTATCTTTTATCATATCCTCTCCATGACCATTTGAATCTATCATAACATTAACAACGCTAACTTTTCATGGATCTATCCTTCTCTTCATGGTTGTAGGACCAAATAAGTATCCCCCATACTCCTAGTTCTTATTTTCCCTTGCCTTATAGGAAAAATGTAGCCTTATTTTGAAAATTTTAGGAAATTTCTTACCTCTATCCATTTTTTGGGCTAGTAGGAGTAATTTCCTCCTCTATAGTTTTCTATCAACTATATATATTCCCAAATCTGATTCTTGAAAAAAAAATTATGACCTTTGAAATTTTTGGCCTATTTACCTCAATTTCAATATTATATCACATCACATTATTTTTATTTTTCTAAGAAATCAATTATTCAAATTTCAAATACAACTCCATGTTTGGGTTTTATGATCCCATAACTTACCATTGACTACTTTTGTGGCCCAATTTAAGCTCTATTTGTTGTGTTACACTCTTTTGAAGTGATTGGTTACCCTATTTTTTATTCATATTGTTTCAATCATAAAACCTTCATATTAATGTTACTTTTCAATTATAGTATATGATTATAAAATCTCTCTTCGAGCTCTTTTATTTAAATTTCAATTTATTGTACAGACAACTAGCACAAATTTCACTACCCATATCGTACGTGCATGTCATTAAGTACACCACTAACCATGGCGTTCTTATCAAGCTCAATCCAAACAGCATCATCATGAAATTCTCCTTACAAATTATACTCTGAGCATATCCCAAAATCATGGCAATCCAAGATGCCACATCCTCTTTTGATATTTTTTTCAAATACACAACATGCATCCAACACTATTGTATAGTTAACATATATATACTAACAATATTATTCTCCATCAACAATTCAAAATTTCATTTTGTTCATATCTAGTGATTAGCACAATCCACATGACAAGAATTCATTATGTCATATCTTCAAAAATTATGTCTACAACCTCATACACCTTTGCCTATAGTTGTTCCATATAGGCATGGTGTTGCAACCATGCTTCTAATGCCACTTATGACATTCCCTAGCCACTATTAGCTCACTCTTGCACCTCATGATGCCTATTTTATGTGCTAGATATTCCATAACAACATGTTCTTTGAAAATTTTACCTTTCCTTGGAATTACAAGCATATTGTAATGCATACCTAAATGCACACTCATGTGCACAAGAGAATCATAATAACATTATAGAATAATTAATGTATTTATTATGCATACACATTTCAAAAACATTGCAACATAAAATATAATATAACACAAGATACTATTTCTTATCATTTAAATGGTTCACCTAGCTATAGTCCTTTGACGTTCCACCCAACAATAGACCACAATATTAAGTTATTTCAATATTAAGTCACCCCAACCTATGGATTTAGTTCCAGGTAATGAGTAAAAACTTTCCTGAAAACCTAGTAAATACCTAGTACCAAGATATTATTCCTAGAAGCTTCCAACCAATAGTATTGGATTATAAGCATTCCACTCTCCTCACATGCCTTGCAAGTACCCTTATAGGCTTCACACGGCCAAGGTACCATTCCCAACGATTTCCAACCAACAATCTTGTGGCTTCCATGAGTTCCACTACCCTCACGGACCTTCCAGGTACCCTTCTAGGCCTCCATTTCCACCATATACTCCATGCTTCCATCATTTTTCTTCCATAAAATTTCACTGGAGTTATTCATACTCCTCCATAATATAGGAATTGATTGTTCTCATACCCTTACTAGAGATTAGACACTCATTTTTATGTACATGCCCTCATTTTTCCACTTGGAATTCACCCAAGCCGTTAATGGACTTTGGTTATGTGCATGGACACATGTTATGATTATTAAATCATATGAGCCCCTTTAACTTACCCATCCATGGAGTCTCAGCCCCCCCTTTTTGTTTACACCTTTTTATTTTGCAACCATTTTATTTTTATTTATATGTTTAAATACATTACCAAGCCTCCTATCCTCAAAATATACAACGTGTACATAGACATACCAACACCAAAACATAACTCATACCAACTTGGATGCATTCCAACATACCAGTGTAGTTCCACATTTACATACTATTTACATTCCAGGGGTCCAATAGGGGTATTACATTCAATGCTAAACAATTGATCATGTGAGCCAAAGGAGAGAATGGGAGAATCTTTTGGGTTCTAAGAGGCTCAAATGGTAATAATCTATTAGGTGAAAAAATCCTAGAGGCAATGTGAAATCACCCAACTAATGGAAAACAACTTGTGGGTTATTTGAAATTGTGAAGACAAGGGGAAATGGCCTAAATGTAAAGAGAATTTGACTAAGCTATGAAATTAAACTGGCTAGACTGTATATGATGTCAACCAACACTTTGTGAGAAAATGGAAGACACCCAACATGCATTATATAGTTGTGTACAACCTATGGGAAAAGGAAAAAATCCGGACAAGCATGATAGCATTAAGTATGGTCTATGGACAAGGGATGAATGCCATCTAGAAATACTAGTTTCACTCAAGGAGTGAGAAGGGTTAATTAGAGGAGAGATAAATGCTCCAACAATCATGAAAACCCAATTTAGAAACTAGCTACACTTTTACAATAGATCATTTTTAATAGCCATATATCTTGGAATTCAAAAGGGAACGAATGATCGTCATTCTAGAGTTATTAAAAAAGGAATCAATGAGTAGGAAATGTAATTGAGTCATTTAAAATAACCAAGGCTCTGATACCAATAAAAAAACTTGATAAATTGTAGGCTTAAATTAATTTTATTATCCTGATCCACATATTAATATATCGAGATATGACCTTTTTTTTCATTTTCCAAGATGCTTTATGACTAATCCTATTCACACATGATTCTCCATATTTATCCTAAATGAAGAATAATAATAATATTTTTAATATGCCACAATCCATCCGATTATATATTTAATAGTATATGGTTTGACCTAAAAGAACAAAATTCATCAAAATAGTAAAGAACATTGTCCATTGGATGTATGCTAGGGATTGAGACTAAATATCAAGAATGATGTTGTTTCAATTAGCCATTCGAATAGACATTGAGCAAGAAACACATTGAAAAAAAGTTTTAGATAAATAGACACATCATTTAAGGAATAAAATGGACTTTAATAAATACCTAGGATGTGGGCATCCCGCATGATAGACATGTCTTAAGAAGAAAAACTAGAGTGAAAAATAAATACTCAAGGGTTGGTGCATAAGTGCAAACATATAAGAATTAATATACTAATTAAACATATATACATCTTCAAAAACATGTAACAATATTCTTAGGCATAAATATTCACCACTACCACTTTATTGTAAAAATTCTTAACTTGTAAATAATTTTTGCTACAATACCACGTCTTGTCAATAACACATGTCCAATATGACATGTATTGATATGAAATTTTATTTCCATAAATAATTTCAAATAAATTAATTAAAAGAGCATAACTGACTTGGACATAAATCTTAATCATTGATCTCTCAATACTACTATAAATATTCCAGCATATTCCATAGATATTAAATCTCTATCATCCATCTAATAATTTTTTATACTTAAATTAAAATTTTGGAAGACCTAATCTAAAATAGACATGTATGTATGTATAATTAGTGGAGACATGTTAATTGCATATATTAATTACCCATCACTAAAATATTGGAGATATGATATTATGAATGTTGTATTGAAAAGGGAATTACATAATGATACTATAGAAAGCATATATTGTTACTGTTATAATGTGATATATTTGTGTGTGAGAGAGAGAGAGACTACTTGGATTAGCCTTTAAAATAATGATAATAATAATAATTTAATTTAAAGGTTATTATTTAGGTAAATGATCATTTCAAAAGAACAATAATAATCAATTAACAATTATTCACTAGCTAGAAATTGCACCAGATGTTGCAAAATAAACATCGTAAGGCAATAGCATAGGAAATAGTAGCCTAGAAGAAATATGATGTTGCAGAGAACAAGTCATCCTGAAAGAATGAAACGAAATTTTTTCTTCCATGGAAGCAAGAGTGGATTTTTCAAAGATATTGGTGATAAGAGTTATCAACCAAAGAATTTGTTATAGATTTTGAAATAGGCAATTGGGGGCGAAAATCCTTTCATGATTAACAATCCAGCAAGTAACTCAAATAAGATATAAAAAAAAACATTCAAGTACAATCTATCTAGCATAGATGTAAATAAAAATAATTTTAATTAACAAAAATAGAGTTTACTTCAAGTTCATCTACATATTGAGCGCAGTTAAGGTCCATCCTGATATGTAAGTTCATTGCAACCTTGGATTTATTCTGTGAGTTGTTGTGATTTTTTTCTTGTCTCTACAACTTAGTTTTGGTTTTCACCTAGTTATCATGATTCAAAACATTTATATCATCTTAGATCCTTATAGTGTTATATATATTATTTGAGCTAATGTGATGTTTTTTTTGTCACAATGATTCAAAAATCAATTATTATACCACAATATTGACTTTCTTGTTTTCTGTTTTGTTTATGAACCCCTTCAAAAAACCAAAGAAGCATTTGATTTTATAGTGTGATCTCTCCAGCATGGGTGGGGGTTTCAAAAATTGGAGAGTAAATTGAGTGGTTATTGTTAGAAAATTTTGTATAAGATGGGAAATTTGGATGGTTTGTGGACAATATGGATGTCATAACATATATATTTTTTGAATTTTTTAGTGTCTCTCGCCACCATGCATCTAATAGAATCCATTTCAACTAAGAACGTCAATACATCATTGTGCAAATGATAACTTATGACATTCCTAGCCATTTTCTTTTATTATGGATCAAGTTATAAATTGATAACTTGTGAAATCCCTAGCCATTTTCTTTGATTGTGGATAAGTTATAAACCATTTTCTTTGATTGTGGATAAGTTATAAACTATAATATAATATCTCTTCAGAAGACTCTACATTATATATTGGATGGAGGGAAAGGTTATGATAAAAATTGTACAAAAAACCCCTTAAGGTTGTCTCAACTTACTCTATTGTTAATTACATAGTGTCAATTTTGTAAGACTATAATCTACAATAAGGACTAAGTAGGTTTTTTATTTTGTAAATTTTGTTTGGAATTGAAAAATAAAATAAAAATAATAAAAGCTAAAATTATGTAGTGAGAAACATTGTTTAAAATTTCAGAATAAAAATTAAGTTTGACATCATATAATATGAAAATTGTTTATGATTATAAAGTAAAAAACATGTAGGATTTTTTTTAGCTAAAATTAGGTAATTAAAGATATGTATATAGCTTTTTTTTAACAGAATAAAGAGTATATATGTAGTTACAAACTATTACAATTAAGTAATTAAAGGTAAATTTAGTGTTATTTAAGAAATGAGAATTATTAAAATTCATCATTATTGCTCAAGATAAATCATGTCGTGTGAAATAATTTGGAAATTTAAAAAGATCACATGTTTTGAAAAAATTCATTATTAATTTAATTTTTTATATATTAAGAAATACTACTCATGAATAATAAAACAATTGTAACATAAATAATATATAACAAAAAAAACATGTATTTTTGGAATAATAAAATAGTTGTAACAAAAATAATATAGAACAAGAAAAAATATGTATATTTAGATGTATGAAAATTTAGATACTTTATTAAGAGAAATTTTAAAAGAATAATGGTTATAAACATTTAAAAATAATTTTATTAAATATTTAGTGTAGATCTATATTATTGATGAGAGGGATCAATGAGATCTGCATATCAAGACATTTGATCCCTCTTGGGTCTTGGTAGATCCAGAGTTAGGCAATATTAATTTTCCCCTTTAGATAAACCACATTCCACATGAATACCATGAGTCAATACCATGGGTTGTTTTTATAATTTAGTAAATAATTTTATTAAATAATTAGTTTAGATCTATATTATTGATGATAGGGATCAATGAGGTTTTCATATCAAGACATTTGATCCCTCTTGGCTCTTGGTAGATCCAGAGTAAGGCCATCTTAATTTCCCCCTTTAGATAAACCGCATTCCACATGAATACCATGAGTCAATCCCATGGGTTGTTTTTATAGTTTAGTATTATTTTTACTTTTTATTTGACCTAGTTAAAATTTTCATTACAATATGTCAATCTTTTTATTTAATTTACTTTTATTTTTATTTTTGTGTAATTAGACAAAGTCACCAAAACCTAAATTCAATCACTTATTAAAAAAAAAAGTAACATTATAGAAAACATATATAAAACTTTTACTTGTGAATCTAATGGCCTAAAAAATTTCAATCATCTAACATTTGATCCAATGGCTTAGACATTGACACAGTGGCACCTAGGGGAGTTGTTTTCAAATAAGAATGTCTTACGACGTAAATATACTAGTAAGCATCTGACATTAAATTATATTTAGAAGAATAAAACACTAAAATATTAATCTTTTGTGTATACTTATAAAAATAATAATAAAAATGTATTTTTATGTATGGCACAATATAACTAATCGATAAAATGGGTTTTTCATTTTTTTTGTTTGAAATAAGGTTTTGAATGTATAAATAGATTTAGTCCTCTACAAAACTCTTGGGAGACTAAATTTGTTTATATTAAACAATTTAAATTCAAAGTTTTTAAAAATATCTGGTAAATTTTGTTTAAAATTTGACTTTAAAAAAAAAAAAAAAAAAAAAAAAAAAAAAACCCAACCTATATAAGCATAGTCTAATTTATAAGCGAAATGGTTTATTTTAATGAAAATCCGAGAGAGAATTTTAGAAAAATGAGTTTAAATTGTTTAATCTATATAATTCCAGTGTCCACGGGGGATTTTTCAGTGGGGGATTTTTCAGTGTGTTCAATCCATTTATGCATTTCAAACGAAAAAAATCACATTTTTGCTTGAAATTGTATCACTTGATTATGGTAAATTCAAATTCAAATGTTATTTCATTTATAAGTCTTTAAACTTAAATTCAAGTTTTTAAAATCTCTGGATTTTTATTAAAATTTACTAGAAAAATGCTTTGACAAAAAGTTATTAAACTCAAGTTTTTAAAAGTCTCTCCTAGATTTTTATTAAAATTTACCATAAAATACTTTGAGAAAAATTCATTTCGTCTATGAATTGAACAACACACACATATATATATTATATTCAGTAATTATATAACATTAATTAAAAATAGTAAAATTAAAAGAATATTTTCCTTAACTTAAAAACAATAAAATATGAAAAATATTAATATGATAAAAATATAACATTAATTTTATAAGGTAAATTTATAATAACATTAACTAAACTAATGCAATGCATTCATATAAAAAAATAGTATATTAATATAAAATATTAATTTTATATAGTAAATTTACTATAACATCATCTTCATGGGTACAATTAGGTACCAGGAATACATTAAAACTAAAAAACTAAAAATATACATTAAAAATTATTAATTTATGGAATATTTTTATGAAATATAAAATATTAACTTAAAAATTAATTTATTGTTAAATTAAAGTAATAATTTTATAAATACAAAGTAATCTTTAAGTGTGACTTTTTGAAATTTCCAGTGGATTTCTAGCCATAATCTGAGGAAAAAAATTGTGTCCAAATTTTGATTTGTGTTGTTCAAACTAGTTTTTGAGGACATCTATGGATTCAACACCCTTAAAAAGTGTTGGGGCACTTTCTATTGTGAAGATTTAGTGGATCAAACTTGTGATTTCAATTAATCCTAATGGATTTAGACAAATTAGATCCGAATATAAACGAGAAAACTTTCTAAAAAATATCACTTAAATATTACTTGTATAAATATTAATATTATAAAAATATTATTTTAAAAAAATGAAATTATCATAACATTAACTTTAAAATAGTAAAATAATGAAATACTAATAAAAAGGTTAAAAAATAATTGAGAAGAGTTATATTCACACAATGTTAATAATATGACATAAATATTAAATATTAAAAATTAGATGAGAGAGGAGTTGAATTCATTGAATGCTATCCTATATATAGAATAGGTGGTCTAATGATATCCATCAATGTATGGAAATTGGTGAGTTCCAAATTTCCTCTGTCTACTGTTTTTGTGAAAAATAGTGGTCGAGCATATTAGTAAGATTAGTGCATATTGCTCAAGGGGATTTGTGACTTATAAGTCTCGTATAAATTTGTTACATGATCTTCAAAGCTCCATGGTGCAAATGGCCAAGTTGTGTATGCCATAATTCATCGATGTCTTGGCTCTACACCTTCTCTACTTTCATGCTCATAGCAGCACCATATTCTACATCCAATTTGTATAGGTTTGTCACCTGAACCCTGATATGATTCACTTTTCCCGTCGTGATGTGACGAAGCAAATCCTTTCCTTTGTTAAATATCACGTCATAGCCATGGTATTCCATCATAGAAACTAAAACTAAATTCTTCATCAGACCCGGAACATACATGACATATTTTAATGTGAGATGACAACCAGATTGTAATATTCCAAAAATTTAGCCTTCAACTAAATGGAATATTATATTTTTTTTTATCACTAGGCAAGTGAATAAATGGGTAGGAAGGCCCATAAGTCTCCCAAGCAGCAATAAAACACTTCAAGTGTGAAAAGAGACCCTTTTAGCAGCTAAATAAAGCACCTCCAAGTGTGAACAGGACTTGGATCATGTTGATTCAGTCAACTTTGACCAAGTCAATAGCGTTGTCATGGAGGGAGTGGAGATTGAATGAAGAATAACGCAGTTTTGGAGGGAGATGGATCTCATGAAGGAAATGACCTAATTGAGTGGGGCCAAGGGCAAGTAAGCTCATATTCTATTTAAGGAAGAGGATGGTAGCCATATGAGCTCATGTTTTAGATTATTATTCTGATATTGGTCTGCTTAGACTTTTTCTTCCTCTTGTTGTTTAGCAGGGTTGCTATGCTGTTTAGCACCGGGTATTCCCGAGCAAGAATCCCACCTCTTTCCTTGAGAGGCCTCTTGGAAGAGTATTGTATTCATTTCCACATTCAGGTTTTCAGGCCAAGCTACAACTTTCTTCATCAACACAGTTTCTACAGGTTATTGTGTTGTGTTATAGGGGTGTTGCAGTGGATGGGTTAGAAACCCACTTTCTGAAATATTTTCTCATAGGAGGAAGGTTTCCTTCTCTTGGGAGATCAGTTTGGAGATATCTTGGGAATATTTCATATCTTTGGCATCAAGCCAACTATTTCCCATCATTTCCAGCATTGTTCCAGCTAGGGATTGCGTTATTTTGGAGGGTAGCTTCAGTGAGGGATCTTGTGGCTCCTTTGGAGTGTTTTCTTGTGATTTAACAGTTCTGCCTCTCATGGGAGGAGACCTATGAGGGGATCTACATCAGATCTACTATATTTCAGCCTTCTACACTCATGTTCTTTAGTTGTAGTTAATCTTCAGCCATTGGGCTTTAGATCCCATCTTATACAGAGTGTATTTCTGAAAACCCTTTCCGAGTTCTTTGAAGGAGTTTGTATTAAGCCTAGATCTATATTGGGCATATCTTTTGAGGCATATAATATCCCTGCATATTTTTAAATTAATTTTTTTGTAGCAATGTGTTTTAAACTGTGTTATAGCAGTCTTCCGACATCCTTGTATTGTGACAACATCTCATTTATGGAGTGATTGTTTAGGGGAGGCATGTTCCTTCATTGTACATGATTTATGCCTCACAATTTATTATGATTTTCTGATCTAATACATCATTTTTTTTGTCTCCATATTGGTCTCCAATGTTCATAAGTTGATTTACACTGCTATTTCTATTTTTGTGTTCAAATATTACTGCTTCCCCATTTGGGAATATTACAATGGTATCAGAGCATAATCTTGGCTCAGCCTGTGGATTTCAACCATTATGCTTGTTTCATAGACAAATCCCTTTTGTGGACAAGAGTGATCTCCCTAGTATCCTAAAGATATCTAGAAAAAAACAGAAAGATGTAGACCATTTTCTCTAGACTATTTAGCTTAAGAATTAATCATTAACTACAGATAGATACTCCTACATGAAGTCCAATTCTTTCTCGGTCTTCAATCCAGTCATTCCAGAAGTTATCGATCCAGCATATAAGATCTGTAATCAAAGACAAGAAAACCAGATCAAAATCATCTGCAAAATATGATAATTCGAAAGCAATAATCTATCTTAGTGATCAAGGAATCTAAGAATTAAATCATTCAAAAGATAAATGAACAATACAATGAGAAAATAGAATCCATTTGTATTATCTTTGAATAAAAGGAATAAACCTTACAAAATTTACGCCTTGATGTTGTACAGGTTCTTCTGGGGTCCCAAACAATCATTCTCCTCAGTTTGACAAGACTCCAACTCTCTGAATCAGCATAATACTGTGGCCATGAGTATGTAATCTCTCTCATGCCAATGATGCTAAATGTGGAGAGTATAATTTCTTGAACAATTCACCTCAAAACTACCAAGTTCTAAGTAATCTCTTCAAAGCAAGAAGCAGGCACTATGAACTCAAAAGCAAGTACTAAGTATCAAAAAGTACCCTTGAGACTAAAACATGGTCTCAATTTATAGTTGAAGAGAGGTAGTTTCAACTCCAAAAAGGAAGGGATAAAGCCCTCTCATCATGGGATTTTAGCTCCAAAAACCAATGGATAGCTCCATTTATGAAGGGATGAAGGTTCATGAATGGAAAAGGCAAAGCTCGATGAAAAAGCGCTTCTAGAAGGCCCCAGCTGGGAGAATATTTGACCAGCTGGGCTTCTAGAACTTAATTTTCTCTTTATTTTACCTTTTATGAGGGTCTGCAATTTTAATGAACTTTTCGTGCGGGATGTACCATATTTTTGATAGCAATTATTCGTGGTACCGCATGGAATGACTTGGAAAAGTGAGGGAGTAGGATTTTTAGGATTTTTAAGAGCTTCTTCCAGTTCCAAGACTTGACTTGGGGAAATTTATGTTTTTAGACTTCTGAGGGAGCAATAAATAGGTAATGATGAACCCATATTGACAGCTAAATGTCATGGTGACAAATTTTAGTGTAACAGATTGCCCCCTAAAGTGCAAATTCTAAAGAGTTTTCAAAAGTGAAGTGCTTTATCATTCTGAAGATCGAGCTATAGGCACACTGGTTGAAACCCTGAAAAAACATTCAATTCAAGCATATATATATTTATATCATCGCTGAGGTAGGCATTCTCATACTCAAATCAAAACTAACTACATGTTCTGATACAGAAATGATTTTAGAATTACATGAAGAGTAGACACAGTATGGACGCAGCCATCTATTAGAAGTAGTCTACTGTATGATGAATAATAAAATTCTTCACAACCTGGATGGTGGAAACTAAATCCAAGGTCTTGATTCCTGCTTCTCAAACTAGTACAATTCTATCTATGCGATTGATTGTGTCGAAGTCGAACATGGTAGAAACCACTTGATTACCAGTCAATGATGTGAATTGTTAACAAGTGTGAGAGAAACCACCAATAATGACAATGGTTCTCAAAGTACTCAGTACAATCTATGAAATGTGAATTTGTGATCTGAAGTCAAACATTTCACAAAATTGTTCAATCGAAGGTCAATGATGCAACTTATCATCGAAGGCGAGAAACATGCCATTAAGGCATGCAAATTCCAAGGTACTGTTAGGATTCTAGATCAACTTTCTCGATGATGAGCTGTCATTGATAGAAAGTGATCCGTCGTAGGAAAGCCCACGACCTGAAACCATTAGGTCAAGTTTTGAAGAAATTTTAACAAGGACTTGTTGTAGCCTCTACAACACCCTCCAAAAATCCCCACTTTAAAATTTTTCGGAGCCCCTTGAACTTAAAGAAAAAACTAAATAAGGAGTCCAGAAGGCTAAGTTGCTAGGTCGCAAAGTTCAATTTTTTGGAAAACCGCGACACCACGACCCCGCGACCCTGAGGTCACAAGGTCGCAAGGTCGCGAGGTCGCATATCTCTCTGATCACCTGAATTGCGACTTCGCGACCTCATTAAATGCTTGCACGTGCGACCTTTTTATATAAAGGAGGTCACTAGGTTGCATTTTTCATATGCAGCTAATAGAAAGAAACGACTCTGATAGGTCAACTGGCACGTGATTTTTCTGGGTAAGTTTCCATTTTCCATCCTGTTGTTTCCTTTTTGGTTATTCTTTCCATTTTCCTATATCCCTCAGCCTTTAAATTGTCATTTGCCTCAGCTATTGTTTGCATTTCTTACTTAGGGTTTCCTTCTGATTCCAATCTTCACCACACTTGCCCCAAAATCATCACAATTTCTTGTCCAGCTTCTCATGGCCTTTTCCCTACTCCAAAAGCTATCCCTTGACTCTGTCTGGATCCATTTAGCCTTGTACTTTTTCCAGTTAAAGGGAAAAACACTCCACGCCGAGCACGCCCAAAACCCCCTGGCAAGCCCTAGTGTGACTTGCGACCCCGCGACCTAGTCGCCAGGTCGCAAGGTCGCATTCTCTCCAGTTTTCGAAACTTGCGACCCTGCGACCCAGCGACCCAATCGCAAGGTCGCAAAGTCACATTTCTGATTTTTCTCTAAATTTTTGACCCCGCGACCCAGCGACCCAGTCGCAAGGTCGCAAGGTCGCATTTTATTCTTTTTTCACAATCCGCAACCCCGCGACCCTGCGACCTAGTTGCAAGGTCACAAGGTCGCACCTTGGCCATTTCTTACAACCTACGACCCCGTGACCCAGTAGACCACTTATGCAGTTTTTCCTGTGTCCCAGTGAAGTAATTGATAAACTTTAATTTTTTTTGCATCATCATGGTGTCCTTCTTATCTTGGGATTCTTTCATGAACATGACAGGTGAATTTGAAGCAGATTTGGAGTGTATACATGTCCTCTCAAATTCCAGCGATATGGGACCACCGACGTCCCGAAAGAAAGACAAGCACGTGGCATTGGAAGATACAGAGACGGACATGCAAATATCCCCATTGCCAATATACAGAGATACCCTTTGCACCTTTTCCAAAGGGGACAACATGCGATGGTACCATGTGTACCAGGAGTTCGCCAAAACAGAATTCCCGGAAGACCTCCCTGATCAGGAGATATACTCAAATGTGAAAAGGTCCAAACTCCATCTTGCAGGTGCTCATCCGGCAAGATTCCCATGCCCAGAGATGATGGATTGGATCATATAGAAAACAGATCCCAAGAATTTCGTGATCAGAGATAGCAAGGGAAATGATTTTGCAATGCTAAAAGGCTCTGATGCCCATGTGTATTATTCTTTACCAAAGCGGGAAGAATATTTCACAGAAGAATGGGCTGTTGCTCATGCAGTTCCTGTATTCGACGCCATAAGGCAATGGTGGGAGGAGCCCGAGAAGTTTAAGGTCAAGAAAGACTAGGAATACCTAGTGGCGAGCCTCAAGAAAGTGTACAAATTAGTGGCTGCCCTGCTTTGCAGATTGTACGGGCGCCCAAGTGCCACTACCTTCAACGGCTCATGGGAAACTATCATGGAATATGTCACAGTGTATGGCACCCGTTTCAACTGGGAAAACATATTGATAACCTCCATTCACACAAATTTATCCTCGGCATTGGCGCCAGATGAAGGAATGCCTTCCGAATTTTATATGGCCTCTTATCTATTGGATGTCATCTATGCGAGGTTGCACTTTGAAGGATGGGCACATAATTGGGATCCCAAACAGACCCGTGCCATTCATCTGCAAACCAAGGTGTTTTGGGAATCTCGGTATAAAACATACATAGAGCCAATCTCCCAAGTGTTCATCCCTGCTCTCTACAGAAAAATGTTCAGCCAAGACGCTCCCTGCATGTCTTAGCAAGTGATGGAGACGCTTAGCAAAGTGGCACATTGGTTCCCTTTCACCGAATATACAATCATCTGAGTCTTTGGCTCGTTCAGGGCACCACATGCTCTGCCTCATTTTGTTACAGAAAAAGTGCTCATGCAGGAGGTCTGTTTCCAAATGTCGTCAGGTTTCTCCAGGGTCCTGTCCAGAGGCAAGAAGAAGTCGTGTCCCTCTCTACCCCTCACTATCGGCGCATACACAGTTAGAGACTTCAGAGAGGTAGAGGTAGAGGGAGAAGAGATGAAAAGCTATCACTTTAGGGCTTTAGAGTACCGAACATACGACCCGGAGAGGATAGTTCCTGAACATTGCAAGAAGGCTAAATTCAAATGGAATTATCAGCATACTGAACGCCCAGGAGAGGATGAAAGGAGGAACTGTTACAATGCAGATAGGAACTATGCCCCGGGGGTGGACCCTGGACAAGAAGACCCAGATGATCAAACTTTGGAAGCAAGGGGTCATGAATTAGGAGGTGCTTCTTCCTCTCTAGCTAAGAAGCATCGAACCACTACAGGGAAAAGTACCCCTATCCAACAGAAAGAAATGGAGGCCAAAGCCCAGCAAGAGAGAGAAAAGAAAATGAAAGAGGACGAGGAGAAGCGCAAGAAGAGCTCAAGGGTAGAACAGAAGAAGAAGCAGGCCGAGGAGGCCAAGAAGGAGAAAGAGAAAAAATAAGCTGAGGCGGCAGCTAAACAGGAACTCAAGAAAGAGCTAGAAAAAGTGGAAGCTAAGCAGGCCGCAGCAGCTAAGCAGAAAAGGAAGGCCGAATTACAAGCATCGGTGAAAGCAGAGCTTAGACAAAGGAAAGAACATGAGAAGGCTGAAGCCGAACGTCGACAAAGGGAAGAAGAGGAAAAGAAAAAGAAACGAGAAGAGGATGAAATGCTGGAAGATATCGAGGTGTCTCCCCTTGACGTACCCCTGAGCGGTACATGAACCTCACTCCCCGATGTCAGTTCCCCCTAGAGGCAAGAGGAGGAAGTCTTCGACCGCACCAGGCTCACATTTGATCAGTTCTCTTTCAAAATTCGGCAAGAAAAGAGAAGGTGCCTAGTGCAAAATCCATCCACTGCATCCACAGTCACAACCAGAAAAGACATAGTCCTTGACACCAGCACTAATCCCGTGATGATAGCATTGGCTAGCACGGCTTTTGCTGTGGCCATGGAAGAAAATGTGACTAGAATGAGTAGAGAGATCATTTCTCTACAAAATAGACTGCAAGAAGCATAGCAGCGGGGAAAAAGGGCAGAGTAGGAAAGGGCGGCATTGAGAGAGGAGGTCGAACAACTCCAAAGCAAAACTCCCCCTGTCAATGAAGTTCCGCTTGCCATTCTAAAGGAATTCGACACATTAGAGGCGACCATGAGGCAAGTGTATGGGGAAATTTTCACCATAAAACAAACAGTCACCCCATTGGTAAGAGTGCAAGCGGAGACTAAGCAGAAGCACAAGCAATTGAAAGAGGCCTCGACTGCCTTGGATTGAATGATGGACTAGACAGCACGGTATCCCTAGGCCCCTGAGCATTTTCCGATGAAGGATTGGATTCATATGCAAGATGCCAAGGTCCAAATCCGATTGAAAATGCAGTCCAAGGATAAGATATCCAAGGATTCGGACAAAGTAATGTCTTCCTACGAACACCTAATCAACGACATCAACTCGATGCACACCCTTCACCACATTCCTTCGTTGGGTACACTGGACGAGGCGAAAACCTGGGATCAGTTAGACCAAGAGATCCAGTCATTTCTGCAGCCCATTAGGCAAGATGTTGGCACTCTTGATCTTGCAGTGTCACGAGAAAACCTGGGCTAGTTTCTTGTCATGCCAGTATGGATTTACACCAAGCTAGCCTCTCTTTCAAACCAGATCTCACAGAAGAAGGAAACTCTAATCCCAAATGCTTTGGAGTGCATGCATCGGTTGAAAGAGGAGGTCCCTCTAGTTTCTCCCATTGCAGCAGAATATCATACCTGGCAATACTTCCTCAAAGGGAAGCAAATAGATGCTCCTGACCTCTCAATTTCGAGCTCATATTCATAACTCAGTAGCAGTAGGTCGCAGGTTGCACCGCCCAGTGGGTCGCAGGTTGCACCGCCCAATAGGTCGCAGGTCGCACTCACTAGCCAGGTCGCAGGTCGCAGTTTTCTCCCATGTCACAAGGCAACTCAACCGGTGGGCAGGCGAAGAGTCAGGAAGCCCAAAGGGCAAGTTTTGATCTATAAAACCCCTTCCAGGGAAAATGTAAGGGATCTTCTTTTTTTGGACTCAAGAGCTATAGAGCATTGTATTTGAAGATAACACTCTTTTGGCATATGAATACAAATACCTGTTGAAACTCCTTTTGGATCTGATGTGTTTTTCTATGCGAACACTATGAGTATTTCTTTACAGTTTCAGAACATCTTTTGATTAATGAAACTGCACTCTTTAATGGCATCATTTATGCATTATGGTTTCCTGTATGTGTGTTAATGATTTTCAGATTGATTGCTTGCTTAATGGATGTTAGTGACTTTGTTTATTAGCATTTCATTTTATCTTTCAAAAAGCGAAGGGGCATCTCGCCATGAAGAACTATTTATTTTGTGGTCAGTATACCCTACAAGCATAACCCCAAAGATGTGTTGTTAACAACATCTCCTTCGGTGTGTATGCTTTATTATTTTTCTTGCTACGCATAGTGTTATATACGTGTTTTAATGCATCGACCATGTATCTTGTATCATGTGAATAAGCGTGTGTCTGCAGGTTCGATCGAGTTCTTTTGAGACCAAAGGGAAGGTGACGTAAGAGGTAGTCGGACCCACACCCCGGACGGGATCCCTATCCCAAACGGTTCAAGGTCTGATTAGGACTTTCTACCGGGGAGATCCCCTACTGTTGGCTAGACAAATTTTTATGTCAATAGAATTGGCGCTAGAAGGAGGGCATGAATGGCATCCACTCAGCATACAACCAACATTCCATCACAAAATCCCCACGGGGAGGTCATAAACAAAGATGCTATCCCTCCCCCGTTGGAAGATATTCCAGGGGAGGAGGTTCCATATTATGAAATTACCAGAGAACAGTTGAGAGCCTTGCGCCTAGCTGCCTGCAATCTCATCAGGGATTTGCGATATGCCCCAATCATGGGTTTCTTGACCCATACTAGGACCCCAGCTGAAAACATCACTCGTAATGATGCCCTGGTGAGTACCATACCCCAGTTAGTGAATCTCATGGTTGAAGACCTCACCACCGCTGCTCAGGGTGACGAACTGATTCCCGAGCTCCAAGATGGCGATGAGCAAGAATTTGGTCCCACCGAACCTTTCCCCAACCCTCAGCCCAACCAAGCCCAACCTAACAACAACTAGGCACACCCCCCACCTGGGGAAGGTGATGGAGATAGAGGCCGAGGGAATGAAGGTGAGGGAAGTAGAGCCCGCAAGAATGAAGGTGAGGGGAATAGAGCCCGCAGAAACGAAGGCGAGGGAGATAGAGCCTTCCGGGCTGGAGGTAGAGGAGATAGGGGCCGAGGCCAAGGACACCGTGCCAACCACTATCGCCCAAACCCAAATAGGCCACCTGTCCACAACTGGGGATATCTTAGATACTTTGCCTACTGTGAGAGATATCAAGATGAATACTCTCACCATGAGGGAGGAGCATCAGTGTCAGGTATAGGGAGTGAATCTGAGCCTGAGTTTAGGCACCACCAGCAGGCTAGGAGAGTGCAACCACTTGCCTGGATGGCCCAGTCCCCATTATATCTTTTGGGCCCCCTCCACGACCTGCCTAGGCACCCTGAGAAACACCTCCCCAAGTTTGATCCCGAGAAAGGCACCTTGGCCGAGGATCATATAAGCAACTTCTATCTTTCCCTACAAATCATGAGGGTTAAAACAGATGACGTTGCTTGCCGCCTGTTCCTGCATACTCTCGAAAACAAAGCGGCCACCTAGTACCGCTCTCTCCCAAGTGCCTCTATTACATCATGGGACCAGTTCCATCGCATTTTCTTGCAGAAATTTTCTGAGGAAAAAACCCCTTCCATGCTCCTCACAGAGTTAAGTACCATTAAGTGCCATAAGAAAGAGAAGGTTAGAGACTTCAATCAGCGCTTTGCCACCATATTGAAAAAATTTCCCCCAAACCTGGCGTTGGAAGACTCTATTACCATAGACTATTATACAAAAGCTCTCCCCAGGGATATTTTTGTCTTCGTAAAGCGCGAAGCTCGGCCCACCCTCGCAGCCAACTACGCGGCCGCCCTCACTATAGAAAGAGACATGCTTTATAGAGGAGCCATCGATCATGATGGGAGAGATGACCACAAACCAATCGTGAAAAAGGGTCAGTCCGCCACAAAAAAAACCATAGATAAGGATAAGGATGCTTTTGACTTTGAGAGTATAGAAAAGACCCTCAAGCTATTGACAAATGAAGTCTCTGACCTGAAGAGGAAGGGTATAGAATCCACGACTAGTGCCAAGGCACCTAAGCCCTTTTTCAGAAAGAGCAACCCCAACACCAGCCGACCTTCGTCCAACCAGTACACTATTCTCAACGTGGAAGAGATAGGAAAAGATAACTTCTGCTCATTCCACTAGGCTGCCCACTCTGAAAAAACATGCCCACAATGGATTGGCAGCATGACTGCAGTAGTAAACCAGCTTCTGGACGATCAAACCCCAGGGGATGCAGGGGAGGATGATGTTTCATACCACGATAAATATTTTCCTGCGGATGAAAAACCAGCGTCCTCGGTTCTTTCATTCGACGTTATCCGTGGGGACAACAATCTTACTGTCACTGATATCAACATGGCAGACAATCCTAAGGCCCCACCGGTAAGAAGCTATAGCCTTAGGAGCAAAGGACCAGTCCCCGAACCATCCTTTGAGGAGAATAAAAGGGCTTTCTTAAGGAAAATCCTGTCGCCAGGGAATGAACAACAAGCTGCCCCTAAGAAGCCCACCAATGACAACACCCGAGCAAATTAGAAGAGCAAGCTCCCGATGGGGTCCCCCACAACCACTACCGAGCCTTGTCCTCAATTTGATTCCATATATAACATTGTAGAGGACATGAAGAAAACTAGAGCTAACATCTCCCTCTACGAGCTTGCCCACATCACGAATCAATGAGAACTCATTCTTAAAGCCTTTGCCAATACCTCAACTACTAAGCCTGTGAGAAACACGTTCGCACAACCTAATCCAGGTGTTTAGTCTATCGTAAATGCCATCAATGCAAATTCCAAGGGGTCTACTCCTCCTTTCCTCTTGTCTTTTGAGATCTTCAACTTCAACATCCATAACTGTCTAGTTGACTCCGGCGCGTCCACAAACGTCATGCCCCTATCTTTTTGTAAGAAGCTGAACATTTGCCCAGAAAAAACTGATTCAACTTGACAGATCTCAGGTGCCAGCTGTAGGAGAACTGAATAACTTCATCATCCACCTTTTGTCCGATTCTAGAGTCCACCAATGTATTTACATTGTAGTCGTTGACATTCTGGAAGCCTACAGCCTGTTACTTAGCAAGGATTGGTCCAGCAAACTGCAAGGATACTTTGCCACCGACTGGTCCCACCTGTGGCTTCCTTACAAGGGCCAGAATAACCAAATCAGGGTCGAAATCGAGCCTTATATGAAATATACCGTGACTGATCTGGACGCTACTAACGAACCCATCATTTTTGCCCATGAGGAGCTTGGCATGTGCTTCTTGGAAGCCATTTTTGGATGTTATCATCCTCCTCAGTCTCCAGTAGACCCCGAGGTCCAGTCTGAACTTACACTTTTCGCAGAAGACCAAGCCACTCCCGTCTCTCACCAAGCTGAAGTCCTGCCCCAACCTACGACATCGAAAGAGCCAGAAAGTGACATGTGGACCCTGTACTATGACGGTTCCAAAACCCATGACGGAGCGGCTTGAGTTCCAGTGCACAAACAATACTGCTGAATATGAAGCTCTGATCCTTGGACTCAAGAAGTCATTGGATTTAAAGGTAAGGTGCTTACAAGTTATTGGAGATTCCGAGATCATTACTCAGCAGGTACGTAATACCATTCATTGTTTTTCTTCGCATTTAAAATCTTATCAGCAAGAGGTATGGCGTCTTATTTCTTCTTTCAATGCTTTTGGAATTAAATCTATTCTTAGAATGCACAATGCAGTAGCTGATACTCTGGCTAATGCTGCTGCTAGATTTACCCCTTTGAGGGATGGATTTTCTATTGAAGTTATATATAGACCCTACGTGCCAGAAAATATTACTAATTTACGCGTTTTTGATGATGATCAACAGATATTGGAGTTTATGCTCAACACTGAAGTATTCAAAGACGCGGCAATTGATGAGGCGGATCACGACCAAGCCTTGCAGGAAGAGCATGACAAACACAAGGAAAACCCCATGCCCAAGGGGATAGTGTCACTTGAAAAGCTCTTCGACCTGCAAAGCCGATTCCACGGCCCCCTAAATACCAAGGTACAAAGTTCCATTTTGGCACATCGGCAAGTGAATTTGGGATCAGAGGAGGACCCGAAGTTCATTAACCTCGGGAAAGATTGTACCGACGAAGAGACGCAGGCATTCACCCAACAATTTCGGAAGTATCGAGACGTATTTTCTTGGACGTATGATGATTTATGTACGTACAATACCCGGATTATTCAGCACGTCATACCCATGAAGGAAGGTGTGAAGCCATTCCAACAAAAGCTCAGAAAAGTACAACCTACTTTGGAACCGATGATTCTGAAAGAACTCAAGAAGCTGTTGGATGCACGCATTATCTTCAAATTTTGTCACTCCACACAAGTATCAAATTTGGTCCCGGTATGGAAGAAGTCCGGTGAGATCCGCTTATGTGTGGATTTCCGAAATTTGAATCGAGCCTCAAACAAATAAAATTACCCAGTGCCACCTATAGAACAAATATTGCAAGATGTGTCTGGATCTGAGATGTTCTCCTTGTTGGATGGGTTCTCTGGTTACAACCAGGTGCTGGTAGCTGAACCAAACAGATTGAAAACTACCTTTCGGACCAAATGGGGAACATTCGCTTTCAGGCGCATGCCTTTCGGATTGATTAACGTGGGGGAAACTTTCCAACGGGCCATGGATATAGCTTTTCATGGTTTGATAGGGCAGAGCGTGGTAGCCTATTTGGATGACATCACTATGTTTTCAAAACACCGGGGCGATCATTTACGCCACCTCAAGAAAATCTTCGAGAGGTGCAGGAAGTACAGGATTTCACTCAACCCGAAAAAGAGTGTTTTCGCTATGGCGGAAGGGAACTTGTTGGGCCACATTATAACTAAGCAAGGCATTGTAGTAGATTTAGAGCAGGTGAAAGCATGCCCGCATTCCCCCCGAGCAGTAAGAAAGCAATGCAATCTTTCCTGGGGAAGATCAATTTTGTCCGCAAGTTCATATCGGATTTCGCCCAGATAGTTAGGCCTTTGCAGGGGATGATCAAAAAGAATGCGGTGTTCAAATGGAACTTGCCAGAGAAGGAGGCTTTCGACAAAATCAAGCAGGCCATAGCTGAAGCGCCATCCCTTCAAAGTCCAGATTTTAGCAGAGGCTTTATCCTCTATACTTTCACTTCATATTCATCACTTGCAGCTATCCTCACGTAGAAGGACGGAAAAAATGACAAGCGGCCCATTTCCTTCATGAGTACTGGTTTACAAGGAGCTGAATTGAACTACCCTGAAATTGAAAAGCAAGCCTATTCGGTCTACAAAGAAGTCAAGCATTTCAGGCCCTACATCTTGAAAAACCACGTCACGGTTTTCGTTCCACACCCAGTTGTCCGCTCACTGTTTGTGTAGCAGGAGCTAGGCGAGAGGCGAGGCAACTGGGTGGTGTGCCTGCAAGAGTATGATTTAGAGTTTAAACCAAAACACACCATTAAAGGACAAGGTTTATGACAAATGGCTGCGAAGGCTGCAAGTTCCCATGGAGTTGAAGAAGAGTGTTGGGAACAAGAAATCGATATGTACCAGAGTGACCACGTGCCTCAACAAAGTAGCCCTTCTTGGTACTCTGACATTTCAGGATATTTAGCCTAGGGTACCTTGGACCCCGCTCTAACTTCCCGGCAGAAACACGCGATAAGACTCAAAGCTACATCTTACCAGCTGATCCAAGAGAAACATTACAATGGGGTCATGTTACGCTGCTTGGAACATGATGAAGCGCAGAAAATCTTGACCGAGCTGCACGACGGACCAACTGGAGGTCATTTTTCCAGAGATACCACCACCCATAAGATAATGCGCGCAGGATACTATTTGCCAACCCTTTTCAAAGATGCGCATGCATATGTCCGGAAGTGCATCCAGTGCGAGAAATTCGCAAACCGAGAAGTGCGGCTAGCTACCCCCTTACTATCAGTAGCAGTGGAAGAACCTTTTCAACAGTGGGGTTAGGACGTCATTGGAAAAATCATACCTCACTCTTCCAAGCAACACCGGTATATTCTTACAGCTACTGATTATTTCACCAAGTGGGTCAAAGCAGCACCCTTACGCCAAATCAATGATCATGAGGTAATAGAATTCGTCACTCATTCCATCATCACCAGGTTTGGAGTTCCAACTTCCTTGGTTTTTGATAATGCAACTTACTTTTCATCTTTTAAATTATATGATTTTGCTCTGGAAAACGGTATTGTTCTTAAACATTCTACAAATTACTATCCCCAAGGAAATGGTTTAGCTGAGTCAACCAATAAAAATCTGATTCGCATCATTAAGAATACCCTGCTATCCCACCAGCGCAACTGGCACAACGCCCTTCACAACGCACTTTGGGCCGACCGTGTCACGCCCAAGACCTCCCTAGGCACCTCTCCATATTTTCTCATGTATGGAAAAGAAGTTGTTCTTCCTCCCCATTTATCTCTCCCTGTCCTTCAGTTGTCCCAAGAATGTCATGGTATCCCATGCCCTACCTTGCAGACTCGAATCGACACCCTACTAAAGTTGGAGGAGGAAAGACAAAAAACCCAGGAAAAGTTTGCCATCCACCAAAGCCGAATCAAGAGATGGTTTGATAGAAAATCTGCAGGGAATAAAAACTTTGAGGTAGGAGACTTGGTCCTGAAGTGGGATAAAGCTCACGAAGAAAAGGGAAAACATTCCAAGTTTCAAGCACTATGGACAGGTCCTTTCCAAGTTAAGGATAAATTAGGTTCCCACACGTTTAGACTGCAAAATCTTGAGCGAAGAGTCGAGGTCCTCCCGGTAAATGGCCATGACCTCAAACATTACTTCACTTAGCAGCCCTTAGAGGGCTATCTTATCCTTGTACCATAGTTTCCATTTTCGCTCCTTTTGTCCAAAAAAAAAAAAAAAATGTTGTAAAAACGGAAGGGCTTGTCAGAGCCACGCAATTGGTGTACTGCAATAGGTTCTGTGCTGATGGGATTCCTTCTCCCAATAGACATGGAGGTGGTAAAATCTCACTTGTTATTAGCACCTAAAAGCAGCACATGACCCCGCTCAAGCCATCAAGCGAGAGGAGCCCACCTAACAAGTTTGAGAGTGTGTCTACAAAAGGAAAGTGTGATACAGCGGTAACTAGATCGGAAGGGAACATAGGTACTCCATGTTACTCCAGGGCATCTAGGAAAAACCTAAGTTCTCATATCAGACTAGGAGCAACCTCTCTGTAACTATAATAAGTCGGGATCCCTCATCCGCCCAACCAAAAAAAATTTCCCATCTCAAATAAGTGCCACGAGCATATCTAAATAAGTGCCCCGGGCACATTCTAAATAAGTGCAATAGCACACTAATAAAGGGTAAAGGATTGAGAAAGGATTCCTCTGTAGAGAGGTGATGTGACGACTCCGCCGGGGTACTGACCAGGCTCGCTAGCAGTGGAGCAACGTTTATGACTCCTAGGCAGTGACTCCACTGGGACCGAGAGGTTCGCTGGAAGTGGAGCAACATGATGGGGACAAAATAACCATCCTGGATCCGATAGCCGCCTGGAGTTCTCCAACCCTTTCAGTCCGGAGACCTGAAGGAATGAAACTCGGTTAAGAAGCACCCGAACGAGCCAGAAGGCCAAGCAACCCCGCAAGGTGATGAAGGCAAGGTAGTGTTGACTTCCAAGGTAAAAGAACAACTAGTGAAGGCCCCTCCCCCCTCCCCTCCAGGGCTGACCATCGGTAGAGACTCTGAAATCGACCAGTGAATCACCATTTGTTGTAGCCTCTACAACACCCTCAAAAAAACCCCACTTCAAAATTTTTCGGAGCCCCTTGAACTTAAAGAAAAAACTAAGTAAGGAGTCTAGAAGGCTAAGTCACTAGGTTGCAAAGTTCAATTTTTTGGAAAACCGCGACCCCGCGACCCTGAGGTCGCAAGGTCGCAAGGTCACGAGGTCGCATATCTCTCTGATCACCTGAATTGCGACTTCACGACCTCATTAAATGCTTGCACGTGCGACCTTTTTATATAAAGGAGGTCGCTAGGTCACATTTTTCATATGCAACCAATAGAAAGAAACGACTTTGACAGGTCGAATGGTGTGCAATTTTTCTGGGTAAGTTTCCATTTTCCCTCCTGTTGTTTCCTTTTTGGTTATTCTTTCCATTTCCCTGTATCCCTCAGCCTTTAAATTGTCATTTTCCTCAAATATTGTTTGCATTTCTTACTTAGGGTTTCCTTCTGATTCCAATCTTCACCACACTTGCCCCAAACTCATCACAATTTCTTGTCCAGCTTCTCATGGCCTTTTCCCTACTCGAAAATCTATCCCTTGACTCTATCTAGATCCATTTAGCCTTGTATTTTTTTCAGTTAAAGGGAAAAACACTCCACGCTGCGTGCGCCCAAAACCCCCGGCAAGCCCTAGCGCGACTTGCGACCCCGTGACCTAGTTGCTAGGTCGCAAGGTCGCATTCTCTCCAATTTTCGAAACTTGTGACCCCATGACCCAGCGACCCAGTCACAAGGTCACAAAGTCGCATTTACAATTTTTCTCGAAATTTGTGACCCCGCAACGCAGCAACCCAGTCACAAGGTCGTGAGGTCACATTTTCTTATTTTTTCACAATCTGCAACCCTGCGACCCTGCGACCTAGTCGCAAGGTCACGCCTTGGCCATTTCTTACAACCTATGACCCCGCGACCCAATAGACCACTTATGCAGTTTTTCCTGTGTCCCAGTGAAGTAATTGATAAAATTTAATTTTTTTTGCATCATCATGGCATCCTTCTTATCTTGGGATTCTTTCATGAACATAACAGGTGAATTTGAAGCAGATTTGGAGTGTATACCTGTCCTCTCAGATTCCAGCGATATGGGACCATCGACGTCCCGAAAGAAAGACAAGCACGTGGCGGTGTAAGATACAGAGATAGACATGCAAATATCCCCACCACCGATATACAGAGATACCCTTTGCACCTTTGCCAAAGGGGACAACATGCGATGGTACCACGTGTACCAGGAGTTTGCCAAAACGGAATTCCTGGAAGACCTCCCCGATCGGGAGATATACTCAAATGTGAAAAGGTCCAAACTCCATTTTGCAGGTGCTCATCCAGCAATATTCCCATGCCCAGAGATGATGGATTGGATCATACAGAAAACAGATCCCAAGAAGTTCGTAATCAGAGATAGTGAGGGAAAGGCTTTTGCAATGCTAAAAGGCTCTAACGCCCATGTGTATTATTCTTTACCAGAGCGGGAAGAAGATTTAACAGAAGAATGGGCAATTTCTCATACAGTTCCTATAGTCGACACCATAAGGTAATGGTGGGAGGAGCTCGAGAAGTTTAAGGTCAAGAAAGACCAGGAATACCCAGTGGCGAGCCTCAGGAAAGTGTACAAATTAGTGGCTGCCCTGCTTTGCAAATTGTACTGGTGGCCAGATGCCACTACCTTCAACGGCTCATGGGCAACTATCATGGAATACGTCACAGTGTATGGCACCCGTTTCAACTGGGCAAAAATATTGATAACCTCCATTCACACAAATTTATCCTCGGCATTGGTGCCATATGAAGGAATGCCTTACGAATTTTATATGGCCTCTTATCTATTGGATGCCATCTGTGCAAGGTTGCACTTTGAAGGATGGGCACATAACTGGGATCCCAAATAGACCCATTCCATTCATCTACAAACCAAGGTGTTTTTGGAATCCCGGTATAAAACAGACATAGAACCGATCTCCCAAGTGTTCATCCCTACTCTCTACAGAAAACTGTTCGGCCAAGACGCTCCCTGCATGTCTTGGTGAGCGATGGAGATGCTTAGCAAAGTGGCGTATTGGTTCCCTTTCGCTGAATATACAATCATCCAAGTCTTTGGCTCATTCAGGGCACCACATTCTCTACCTCGTTTTGTTACAGACGAAGTGCTCATGCAGGAGGTCTGTTTCCAAATGTCGTCAGGTTTCTCCAGGGTCCTGTCCAAGAGGCAAGAAGAAGTCGTGGCCCGCTCTACCCCTCACTATCGGTGCATACACAGTTAAATACTTCAGAGAGGTAGAGGCAGAGAGAGAAGAGATGAAAAGCTATCACTTTAGGGCTTTAGAGTACCGAACATACGACTCGGAGAGGATAGTTCCTGAACATTGCAAGAAGGCTAAATTCAAATGGAATTATCAGCATACTGAACGCCTAGGAGAGGATGAAAGGAGGAACTGGTACAATTCAGATAGGCAATATGCCCTGGGGGCGGACCCTGGCCAAGAAGACTCGGATGACCAAACTTTGGAAGCAATGGGTCGTGAATTAGGAGGTGCTTCTTCCTCTCTAGCTAAGAAGCCTCGAACCACTACAAGGCAAAGTACCTCTATCCAACAGAAAGAAATGGAGGCCAAAGCCCAGCAACAGAGAGAAAATAAAATGAAAGAGGACGAGGAGAAGTGCAAGAATATCTCAAGGGCAGAACAGAAGAAGAAGCAGGCCGAGGAGGCCAAGAAGGAGAAAGAGAAAAAAGAAGCTGAGGCAGTAGCTGAACATGAACTCAAGAAAGAGCTAGACAAAGTGGAAGCTGAGCAGGCTGCAGCAGCTGAGCGGAAAAGGAAGGCCGAATTACAAGCAGCGGCGGAAGCAGAGATCATAAAAAGGAAAGAACATGACAAGGCTGAGGCCGAACGCCGACAGAGGGAAGAAGAGGAAAAGAAAAAGAAACAAGAAGAGGATGAAATGCTGGAAGATATCGAGGTGTCTCCCCTTGACGTACCCCTGAGCGGTACATGAACCTCGCTCCCCGATGTTAGTTCCCCCTAGAGGCAAGAGGAGGAAGTCATCGACCTCACCAGGCTCACATTTGATCAGTTCTCTTTCAAAATTCGGCAAGAAAAGAGAAGGTGCCTAGCGCAAAATCTGTCTGGTGCATCCACAGTCGCAACTGGAAAAGACATAATCCTTGACACCAGGACTAATCCCGTGATGATAGCATCAGCTGGCACGACTTTCAGTGCGGCCACAGAAGAAAATGTGACTAGAATGAGTAGAGAGATCATTTCTCTACAAAATAGACTGCAAGAAGAAGAGGAGCGGGGAAAAAGGGAAGAACAGGAAAGGGTGGCATTGAGAGAGGAGGTCCAACAACTCCAAAGCAAAACTCCCCCTGTCAATGAAGTTCTGCTTTCCATTCTAAAGGAATTTGACACATTAGAGGCAACCATGAGGCAAGTGTATGGGGAAATGTTCACCATAAAACAAACAGTCGCCCCATTGGTAAGAGTGCAAGCAGAGACTAAGCAGAAGCACGAGCAGCTGAAAGAGGCCTCGACTACCTTGGATTGAATGATGGACTGGACAGCATGGTATCCCCAGGCCCCTGAGCATTTGCAGAGGAAGGATTGGATTCATACGCAAGATGCTAAGGTCCAAATCCGAATGAAAATGCAGTCCAAGGATAAGCTATCCAAGGATTTGGACAAAGTAATGTCTGCCTACGAACACCTAATCAGCGGCATTGACTCGATGCACACTCTTCACCACATTCCTTCGTTGGGGGCACTGGACGAGGCGGAAACCTGGGATCAGTTCGACCAAGAGATTCAGTCATTTCTGCAGCCCATTAAGCAAGCTGCTGGCACTCCTGATCATGTAGCGTCACGAGAAAACCTGGGCCAGTTTCTTGTCACGCCATTATGGATTTACGCCAAGCTAGCCTCTCTTTCAAACCAGATCTCACAGAAGAAGGAAAATCTAATCCCAAATGCTTTGGAGTGCATGCATCGGTTGAAAGAGGAGGTCCCGCTAGTTTCTCCCATTGCAGCAGAATATCAGACCTGGAAAGACTTCCTCAAAGGGAAGTAGATAGATGCTCTTGACCTCTCAATTTCAAGCTCATCTTCATAAATCAGTAGCAGTAGGTCGCAGGTTGCACCGCCCAGTGGGTCGCAGGTTGCACCACCCAGTAGGTCGCAATTCGCACTCACCAGCCAAGTCGCAGGTCATAGTTTTTTCCCAGGTCGCAAGGCAACTCAACCGATGGGCAAGCGAAGAGTCAAGAAGCCCAAAGGGCAAGTTTTGATCTATAAAACCCCTTCCGGGGAAAATGTAAGGGATCTTCTTTTTTTGGACTCAAGAGCTACAGAGCATTGTATTTGAAGATAACACTCTTTTAGCATATGAATACAAATACCTGTTGAAACTCCTTTTGGATCTTATGTGTTTTGCTGTGCGAACACTATGAGTATTTCTTTACAGTTTCAGAACATCTTTTGATTAATGAAACTGCACTCTTTAATGGCATCATTTATGCATTATGGTTTCCTGTATGTGTGTTAATGATGTTCAGATTGATTTCTTGCTTAATGGATGTTAGTGACTTTGTTTATTAGCCTTTCATTTTATCTTTCAGAAAGCGAAGGGGCATCTTGCCATGAAGAACTATTTTTTTTGTGGTCAGTATACCCTACAAGCATAACCCCAAAGATGTGTTGTTAACAACATCTCCTTCGGCATGTATGCTTTATTATTTGTCTTGCTACGCATAGTGTTATATACGTGTTTTAATGCATCGACCATGTATCTTGTATCATGTGAATAAGCGTGTGTCCGCAGGTTCGATCGAGTTCTTTTGAGACCAAAGGGAAGGTGACGTAAGCGGTAGCCAGACCCACACCCCGGACAGGATCCCTATCCCAAACGGTTCAAGGGCTGATTGGGACTTTCTACCGGGGAGATCCCCTACTGTTGGCCGGACAAATTTTCTCGTCAACAGGACTGACTCAGGGATGGTCAACACGAATGGAGAAAAATGTTTGCAATGAATGGTTTTTTAAACTGATCTCTTGAACACATAATGACACTGCATATGGTGACGATTTACCTAAAGCTAATAACCAGAAACCGGCTTAAGTCTTTCAATGTGGTTCGATTAACTGTTTGGTCAAAGGATTTTCCCAACCTAGACATGAATGTGACAAAAGGGTTGTGTTCAAGAGTGGTATACAACTTTTTGAAGCGAACTGTGACATCTGGATTCATTTTCTCTCTTTTCCCCCACCATTTATGGCAAGTACCTCTTTATTTTTGACAAGCTTGAGGAGGATAGCATTTGCTTGTTATATAAGCTCATCCTTCGGATGAGTCCAACTTAGTATTAAAATAAAACCCTAAGAAGGAGTGGTTCGTTCCTATTTATAATTTACAGGTCCTTTACTGTTAAGTTTTAACGAGTCCAGTATAGGTTAAACTCATTTTTTTTCAATTTTAGGGAGTCAAAAGAAAAACTTAAGAAAACTCTGTGGGTGTAATTTTTCGTAAATTTAGTCTCTCAAGCCCGAAAAAGGATAAAATAATGCAGGAGAGAACTTTATTGACCATGATTAGTCAATGTATACATTTTTTTAAATAGTCAATTTCAGTCCGGAAAAGGGGTAAACTTATACTGAAGGGACGACTGTGCATTTCTTTTAACGAGTTCGAATAGTCAAGTAATCGGCAATATTTTTATGTTTAGAGAGTCTAAAAAGGGGCTTAAAAGAGGACTATATGGTTTTGCTTTTTCTGTAAGTTTTAACGAGTTCGAAAAAGTGATAAAAAAGTACTTTTATAGTGTCATTTTTTCTGTAAGTTTTAACGAGTTCGAAAAAGTGACAAAAAGCATACTCATTGCCAAAATTATTATTTCACCCAAAAATCCTATATTCTGCACAAAACCCAAAAAAAATTAAACATACATGTTTTAGATAAGTAAAAATTATTCGAAAAAAAATCTTTCAAAGAAGAAAAAAATAAAATATTATTTTATTTATTCAAAAAATCTTATAAAAAGTAGTTTAACCAATTCATTTTTACCATGTGCATCTAGAGTGAAAGTTGAGAGCTTTTGGTAAAAAAAGTTATGAAGGAGATATCAGAAGAATCGACCGTCTGAATCCAAAAATGTCGACTCCAGGTAATCCACAATTCATTTCTCTTCATTTTTGTCCATTTACATTCTCTTTTTAGGCTTTAGAATCATTTTTTAAGAGAAAAATATGTTCAAAAAATTGCTCTCGGGGTACTGCAGGTAAAACACACAGTACCTGCGGACCCCGATAATTTTCCAAAGCAAAATTATCGGGGTCCCACACTTTTCGTGTATAATGCATGCAGTAGCTCGCACTGTCTTAATGCAAAAAGTACGGAGGCATCGTGAGCAAAATAAAAATATTTTTTTTCTCAAATTAAGCCAAAATTTTCCTTTCTAATTGGATATAATCTTTCAAAGTGTTTATTTCAAAGTATCCACAATGCTTCAATGGAGAGAACGTGAACATGAGGCAGAAGATGAGGCATCTATGGGAATTTTACCCACATTGCGTGTTTTGAAAAACTGTGGATTATACAAATATTAGGCAATGCAGGGAATGAGGGCTCAAGTAGAGCTCTTGACATGGTTGGTGAACAGGTGGGATGTTCAAGAACAGTGTTTCATTATCGGTGATCGCCAGCTCGAAATTGAGCTGGAGGACATATAATTCCAAAAGAGGAGAACCTATTTCCTTGTTTGGGTTTAGGCAAGGTGGCCAGTCTATAGCTAGCTACCAACAAGAATTTTGTAACGAAGAGGTTGATCCAAAATACAAACGCATTGATATAAAAAACATTATCCATCTTGAACTCAAAGTGGTTGCGTTCATAGTGGCTAGATTGTGTGGGAGTGCAGCTCCACACGTGGCTACTAAAGCCCAGATGTAGACAGTGGTTAAATGCTACAAAGGCACCATATTCAACTGGTGTGATGGAGTATTGGCTAAGGTAAAAGGCCAATTAACCAGAGCTAAGAATGCAAAGTTAAAAAAATTTGGATATGGAGCTATCGTAGTTTCTTTTGCTTCAGAGAGGATTCCATCTCTTGCCCCCCATATTATCTCGGTTGATGCTGGTAGAGTCAGAGAGCCTTGGATGGCCCGCTGGGTACAAGTGATGGCCTGTCATGGAGAGGGTTTTGAGATAGTTTGATTTACACCTGCATACTTTCATTGGCTACAGAACCAAATCTTCGCCATTGAAGATTTTCCGTATGCAGGGATAGATTTTCGCGACAACCCTGATATGCCTCTTCCTCCAGGAACAAAGTGGGACGAGCTAGGTAAATCAATAATTTTTATGTGTTTTTAAAATCTAATTTTTTTTTTTTTTCAATCATCTAGTACTGATGACAAAAATTTAAATGCAGATGTTGGTCCACGAAGACTAGCCAATCTCTGCTGCTTTGAGAGGAAGCAAACAGATGCTATTGCACCACCAAAGAATTAGGCAGTAGATATTCTCACTGATTTAGAGAAGAACCTAGAGAGGTTAACTAGAGACATTCCAGAGACTACTATGGATGATATTCCTTTACACCTCTAGAGGCATGTTTTTGGTGTTTCTAGCCAGTTTCAGAGATATCTGCATAGAGTGGCACGAGCGATAGTGTATTATCATGATCATCACCACGGATAGTGGATGATCATCGCAGATCATTGTATTTTTTCTTTTTTATCACTACCTTTCAGATCATAAGGTGTTTTAAACCTATGGTCCTAGACGAACCTATTTATAACATTATTAGCTAATGCATCAACCAATATATTTAAATTTCTCGGAATGTGTTGATATTCAATGTAATCAAATTTTCTTTCCAAAAGTCGAACCTTCAAGAATAATCTCAGTAACACTAGATTTTTAATTGCGTATACTCTGTTTAAATGTAATACAATGAGTTTATAATCTAACCTAACGATCAAACGCCAAATTCCAAATGAAATGGCATCAGATAATAACTCAAACACTGCGCTATATTCTGCAACATTATTCGTTTTTTGACAAAGGCTTACCCCATGCATAGAAATAACTCATCGGTGGGTGAATAGATGACCCAAGCTGCGGAAGAGATATTTCATGTACCATGACAGGCACCATCAGAAAAACTAATTTAGGCTTGAAGGGACGTCGAAATTTGTAATATCAAGAGTAATCAAGATAAGCAGGAATAGTAGTCAACGCAAACTTTTAACTAGACACACTCATCTAATCTAAAGCAACTAATCTAGAAAAAATAACTAATCTATAGGTAATATCTTCACATAAAAAATCCATCACAATATCTCTTTAGATAAAGTCCATTTATGGGTTTACCTAAAGAGGCCCCCTCATAATCAATCAATTTGTAAGCCCCTTTTGCAAGCACTCACTTGACAATATAAGGACCATGCCACATAGGTTCAAATTTTCCAGCTCCTAGTTTATCGTTAGCTTGGTTATATACCAATACTAGGTCAACTTCTAAAAAAATACGAGGTGTAATAATTTTATGGTACTTAGCTTTAACATTTTTTTTATGAGCTTCGACTGCCAATGCAGTAGTGCGTCGAGTCTCATCTAATTGTGCTAGGTACAAAAAGCGTTTTTCCTCCTCAGAGGTAGCTAGTAGTAATTTTATGGCTAATTGGAGTGACGGTATTTCGCATTCAATCGGTAACACAGCTTCTAAACCGTAAACTAGTTGAAAAGGAGTGAAACCTGTTGCAGTTTTTTTTGAGGTTCAGTATGCCCAAAGTGCTAAGAAAAGCATAATATGCCAATTAAATTTATGAATTCCGATTATCCATTTAATAATAGTGGTTAAAACTTTATTGACAGCTTCAACTTGACCATTAGCCTGCGGGTAATATGGAGTAGAAATATCATGGTGCAGGCCAAGCTGGTCAGAAATTTCGGTCATCATAATGTTTCTAAAATGGCTCCCATGATTGGTAACGATAGCTTGGGGTACAAAAAATCTAGCAATCACATGATTGAATACAAAATTAGTTGCAATTTTTCCATCTTCCACAAATGTAGGCATCACCTCGGCCCATTTGGTAAAATAATCTACTGCTAGAATAATATACACATGCCCCCAGCCGAGTGAGGGTTACATGTAATGAAATCAATGCCCCATTTTGCAAAAGGTCCGACAACAATTATGGGGTGAAGAGGAGCTGGTGGTGCACGCATATTCCGGTCAAAATTTTGACAATTGTGGAATTTTCGGACTGCAATAATACAATCTTTAAATAACGAAGGCCAAAAATAACTACCGCGCAATATATTTTGGGTTGTGGCATACCCAGACATATGACCACTACATGCTCCAGAATGGAAATCATTCAAATTTCGTTCAGCCTCTTCATGAGTTAAACAGCATTGAAATATAGAATCCGCACCACGACGATAAAGCATGTCTCCAACAATATTGTATTGTTGGGATTGGGAATGGATGGTTTGTCAATGTGAATGTGAAATTTTAGGCCAAAAAGTTTGGGTTTGGAGATAAATGATGATATCCTCATACCAAGGATCTAACGTACTGATCAGAAATAGACATTCATCAGCGATCGGATGCTCTATCACAGTTTCTGTTTCATTATTTTGGAAGTCACACATGAGTTCGGCGAACACTAGTGATTTATTTGATTTAGATTTTTCAAATTCTAAATAAAACTCTTGAAGGATAACTATCCACTTCGAGTGTTTTCCCCCGAGAAATTTTTTAGTCAAAATTTACATCATCGGGTTACAATTAGAAATCACAGTTTTTTTTCGTAACAAAATGTAATGACAAAAATGTTGAATAGCTTGAACTGCTACCAAGGAAAATTTTTCCACATGTGAGTATTTAATCTCTGTAGGATTGATATTTCGACTGAGATAGTAAACAACATGTTCATTGTGGAATTCATCTTCCTGAACTAATACCATTCCAATAGTGGAATCATAGGCTGCTAAGTATAAAAAGTAATCCTGGCTATAATTTGGTGGATGCAGTAACGGTGCATGGGTTAACACGTGTTTTAAAGCATCAAAAGATAGATCATCGATATCATCCCAAATGAAAGGAATATTCTGTTTCAAAAGCCTGGTAAAACCATTGGTTAACTCAACATAGTTCTGGATGAATCTACGCAGAAAGTTTGCTTTCCCTTGCAAACTTTGGAGTTGGCAGAGTGAGGAAGGAGGAGGTAAATTGATAATGGCCTCAACCTTCAAAGGGTCGACACGAATGCCTTCTTTCAAAATGAAAAATCCTAGAAACCTACTAGATTGTACACAAAAAACACACTTGTGTGGATTTAAGCGAATCTTATAATACCTACATCTCATAAAAATCACTCGTAAGTGAGTTGGATGATCTTCCCTGTGTAATGAATGAGCAGGTAAATCATTGAGATAAGGTTGCACAATGTGTTTAATGTCATGAAAAGCATAGGACATTGCCCTTTGAAAATTTTCCCCAGCATTCTTCAATCCAAAAGGTAATTTACAATAAGCAAATGTTCCCCAAGGACAAATGAACGTTGTTTTTGGTTGATTGACAGGGAGTATGTTTATTTGATTGTATCTAGAAAATCCATCCATGAATGAATACATTTCATTTCCAGCACAATCGTCAATAATTGGTTGATATAAGGAGTTGGGTAATTGTCTTTAGGACAAGCTTTGTTAATATCCCTATAGTCAACACATACTCGTATTGTCCCTTGTTTTTTCGTAATAGGAATGATATTAGATACGAAATCTATTAGCGCGATCAGATAAATAAAACCTGCTCTCAGTAATTTCTCAAATTCGGCTTTAATGGTAGCATCTTTTCGTGGATGTATCGAACGTAATCGTTGTCTAACAGGTTTAGCATACGAGTAAGTATTTATTTCATGAATGATAATGTTGGGATCGATTCCTGGCATTTATTCATAAGACCAGGAAAATATGTCGCGGAATTCTTGAAATAGGGATTTATATATAGAAATTTCATTTGTTGTACATGAAGCACCTATATGAATGTTTTCAATAATTCTGGGTTTTACTGAGATGTCAATAGGAATGGTAGAAGAAATATTCCCCAAATTTACTTCAGAATCCAAATTTGTGATCGAGATTTGACTCTAAGGTTCCTCGACATAGTCAGCTGTAAAAATGGAGGAAAATTTATTTTCGAATTTATCAAGCTCAGATAAAAATGATGACCTGTGATGGAGATAATCCCATGGTAACTCATCTACGGACAAGAATTCACTAATTCTTTCATTAGTATGAAACACTTGTTGAAAAGGATGAGGAATTTATGTTGTAGTCAAGCTTGATGTTGAAAATGATTCTTTGCTGATCACATTCATTGGATCATTATCAGTTGATAAAGGATCGGAAAAATACTGTACTGCTTGATATGTTATCTCAAAAGGACTCAAAGGCATCCTTCCATTGAATGAATCCAGTTCTGTTTCTAAAAGCACTATCCAAGGATCAGCAAATGGAATAGTGCTTGATGTGATCATATTGATATTAACAGTATTATGCGGTATCTTAGGTGGAGGCATAGAAAAAGTTCTCATTAAAGTGGAATCTTTGATTAAACATACTCCTATATCATCATAAGGGATAGTAATTTTTCCTACATGTTGAATACTATTAGTAGAAGCTGGGTCAGACGAATAATATGAGAGCTGATCGACTTTCAAAATATTTCCTTGATGAGGAAACATAATTATCCGAAAGACGGATGACATGATAGCAGTCATAGCATAAGACCAACTTTGACCCAGAAGAAGTTTGTAATCTACAGGGGCATCAACTAATTCCACATCTAAATTAGTGGTTTTCCCTTCAACTTCTATAGGTAGATATTGTAAAATTCTGAATGGATGGAATCCTCTCCCATAAAAATCTTTGAGGATTGTTGGTGACTGTTTAAGGGTTGGATAACCAAGTGATTTCCAACAATTTAACGACATGATACATGTAGATGCTCCTTCATCAATAACAGTATGAAAGCAACGTCTATTTTTTACTAGTACTGAGATCTGAAAATCCATTTGATGAGGGAGATGAGGTGTAAAATTTTCTAAATCAAAGACCATGAGATTTGAATCCTAAATATCTACAGCTCCAATTGTTGATAAGAGTAATTTCCTTTGTGTTGGACATGATTGCAGCACTTCCAAGGCCGACATTGCTGAAGGAGAAATTGCTAAATCCTCCACAATGTTGTAATTCTGAGTAGCTCTCACATGTGGATTGAAAGTTGATTTACGAAGTAAACCTTTACCTGGTGACTTGATTACTAAATCAGGATTCGGTTTCTCGATATGCAGCAGATCAGAAACCGAAGGAGATGTAGCTGGTGCAGAACTAGAATTTTCTACTTCTTTACCAGCAACAGGATTTTTACTACCGTAATCTTGCGATTGAGTTGCAACCATCAAAATATATGTTGATGTATTAAAGGAAGATCCAATCATTTTTCTATCTTGAACAGGAAAAGGATCCTTCAAAACAGCAGGGGTGGATGAACCTTTGACGAATTTAGATACCTCTGCCCTATGTGGACATTCTTTTGTGAAATAATCCTCATCACAGATAAGACAAGGATATCGAGGTTTCCATTTATCATCATTTGATTCATTTTTATCAGTTTTTTCCTTGGGAGATGAAGTCTATTTATTATTTTTCTTCCCTTTCTTCTTGTTTCCATATTTTGACTTTGCATTAGATGAATCTACAATGTGAATGTTGGCAGAAGTTTCCAGGGAAGATTCTCCTTTTGGTGAATCAGGTAAAGTTATTATGGGAGAAGTAACCTTTGAAGATTTATTCTTACTCTTAGTTTTACTAACTGAACCGATTACACCATCAGCGGCATGAGACCCTGAAGGAGTTGCTATTATCTTACCATGATAGGGTAAATCGGGGATTTTCTCGTACAAAGTTCTGAACTGGGTATATACGAATTCAAGATACTGAGCTTGAACAATAACTTGTTCTTCTGTGACAACTCCTGCTTTGGCTACATCTTTAGTGATCTTTGGTAGCAATGATTTAACAAACCATTCTGCCAATATTTGATCTGGGATAAAAAAAATTTACCAAACGTCTTCTACGTCTCCATTCATGAATATGATCTGATATGTATGTAGACGTAGATTTTTTTAGCGAAGTCAATAATTCCGTGCCATTGTCGTATCTGAATGGAAACTGAAAATGAGTTAAGAAAGCATTTTCTAGGGCATTGAAATTGGTAAATGAACCCCGTGGTAATTCAATATACCACTTGGCAGCTAATCCTATTAACTTTCTCTGAAAAAGTCTAAGTCGAATGGAATCTTTGATTAATGAGTTGGATTCACACTAAAGGTGTTAAGTCATGACATGGTTAGAAGGATCCTCTACTGATTTTCCGTCAAACTTTGGGATATCACTGGGCAACTTATGCGGCATAGGCAGCCAATACGCATGATAATAGATAGGATCATTCATAAGGTGAGATAAATCTGGTAAATCTAAAGTTGCTATGAATGGAAATCAATGGGTAGGGTCTTGTTGATAACCTTGTGAGACTAAACTAGTCCCAGGAGGAGGATATCCAAGATAACCTGGAATAGGTTGTGCATTTGGAATCAGAGTGCCCCCAGGATAACCAAGAATAACCGGACCATATTGGGATTGAACGGGTGTCTGATATGTATACCTAGGGTACGGTTGTTGTAGGTAGACTGGAGTTTGAACAGGTCCATATTGATATGGCCCTTGATACAATTGATAAGTAAACTGAGGTTGAATTGTTACAACTGTACTTGTACCAAGTTGTCCTGTCGGCATCTAAACAGTAGTCTAAATTGTAGGTCCAGACTGCGGAATAGAATCCTGAGGAATCTGTACTAATGTTTGAGGGGCAGAAGTAATAGGAGCTATAGAAACTCTAGGAACGGGTGTGGTCGGCTGAACAGAAGTTTGAGTAGCATTTTGGGGTGGAGTTGTAGGTGTACTTGGACTAGGTTTTTCAACAAGACCAGATGCAGATGTTTGAATAACAGGTTGGACAGGTTGTTGGGGTTGATTATAGCCAAATTTTTGTCCAGTTTGACAATAAGGTACTTGCATATTTCGTTGTAAATTCTGTTGTACTTGAGATGGATCCCACACCATTTCGAGATATGAAGGTCCCAATGAAGGTTGTACATAAGATGAACCGTAACTTGGTTGAACATATGGCTAATAATTGACTGGATAATTTCCACCTCCTTCTAACATTTGATGTTTTGGATAGAACTATTGTCCTAAAGGAGGTTGAAATCCTTGAGCTGGGTACTTCCCCTGAGGTTGATAATGACCTTGAGGCACGTACTGTCCTTGAGGCACGTACTGACCTTGAGGCATATACTGGCCCTGAGGCTGACCTTGGGGTATGTACTATCCTTGAGGTTGATACTGACCCTAAGGTATGTACTATCCTTGAGGTTGCCCCCCAGGTTGTATTTGACTATTTTGAGATTTCCCCCCAGGCGATACATTACTACCTTGAGAACCGAGATTCGAGATATTTCCAAACATCATATAAACTTTCTCATTGTTCAAAGTTCCAATATTTGATTCATTCATGCCAGATGATGACATTGGTTTGTTAGGAAGAGGAGATGCTCCTGAGAATGTACTAAAGAGCGATTGATAACCTACAGGAACAGACGGACCACCATACAGAAATGTTTTTAGTGATTCAGTAAACATAGATGACTCACTAGACATGTTTAGATGAGGTCTATAACCTATTGGTTTAGGGAAAAAAGGAATTCGGGGTAGCGAGTACTGAAGACCTATGTTTTGTAGAAAATATATTAATGAATAATACCAAGAGTCTTGTCTAAAAGGACTGTAAAAAATTGATTCACATTCTCTAAGTTCTAAAGTTTCCTGAGTTGAAGGAAGAAAAACCTCTTCCTCTATATCAGTGATTTCTTCAATACTAATGAAACCAGGAGGAAGATCTTCTGTAATATGATTTCTCACTCTGGGTGAATTAAGATAATTGGAAATTGGAGTAGTGAATTCTAAATTAGGTTCTGATGTAGAAGGTTCAGTTTCCGGTTAAAAAATTTCAGGTCCTTCAGGTGATAATTCACTTGTTGTAGAAGCAACTTCAGTTAATTTAGAAATTGAAACTTCCTATGGAATATGTTTTGCTATTTGTGTTTTCTCCTTATTCTGTTAATCCAGTTCTACCAATAACATTTGGTATTAGAGATTTAAGTCCTTCTAGCTGGCTTGGCGTGTACTCAGGGGGCTTCCCCTAAGTTCTACGTGATTGTCTCGGTAATTCAGCCATGATTAAAAATTTTAACACACGAAAACAAAGAAAAAATTCAAAAAAACCCTAAATTCACTAAGAAAACAATAAAATGAATCACACACCTATAAAAATCTAAGAGATCAATCCACACACAAACAGTAGATCCCTGCACTAAAAAAACTATTTGGTGATGAAATCCAACATTGTATAATTTTAATGCGCAAATGGCAGTTGGAATAGTTACCTTGACAACCTGATTAATGAAACAGATTGGTGCAATTTTCTCCACTTAAACCATCTCGAGTGAACATAACCCTCCGGAGAGTCCAATTGAGTCTAGCCGACATCTGCTCCAGGTACAGTGGGATCTCCCCTCCATCGTCACCTTGGGAAAGAATCCTAAATTTTATGGCCACTAAGGTCACCAACGGGAACACATATACCTGGGGGAACAGTCTACGATCTGATATACACGCAAGGTAGAGTAACAAGCTCAATCCCCTTGAAGGCTCCTTGACATAATCCAAGTTTTACCGACAAGTGACCCTAGGCTCCTCGACAATGGTCTATCCGAGGTTTACCATTTTTAATATGTGCACACCTTCTATCGTTCCCAATGAGATAGGTATGATTACCTCACTGGTTCGGATATGATCTCGTGCTTGAATCTTTTAGGAGGAGCTTCCGAGAGCATACATGCTACAACTAGATTTTCCTACCGCAATATCGACTACTTGTTTGTTTTTACTATCTTGGAGAGTTAACTAAAACCTATTCCAAGACATTAACCTAAGCTATGTTGGTGTAAAAGAGCCCTAGAAAATATAAAATTTCTAGATTGATTTTAATTAAGCGTTACTTTTAATTGGCAGTTTCTTAGGACAATAGGTACAAAAATGAAACTTGATGATGTTATAATGACCTGACTCAAAATTCGCTACAATGCATCTATATGATAAACAACTCATTTCTTTTCAATAAAATCTAATTAGAGGAAAGAGTTGAGAGATTTTCAGAAACTTTCAAAATATCAATACTTTCTTTCTTGTATGAGAAACTTTGAAAAGAAGACAATTCAGAGATTCCAATTCTAAAAGATCTTTTGCTCAAAATTAAATTCCCTATATTATTTTGATCAGAAACAAAAAAAAAAACTTCTTCCAAAAGAAAACTAAAAATACTAAAATAATAAAATTCAGAACTAAAGAAAATTCTAATCTTGAACTCTATCTAAAAGTTGGGGGATTTTTAAGCCTAGTTTGTAATCTAACCAAGAATTTTCTACTTATTCCAGCAAGAAATCAAAGCATCCAAAAATAGTTTTAAAATGAAATTCAGACCTTATCAATCTAAAGGTTTTACAAGTTTGCAAATGAAAATAAAGTTAAATTTTCATAATAATAACAATTGCATCAATTTCAATGGCTCAACAGAAAATTAATGAAATACCAAGTAGCTGGGGTATACAAAAGTTTCTGATTCAGAGCAATGGGAGGACTAGGCAAATTGTTTACTCATAATATGCAAACTAACTGAATAGATCACTTAATCATAGAAATTTCTGAAAGAAACCTTTCACAGAAGTCTTTGACAATCAAGACAAATTGGGTGAAGAACAAAAAATCAAGTAATGGGATGCCAAAAAACAAAATTTCTACTTTTTCTAAAATTTTCCAAAGATCCGCAGTTTTTAATGGAATAAGGTGCAGTACCGCACTTTATTCTACTAAATATTGCGGAATCTACCACTCTATTTTAAAGAAAGAAGTGTGGAAGGCAGGAAAAGTAGAGAAAAAATAAAAATACAGATTTACAGTTAGGGATCCTCTTGAGATTTCTACCCAATCAAGTTTTGAGCTAATCTCAGTCAAAGAAATCTCAAAGAAATTTCAAAAATCAAACTAAAAATAGAAGAAAATTAAGTTCAGATTTTCCCCAGTGGAGTCGCCATTTTTTTGCATGGACAAATCCCTCTTGTGGACAAGAGCGATCTCCATAGTATCCTAAGGATATCTAGAAACAAACAGACATATGTAGATCATTTTCTCTAGACTATTTAGCTTAAGAATTAATCATTAACTATGGATAGATACTCCTACCTGAAGTCCAATGCTTGCTCGGTCTTCAATCCAGTCGTTCCAGAAGTTATCGATCCAGCATATAAGATCTGTGATCAAAGACAAGCAAACCAAATCAAAAGAATCTGCAAAATATGATAATTCGAAAGAAATAATCTATCTTAGTGATCAAGGAATCTAAGAATTAAATCATTCAAAAGATAAATGAACAATTCAATGAGAAAATAGAATCCATTTGTATTATCTTTGAATAAAAATAAGAAACCTTAAAACCTTTATGCCTTGATTTTTGTACAGGTTCTTCTGGGGTCCCGAAAATCCATTTTCCTCAGTTTGACAAGACTCCAACTCTCTGAATCAGCATAAGACTATGGCCATGAGTATGTAAACTCTCTCATGCCAATGATGTTAAACGTGGAGAGTATAATTTCGTCAGGAATTCACCTCAAAACTACCAATTTCTAAGTACTCTCTTCAAAGCAAGAAGCAAGCACTATGAACTCAAAACCAAGTACTAAGTATCAAAAAGTACCCTTGAGACTAAAACATGGTCTCAATTTATAGCTGAAGAGAGGTAGTTTCAGCTCCAAAAAGGAAGGGACAAAGCCCTCTCATCATGGGATTTTAGCTCCAAAAACCAAGGGATAGCTCCATTTATGAAGGGATGAAGTTTCTTGAATGGAAAGGGCGAAGCTCAGCCAAAAATCGCTTCTAGAAGGCCCCAGCTAGGAGAATATTCAACCAGCTAGGCTTCTAGAACTTACTTTTCTCTTTATTTTACCTTTTGTAGGGGTTTGCAGTTTTAATGAGATTTTCGTGCGGGATGTACCACATTTTTTATAGAAATTAGTCGCGGTACCGCAGGGAATGACTAAGAAAAGTGTGAGAGTAAGATTTTTAGGATTTTTAAGAGCTTCTTCCAGTTCCAAGACTTGATTTGGGGAAATTTATGTTTTTAGACTTCTGAGGGAGAAATAAATAGGTAATGAGGAACCCATATAGACAGCTAAATGTCATGGTGAAAAATTTTAGGGTATCAATGCTATCAGGAGAATAAGAAGAAGAAGAGATATACATACAGGACAAAGAGAAGACTCCATTATTTGGAGGAAGGAAGGAAGAGAGGCTCTCAAATCTTCTTTTATCTATACAGAGCATTAAAGAAGATCTCAAGAAGATGAGAAGAGAGAGATAATCTCCAAAAGAGTTTGGATCTAAAGCCAACTCTAGATTTTCACATGATGTGTGTGAGCATACAACTACACACTATGATTCACAGGGCGGTCATATGCCCAGATCTGCTATGAGGGAAACTCTTAGTGATTATCTACAAGAATATGAGTCTCAAACTAAGAATTTTAGAGATCATATAACTTTCCGAGAGTTTTGCAAGATCAAGGTGAATAGAAGCAAGCAGCATGACAAGGGTAGATTTTTCCTATCTACTTTTGATGGGTCACCAACATGTTTAGCTAGAGCTTGGGTGGAGGAGTTACACACCTATTTTCAGCAACACCAAGTTTCTAAAAATGAAGCCATCAAAGTTGCAGCGCTGCATTTTGGAGGTAAGGCCTATGCTTGGTGGATATTTGAGTATTTTTCATTTAGAAATGCAAATATTTATTCTTATGCAAGGTGTTGAGATTCAACAAGATGATGAGCGTAGTGAAAAGTAAGCACCTTCACTAAGTGAGGCCCGCAGGCTATTTTTAGGTGTATGTCTATTTTCAGACATGGTGAGCATAATCTATAAGTTGCAGGATGCTATTTGTAGATGGTTGGTGAAATGTGGAAAATAGATGAAATTCTATTCTTAGAATATTGGGTGATGTCTATTTATAAATCATCGATCCAAAAATAGATGCATGTCAATTATTATTAGCTCTTAATAATAATCTGACAATAAACATCAACTTATTCTCTTGGAGCACTTTATTTCGGTGAACAGATTTGGAAAATCGGTGGGCTGAAGGAATTACACAATTCCTAGGGTTTATTGGTGGCTCATGCATGGAGGACTTAGTTAGAACTAAAGTGGAAAAGTTATGACAAAGTTGGAAGAGTATTTTATGGAGTTGTTATTTAGTTTAACTCAGTTAAGTGAGTTAAACTCAGTTGAGCTAGTTGTCTCTATTCTAACTGAAAGATACACTAGTGAGAGTTAATTGAATTAATTAGTTAATTAATTCACAACTAATAACTCACTAACAATTGAACAAATACAACAGTTAACTATTTGCATGTCAATTCCAGTGAAGACCCAGTGGAGAGATAGGTGAAAGGGTGAGATGGACTATCCGTTGTGACTATAGTGATGCATTCAATGCATATGACACACATTGGAGTTTCCAATGAGGATTGCGTAGGCAAGACAAGGCCTATTCGAATTCATTCATGGGTATTCTTCAGCAGGGATTGCGCAATGGAGGCAGGTTGTCAGGAGGCAAGAAATTGGTGCATAGATATGCAAATTTCTGCATGACAGTGTGTAATGAATCTAGATTGTACTGAGAGCTTGATGTTCTAAGCTTTGTATGATATTATTACATGATTCCATTGATATACATAATATATGATATTTGGGGTTTTTAGCTTTAAGCTTTCCCATTAAACAAATATGTTATGTGCGATTGAATTTATTCACATGTGTTTGCAATTGAGTTTTAAATTTCTGCAAGTTTAACAGTGGAAGGATTCTGTATTTAGCAAGAAGATAAATATTTTTAGATCAGGAGAATCTAGTAATACATCAGTATTAATAAATTTTTACATGGTATCGAAGTAGTTTTGATCATTGGAGATTGCAATACTGAATAATTGCTGAGCTTTATGCTGGTGGACAATTCGAATTTGCTGCAGAAATTTCTTGGTGCAACAGTTGAGTATTCATTGAAATGTCTTTCAATGGGTTGTAATTGGAGTATGCCCTTGAGGGTATCTCGAATTACATAGCCTGGAAGGATAGGATGGAGGCAGTGCTTGAAGATAATGGGTTGAAGGAGTTCATCAATAGCAATTTTCCTAAGCCTACTTCTAGCGATGTTGCAGGACTTGATGCATGGCAAAAGAAGGTAGCAAAGGCAAGAAGAATTATGTTGGAAGGTGTGAAGGACCATATTGTGTCAATCCTTCATAGGAAATCCACTCCATTTTCAATGTGGAAGAATTTGAAAGATATTTTCCAAAGTAGCAGTGACCAGAGGAAGTTGGCACTGAAAGATAAGCTTAGAAAAATAAAAATGGATAAGGGCGACAGTATTCCAAAATATCTCATAAAGTTTGTCCACTGTAGGGATGAACTGGGAAGTGTGGGGATTATAATCGACGATGATGACTTGGTAAGATTGGCTCTCCTTGGGCTTCTGAAGAGTTGGAATAGCTATGAAGACTCTATCAATGGACAGGAGAAACTATCGGGTTGGGAGCGACTTTGGTCGGATCTTGTGCATGAGGAGATAAGGCGAAGTACCAGGGGTGGCTCTTCATCGAAGAATGATGATGAATAGAATTTCACTTTGGATTCCAAAGAAAGGAAAGGAAATGGGAAGAAATCCCATCCAAAATCTGAGGCTAAAGGAAAGAAGCTGGATTTTTCCAAAGTGAAGTGTTTTCACTGTCACGAACATGGGCATCTCGCCACTAACTACCCACAAAAAAAGAAGAACAAGAAGGTTGATGGAGTTGCGGCTGGAGAGGCCTTAGCCTCACAATTTGAACTTGATTTCTCTTTGATCACATGCTCAGTTTCAAGCTCAATGGTATCAGTGTGGTATCTTGATATTGGTGCATCTTTCCATATGATGGAAGACAAGGAGTTGTTTAGTGACTTGGAGGAGAAGGATCTACAAATGCATATAGAGATGGGCGACAATGGTAGATACAGTGCAATCGACATTGGAACCATTACCTTTGAGAGGGTGTCAGATAAACCATTTCTATTGAAATATTTTATGCATGTCCCAGGTCTGAAGAAGAACTTGGTCTTGGTTGCAATGTTGGAAGACAGAGGTTATGACGTTGTTTTCAGCAAGGGAAAAGCTTTCCTTCCACATAAAACAATGGGTCAAACCAAGAGGATATGGATTCGAGTTAAGAATCTATACAAGCTGGAGGTAGATGGTTGTGCTGCAATGATGGGCAAAGCAGAAGAAGTGGTGAGTCGGGATGAGGGTGAATTATGGCACAGGAGATTGGGCCATCTTCACCATCGCGCCTTAAATATTTTGCAGCAGATTTCTACTGGACTTCCCAAGGGTACTCTTGCACAGTCATATCAGTGCAAGGGATGTACTATGGGTAATTTTTTGAAGACCACCTTTCATGATAAGGAGAACCATGCTTCGGTGATCCTAGAGAGAATTAACACAGACGTGTGTGGACCTTTCTCGGTTGCTTCAACCGCAAAACACAGGTATTATTCTATATTATTATGTTATATTAAGAGTGAGGGAGAATTTTCCATCGAGCCATTTCAGCTCAAGGACCAAAGTACATGGTAGAGAAGGTACATTTTTGCATTATGACTTTTAATTCTTTACTTAACTTGAGCAGCATGTTGTACCAAGAAGGATTATCCCTTCTTGTATATTGTATTTTCATGTAATTGAGGCCATTTGCAGCATTGATGTTGGCCATTCTATCGGTGGTTTGTGGGGGAGGCCACATGATTCTTGGTGTGCACCATTGGCACCACATTTTACTATCATGATCCTATATTGTAGGATGATTGTGGCAGAAAACAAGTGGCTGGAAAGACACTTGTTATTATTTGTTTTGAGGCAGGCAAGGGATGCACTCCGCTAGTTCCATGTTTGGAACTATGATCCACTTTCCGGTTATCATATGATAACTTGTTTTCATTGGTTTTTGCTTCCATAAATTGATGATGTTCTTATGTTCATGGGAAGATTTGTTTGGAGAGTGGCACAAGAGTTGGAGGTGCCCATTGGGAGTATGATTCTCCCTATTTTTTAAGTTGTATGTTTCAGGAGAAACAATGGGCAAACCATGATTGCCACACTACATCTCTTTTCTTCATGTGGGAGGAGCCATTTAGAGAACTTGAGTTCTTGGAGAAGGCATTTCATGGCTGATTTATTCGGTGGGGTAATTTGGGCCATTATTGGAGGCCATAAAATTTCAGACCAAGATCAATAGAAACCCCATACTTACCATAAATGGAGAGAGAAACAACTTGGGTGGAAAATCTAATCTCTCCATGCAGCCCCAATACATTTCATAAACCGGGGGTTAATGATTTCTTTGATGAGCTACCTAGAATGGCTCATTTCATTTGGATGATAGCATGGGTAGGTGAGACTCTCATTGGGGATGATATTCCATATGTTTATCATCACTCCTACCTTGAGAAGGTCATTGGACAGCAAGAAGGTTTCCACTTACACCTTCCACCTTTTCATGATGTGAGCCATTTGGTTTTGCATACTTGGGAGGAAACATTGGAGGGCAGATTTATTACAGATTATTTTGAGAAGTGGTGGGGACTACTGATGAGGAGGCCAGAAGAGGAGGGGAGGAATTTTTCTCTCCTTATATAGTTCCTTGAGTACAAGCAACATTATGGAGGGGAGGACTGTAATATTCCAAAAATTTAGCCTTCAACTAAATGGAATATTATAGTTTGTTTTATCACTAGGTAGGTGAATAAATGGGTAGGAAGGCCCATAAATCTCCTAAGAAGAAATAAAACACTTCAAGTGTGAAAGGAGACCCTTTTATCAGCTAAATAAAGCACCTCCAAGTGTGAACAGGGGTTGGATCATGTTGATTCAGTCAACTTTGACCAAGTCAACAGTGCTGTCATGGAGGAGTGGAGATTAAATGAAGAATAACATAGTTTTGGAGGGAGATGGATCTCATGAAGGAAATGACCTAATTGAGTGGGGCCAAGGGCAAGTAAGCTCATATATTATTTAAGGAAGAGGATGCAATCGTATGAGCTCATGTTTTATATTATTATTTTGATATTGGTCTGCTTAGACTTTTGCTTCCTCTTTATGTTTAGCAGGGTTGTTGTGTTGTTTAGCACCGGGTGCCCCGAGCGGGTATCCCACCTCTTTCCTTGAGAGGCCTCTTGGAAGAGTATTGTATTCATTTCCACATTCAGGTTTTCAAGCCAAGCTACAGCTTTCTTCATCAGTGCAATTTCTGCAGGTTATTGTGCTGTGTTGCAGGGGTGTTGTAGTCAAGGGGTTAGAAACCCACTTTCTGAGCTATTTTCTCATAGGAGGAAGGTTTCCCTCTCTTGGGAGATTAGTTTGGAGAGATCTTAGGCATATTTAAAATCTTTGGCATTAGGATAACTATTTCCCATCATTTCTAGCATTGTTCCAGCTAGGGATTGCGTTATTTTGGAGGGCAGCTTCAGTGAGGGATCTTGTCGCTCCTTTGGAGTGTTTTCATGTGATTGAAGGGTTAAGCCTTTAATGGGAGGAGGCCTGTGAGGGGATATACATCAAATCTACTATATTTCAACCTTCTACACTCATTTTCTTCAGTTTGCAGTGAATCTTCAGCCATTGGGCTTTAGATCCCATCTTGTATATAGTGTATTTCTGAAAACCCTTTCCAGATTCTTTGTAGGAATTTGTATTAAGCCTAGATCTGTATTGTGCATATCTTTTGAGGCATGTAAAAAACCTACATATTTTGTACATTATTTTTTTGTAGCGGTGTGTTTTAAACTACACTGTAGAAGTCTTCCAGCATTCTTGTATTGTGACATCAGCTCATTTGTGGAGTGATTGTTTAGGGGAGGATTGTTCCTTCATTGTACATGATTTATGCCTCACTATTTATTATTATTTTCTAATCTAATACATGATTTTTTGTCTCCATATTGGTCTCCAATGTTCATAAGTTGATTTACACTGTTATTTCCAGTTTTTTGTTCTAATATAAATGCTTCCCCATTTAGGAATATTACACAGACTCCCTATGAAAATTAATAGTATCGATTCTAGTCGCGATATACCTTGCATCATCTCCCATGTCAAAGTGAATATGGATATCCTTGTCCTCCAAGTCGCTGAAAAATTCTTTCTTCCTGTCATATGGAATGGGGCTCCACTATCTAGATATCACACACTACCGATCATCGATGTCACCATGCATGAAATGAGGGTTAAATCCAACTCGAATTGTGAAGCTAGAGTGTCAACTACCTCTCCTCCTAAGGGATTATTTCTAGCCTTCTTGTGCGGGAAATGCGTGGCATAATATCCCAGCTCACGATAGTGAAAACATTTAATCTTTGAAAAGTCCTTCTTCTTTCCTACCTGACTAGAATCACCTTTAGATTGGGATTTCTTCACTTTCAATTTATTTTCCCTTCCAGCTAAGCCACAATTATCCTCATCATCATTCTTGGATGAGGTTCCATCTCTAATCTTCCGCATTATCTCTTCTTGTATCAAGTCGGACCAAAACTGCTCCCACGTTGGTAGCTTCTCCCTCCCATTTACCGAATCCTGATAGCTTTTCCATCTCTTGGGGAGGCCTAGATGTTCTAGGATGACCATATCATATTCAAAAGATTTAATTACAATGATTTTCTCAAGCGAGCAACGTATGCACTATCTCAATCTATCTCACTACTTCCTATACAAGCCTTGGTCAATATGTAAACAAGTTTATACATGTCGAAGTCCCTATTTCCTTGCATTGTTTCCTTGGGAATTAGCCCTTATTATTTAGGGAAATTCCTTATCCATAACTGCGCAATCCATTGTAGGCCATCCTCTGGCTGCATCCCTCACATTTACAATTTGGATAATTATACAACTGATAGTAAACTTCCTTTGAACTTCAATCTCAACTGGGTAACTCGTAGACCACACATATATGAGATATTTCTGGATTATTTCAATAGTTAATTGGTTGAATAATGAAGTTGCACTCCATTTCTAGTCCTACTACTAGTTCCTCCAATAGTTGGAACTAGTTTAAATGACTTTAACTCGGTTTAAATGAATTAATGAATTACAACCCAAAATAAACTCAACCTAGGATACTATAAAGTAGGCACTACTCTACATGACTCAAGTTAGGCCCTCGACTAAAATTAATTGAACCGACTAAGTCAAACTAACTTAGTTAACTTGTACAATTTTTCATGTGATGTGGAATTACTATTTTCTCCTAATTTAATTCAAGGGAAAATTAAATTAGGATCTTTCTTGATGCCATTTTCAACATCTTTCTCAATGAATCAACCTCCTTTGGTTCACTATAATCTGGTTATATTTTCTATTTTTTCTATGAATCATTTTTGAAAGGTGAGGGTTTGAATACTTTCTTCCTTTCTTCCATCCTACATCTTTTCCTATCATCCCAAGTCTTTTAGAGATCAAATTTATTTTTACCCTTCTCATAAAGGTACTTTGCCTTCCTCATAGCTTCTTCTAAAGTTCCTTGTTTGTCAAATCTAATTCAATCGCCATAGAATGGGAGTCATCCACTCACATATCTTTGTATGTTTATCTTCTCATCTCTAATAAAGTTTTCATACCTCAATTACTTAGTTAATTTTTTTCCATATTATTCCATTGTCATGTTTCTTAATTTGAGTTCAAAGAAATCTTGCATTTGTCTCTCATAGTAATGTTCATATAGTAAATTTTTTTGGAAGTAATTTTTAAATTTCTTCCACAAAATTTTATTTTCATCAAGGTGTTTTATTTCCTTGAGTTTCTCCCACCATAAATGCTCCTGCACTCTAATGTGAGTGCTCCCACATTCTCTCTAGCATCATGAATCAATTTATCAACTTCTATGGTGCACTTCCTTCCATGTTTGGATGTCTCTACATGAGTGGGTTCTTCCACTCTCTGGTCCTCTACTTGTGGCTGCTACAAAACATCCTGAGGTTCTTCCTTTGTATCTAAAATCTCATCATATGCATGCAACTGAAGCTCCCTCTTCAAGGAAAATCTAACAGCCTCCTCTTTATCAAAATTCACATATCTACGAGCAACTGTCATCATGTGAGATGGAAGGTATACCCAATAGTTATGAGGTGTATCAATGTACCCCAAAAATATGCCCAAATCTTCTATTGGTTCTATATTTTTCCATGTATCCTTGGACACATGATAATAAAATGATGAACCAAAGATCCTGAAGTGTGCCACATTTGGTTTCTTACCTAAAAAAACTTCTTCTACTATACTCATCCTAAGAATCCGATGAGCACTCCTGTTCTTCACATATACCGTTGTGTGCATGCTTCAACCCTCAAGTGACATGGTAGGCCTTGATCATGCAACATCACCCATGCAACTCCCACAATACTCATGTTATTCCTCTTATAAACCCCATTTTTTTGTGGGTTATGGGGTTTTTTCAACTCCCGTCGAATTCCTTTTGATGCTCAGAAATTATTGAACTAATTCTACACATATTCTCCACCATTATCGCGCTTGAGAGCCTTCATTTTACTTCTTGTGTCTTTCTCAACAAGTCCTTTAAATTCACAAAATTTTGAGAATATATGGTCTTTATTCTACATGAATAATATCTAGCACTTACATGAGAAATCATCTACAGATATAACATAATATTTGTGCTTGGCCATGGAGGCTGTCGAGAAAGTTCCACACACATCTGAGTGAACTCTTTCAAGGACCACTTATGCTCGATTTTCCCTTATCATGAAAGGTGGCTTTGGTGTACTTTCCCAATGTACACCCTCTACATGTATCATGCTGCTCTATTGTACCCTTGTTAAGTCTCGTAGAAATCTGTTACATGATCTTCAAAGCTCCATGGTGCAAATGGCCAAGTCGCCTATGCCATAATTCATCGATCTCTTGGCTCTGCACCTTCTCTACTTTCATGCTCAAAGCAACACCATACTCAACATCCAATTTTTAGAGGTTCTTCACCCAAACCCTAATCTGATTCACTTTTCCCGTGGTGATGTGATGAATAAAATCCTTTCCTTTGCTAAATATCACATCGTAGCCATGGTATTCCATCATAGAAACTAAAACTAAATTCTTCTTCAGACCCATAACATACATGACATATTTTAATGTGAGAGGACAACCATACTCCCTATGAAAAGTTACATTATTGATTCTAGTCACGATATACCTTGCATCATCTCCCATGCAGAAGTGAATCTAGAGGTTCTTTTCCTCCAAGTCGCTGAATTTTTTTTTCTTTCCCTTCATATGGAATGAGGCTCCACTATCTAGATACCACACACTACTAATCACTCATGTCACCATGCATGAAATTTGGGTTAAATCCAACTTTAATTGTGAAGCTAGAGCTTCAACTACCACTCCTCTTGAGGGATTCTTACCAACCTTCTAGTGTGGGCACCTCATGGCATAATATACTAGCTCATGATAGTGAAAAAATTTAATCTTTTAAAAGTCCTTCTTCTTTCCTATCTAGCTATAATCGCCTTTGAGACCAACCCAGTTTTCAATTTATTTAGAAACTATATGTGTGTGTATATGTAGAGAGAGAGAGAGAGAGAGAGAGAGAGAGAGAATTGAGAAGCAATACCATGAACAACTCTAACCTTCCTACATGGAAGTTATCCTTAGAAAATTGGATAGGTATAAATATGTTAGGTAAAAAAAAAATCAAAAGATGAGTTCTTTTTTTCCATGTGCATTGCATAGAAAACTAAATTAATTTTAAAAGTTTTGGTATCCATGAAAGAAGTGGAAAAAAAAATATACTAAAACTATAAGAAGTAGTAGTATTAAACCATACTAATAGTGGATTTGAAGACATAAATAGATCATAGTATCATCTAGTTGGTACAGGTCGTGCGGGAGGTGGTTTTTCGATGATCCCTAAGAAAATCCACCTCTAAACACTACAGTTGAACGTCCATGATTCCTGCCAATAAGATAATCAACGATCGAATAAAAATTTTCCCAAAAAGTTCTTGAGGTGCCAGTATAATGGCATTTTGTGTAAATATTGATTGTGTCTGGATATTGGTGTTCCCAAGTTAGGGATCAAATCCTCCACCTCTACCAAAACTTTTGAATCGAATAATGTAGATTTTTCCCCAGCCAACTCCTCCTAAATGTCAGAAAAGTCATGTTGCACATCCATGGGTGCATTTTCATGAAATCCATTTGTAAAGGTATTGGCTTGGGCCCAAGTATTTGTGTGGTCTTGTGAGCCTCATTCGACTCCTATCCATGAATGGGACCTCTCCCTTGGTGATGGAGAGGGAGCAGAGAGAGAAATAAAGGTGAAGTTGAGATGTGAGGAGAGTAGAGTCAAGAGGAACCACAAAAAATATTAGGAGAATGTATAGGAAGAGCCTCAAAGAGAACATGATCCAAATAAAGAGTGGAGGGGTTAAGGAAGCATTAGAAGCAAAGGTGATTTGGCTCTGAATTGACAAACTTGAGATGACCAAAAGGAAGTGGAAATAAAAAGAAAATAAGTCATTTGTAATATATGAAAGGTACCTGGGCAAAGATGAAAGTGGGGGAGTTGTAGTAGAAGAGGAAGAAATTCCTTCCAGTAAGAGAATCAACGAAGACCAAATGTTGATGAATGTCTATTTCTAATGAAGAAAAAGGGACTAGTACGGGAGGTCATAGTCCTTCAACTTGTATAAAAATTACAAAAAATATTAAGAGGTTGTTTCCTTTGCACATACCATTATTAACTAGACAATTAACTAGTTGAACCAGTATATAATGAATATGAAATGACAATCTGGCCCAACTCTCACGAGTGAAACATCAAGTCATTTTGGAAATCTCAAAACATTGAAGAAGAGCCTCCATTTTCATATCTGCAAAGTAAATTCTCAAGTTGAAATGGATTTACTAGTGTGCCTTTTCTATAGAAAACATAAATACTATTTGCATCCCCCTCACAGCCTAGAGTACAAGTGGACACACAATGAATAGATCCTATCAAATGGCCTTCCGCATTTGCCTCATTGTACATGCTATGTGTTGTGCATGTCATGAGTTCTACGCATGAATACTTCTAGGGAGATATTTATAACCTGTGAAAAGTATTTATGACCCTTAATTTAATTAATTACTAACCCTTGTTAATATTTATTTATAGTTTTTTAATTCCACTAAAATTTTGAAATCAATGATTGGCTTAGTGCATATAGTCCTACTTGGTTGTGAAGTCAATGATTGGTTTAGTGCCTTTGATTCTTGAGCTTATTCAAACTATAAATGGTGAGATTACGATGAGAATCCCAGTCATATATTGAAAATTGTTGGTGAATAAGGTGCCATGTCTCTACCCCCTGGGGTTTTAGCCCACAAAACTAGGTCTTCAACTTTAAGCTCAATTTTCTCTCAATCCAGAAGGAACCATGGGGCATACCATATATCAACAAAATCATCTTGATGAGGAGAATCTATCTAAAAAGATCGAGGTAGCTCCTGGTGCTTCTTCGGTTGACATCAATTAAAACCACCTATCAACACTTACACTGGTCCAGCCACATGCAGATCCATATGGGCTCCATAATTGTAAAATATTTAATGGGCCTTTGTTAATACTTTTTTTGAATTATAATGGAGCATGTTTTTCTTCATACTTGGAAGCCTCAGAGTTGGCCACATTTGATAGGAACCAATAAAAAATGAACAGAAAAACTGACCAGCTTAGCTTATATTTGAAGCCATAGTGTTTCATGGTATTCATGGTTCTTGGTGAAGATGAAAATGTGGAAGATAACAATGAAGAAGTTGGAAATTAGCCTAAGGAAAATCAATAGGGAATGACAGTTGGATTGGATAAAGAGGTATGGATAATAATTCATTGGACACATGCTCTCCTTAGGGTGAGGTACCTACACATGAGTGTGAAATTGGAAAAGGTATTGACAGTAATGGTTATTTCAGCACTATATCAAATGAAAGAGAGAAGAAATTAGCTAACAGATTAGAGGAAGAGTAGTTGGGTCGGACCATGGATGTTATATCGAATCTGAAGAGACCAAGGAATTCTATTATTGAAAGACAAAGAAGCCAAATTGATGATGAAGATGTAATATTTATTTGAGCTTGAGCATGGTACTCTTTGACTGATTTTTCACTTGATGAACATGAGATATTTTTTCGTAAATCAAATGAAGATGATTATTTTCAAAATGTTGACAATGAAGAAGAATATAGGAAATTATTAGCCATTGTGATGGGAAATTCAGACAGAAATGATAAAAGCGGAACACAACAAGTAAGATGATAATGATGACGATGAGGATAATGATGCTAAATTTGAGATTGAAAATGAGGAGGCATTGGAGTGATGATGAAACATGTTTGAGAGAGGGAAGGAAAAGAAAGCACTGGGAGACTTTTCGCAGGCCAAATACGAGAAAAACGATTCCTAAAAGAACTTCTTTCCAAACTAAATATAGGCTTCTCAGGCTTGCAAAGATACCACTTCATCCTTTGCTTCCTTCGAAAACAAATTCACAGACACGATCTTGTTATGAAGAAGGAAATATTAGCATGTCTCACCAAACATCCCATGATGGGTTTCACATTGAGAAAAAAAATCTTATGAATGGATTTATGGGCCATCAGGTTTAGAAACCAAATTGTTTGATCTATGAGTATGTTCAAATCATTATTCAAGTATTTTATCTCTTTATTTTTTATCTAAAATTTTTGTATTAGTTTTTTTTTTCTAAGTGACTTTCAGTTTTAAAAACATGTGCATAATTGTTTCATGAGTATGGATAAGGATTAAGGAGTTGTTGCATGATTTGTAGATGATTTTTTAGTGAATTAGAAGCATAAAAAAATCTTAAATAACACTAAACAGTGGTGTAAAATAGAGAAATAAGTCACCACATGAAATTTACATAGCAGGCATGATGAAGCAGTTCACCCCTCCTGGGCTACATCTGTTGGTTCAACTCCCAATGGCTTGTCCATCTTTCATTATGCTCACATTTTTTCTATTACATGTATTTAAAGTGCTCTAATGGTTTTTTTTCTCTACACTAATGGCTTCATAATGGTCCAATTAGTCAAAAATGACTCTTCATTCACTTAGAATGGGCGAAAATTGAGTCTCCTACTCTTTTTCCCAGTATTTCCTTGGAAACCTCCACTAAAAGTGGAGAACTCCACTTAACTGGAGTTAAAATTGGTCTTTGCTACCAATTTAGGTGTGCTTGCTAATGGTTCCACCGAATTGAGCACTACATGAAGTGTTAGTAGTTGGGTGGTGGTCACATGTGCACTCCAAAACCATGGGTTATCGTAACAGTTGGGTGGAACCCACGCATTAACTATGGTTTAACGTTTGGACTTCGAGTTGATTACCATCGGGTTTGAATAGACCGTGTGGTTGGTTAATGTTTTAATGTATTCAATGTGACAACACAATGTGGGGAACCACTGGTGGGTTGGGACTGTCGGTGGTTCCCAACCCCCAAACACCATTTCATTAAACCATAAGGCAAAGCTGACATCCATTATGGTTAAGTAATAAGCATCGCGCGGATGGTCGAGTGTATGCATGCACAGCAGAAGGTTTGGGGGTCGATTCCTATGGACCCTTACAAAATTTTATTATGCAGTTTTAGGGCCACATGGTGGCCTTAGGGCTGGTTACATGGCAGCTTCTGATTGGACCCTCCAAACCATACTACCAATAAAATTGTGGCACTTGTCAAACCATGATTGGCCAGGTGGAAAGGAATATTTTGAGGAAAATTCCATTTTTTCTGACTGTACATTCCACTTTGCTGACTATGCATCTCAGTCAAACCTGGTCAAACTGTCGCAAATTTACCTGTTTGGCATTTCCATCAAGATGTGATATCTTCCTCATATGACATTGGTTTTTCGAATCGTTCACGGTGCCAGAATTAGGAAGACGAGATTTACGCAACCATCCTGATTTAAACCCAATCCTGTAACTTTGAATTTTGAGCAGAATTTATGAACTCATGATCATTCCTCCCCATTGGGAAGATTTTGGACCCCAAAATAATTGATTACCTATTCAGTAGATGAGGGTACAGCTCCCTCACCTTTCCAACCTCCATCCTTTTTTCCTTGCTTGGTTTATTGCCTTTGAGCCCAACTCGAAGATAGTCAACATTTCCCCTCTTTGATTCTCTTGCCCTCCTGTCAAGAATTGTATCTTCTTTGAGCTCATCCAGAAATTCTGGCAATAAATCTTCAATAGAAGGTAGTTGAACATCACTTCCTTGATCATCGATCAAAGGAGGCTCATACAAGCGTAAGTTTTCAACATTAACAACTGAATACATTTGCATGTAAGAAGGAAAATCAAGTTGGAATGCATTATTACCAATTTTCTTTATGATCTTGAAAGGACCATAGTGAATGGGTTTGAGCTTTTTACAATCCCCTTGCATCCTTTCTTTGCTAATGTGCAACCATACCTCATCTCCCTCTTGAAACTTGTGATCAACCCGGTGTTTTTTATGCCTCTATTTGTATTTTCTTTACTTTTCTCAAATTTTTCTTGAACTTGTTGATGTATAATCTGAATTTTCTCAAAGAAATTTCGAGCCTTATCAATGTCACTATGCCAATCAATTGCAACAACTTTCCCAAAGATGAATTCTAATGGCGATTTTGGAGAATACCCAAAGCATACTTCAAAAGGTGAGGTTTGTGTTGAAGAGTGCTTTGCCCTGTTGTAAGCGTGTAGAATATAATGTGGTTGTTCATCCCACAAATTAGGATGTTTGTTGCAATATCCTCTCAATAAATGCACAATTTTTCTGTTCACCACTTCAGTTTTTCCATCTATTTGTGGATGAAAAGAGGTACTCTTTTTCAATTTTGTGTCCATCATTCTCCATAGATTTGACCAAAATTTCCCAATGAACCTGGAATCCCTGTCACTAACAATAGAATTTGGCAATCCAAAATGAACCCAAACATTTTGAAAATAAAGTTCAATAGTAATGGTTTTCTTATATGGCATAAGTATACACATTTTACTGAATCTATCCAAAACTACATAAAGATAATCATGTTGCTTTCTTGACATAGGTAGACCTCCAACAAAGTCCATGGAGACACTCTCCCATTTCCTTGATGGTACCGGTAGTGGTGTGTACAATCCAAGCTTCCTATTTCCAAGCTCACTTGTTGCACACATAGAACAACCTCTTATAAAACGTGACACACTATCTATCATGTGAGGCCAATAGCAATACCTATGTAGATGCACCATTTTTTTTCTTACCCCAAAGTGTCCAGTAATAAGAGAAGAATGAGCTTCTCTCATGACACTTAGCTTCTCTCCTTGTGGAATACATAGGTTGCCCAAATGAAACAACAAATTGTTATGCATGCGATAATATTTTTCTTCAACTTGATTCCCTTCACTCAAACTACCATACACATCTTGGAAATCAATGTCATGTGCATATTGTTTTATGTAACTCTCATGTACAATAGAATCATTTTTGAGTAAAGTAGAGGCACTAATGATGGGTCTCGAAATCATATCTGCAACTTTATTGAATATACCTTTTTTGTACCTTATAACCAAGTGAAATTGTTGAAGCAATCTCATCCACCTAAAATGTACTCATTTCTGCAATTTTGTTTGCGACTGCAAGTACTGTAATGGTTGGTGATCGGTGTGTACAATAGTATCTTTACCCATCAAGTAGTGTTTCCACTTCTTGACACTTTGTATCAACGCATATAGTTCTTTTTCATATGTAGGATAATTAGTCACAACACCATTAAAAGTTTCTGAATGGAAGGTGATAGGCTTACCATGTTGCAAAATTACTGCACCCATGGCATAATCACTAGCATCGATTTGTATCTCGAATGGTTGTCTCAAATTTGTTAATGCAAGGACTAGAGTTGAACTAATATTGTCTTTTAAAGCTTCGAAAGCTTGCATTTTTTTTCCTCCCCATTGGAAGCCTTTCTTCACACTTGTCACTACATGCATAGGAGCTGCGATGGAAGAAAAGTTAGCAATAAAATTTCTCCAATATTGAGCTGCACCTAAGAAACTTCTTACCTCGATAACCGTTTTGGGTGTGGGCCAATTCACAATGGCCTCCACTTTAGAAGGAGCAATCCTCAATTCTCCTCCTCCTACAACATGTCCCAAAGAGACCAAAGAAGTCTTTCCAAACTCACACTTTGACATCTTAAGAAACAATTTCTCTTTCTTCAAAATATCAAGCACTCTATTCACATGAAAGACATGATCTTCTCTTGTTTTTCTGAAAATTAAAATGTCATTGAAGTATAAAAAAAAAACTCATCAAGGAATGGTCACAAAACGTTATCCATAACTTGCATGAAATTTTCCGGTGCATTACTAAACCAAAAGGAATAACTAGCCACTCAAAGAGTCCTTGTTTGGTTTTGAATGTGGTTTTCCATCTATCACTTTCTGCAATTCTTACTTGATGATATCCACTTCATAAATATAACTTAGTGAAAAACCTTGATTCTTTCATTTGATCAAGAAAACCATCTATTCTTGGGAGTGGGTAACGATTTTTTACCGTAATCTTGTTCAAAGCTCGAAAATCTACACACATGCACCAAGTCCCATATTTCTTTAGTATCAAGACTATGGGTGAACCGCATGGCAACGTGCTTGGCCTTATGATTCATTTATCCAACATCTCTTTGATTTTCCTCTTTATTTCAGCATTCTCCATTATCTACATGTGATACATACCGATGTTTGGAAGAGGAAAATCCTGCTGCAACTTAATCTCATGTTGAATTTCCCTTTTTGGAGGCAATCCTATTGGCTCCTAAAACATCTCATGATGCCTATTAACCACATCATATAATTCTGATTTTAACTTAGGATTACATCCCTCAAAATATTCATGATTAATATTAGCTTTAGGCTTAATCATAAGAAGAGCAAAATTCTTACTTGAATTTACCAGCCTCTTTACATGTCCAGCATTTACCAAAGAAACATTTGTCTTCTTGCAATGTGCTCTAAAAATGAACTCCTTTCCATATTTGAATAAATGATACTTGTTCTCATGGCAATGGAATATCACTTTCCTGTCATACAAGTAAGGACTCCCTAATACAATACTAGTTATGTCAAGTGGAACCACATCTAATTCAACTTTGTCAATAAAGCTGCAGTGATTGCAAACTTCGATATACATTTCTTTGAAACTTGTAGATTTACATCCTTACAAATCCAACCCAATGGATATGGTTTTGGATGTGGTATGGTCTCAAGGTTAATTTTTTTGACCAAATATTCAAAGATTAATTTTGCTTGTGACCCACTGTCAAACAGTGTGTCAATCTTGGTATGTTTGGATATGACCCTCACATGAAATAGTTCTATTCTTTCTCCCTCATTTGGATTGTTTATGTGACAGTTTGATATACTGGTATTGGGTTTAGTTTCAATTTATTTTCCATTAATTTTCTTCAATCCCATGGCTGTGATTTTAGATTCATCACTTGAATCAGATCCTAAATCATGTTGAGTTGTAGCAGCAGTTTTCTGTTTCCCTTTGTTATTGGGTTTCTTTGGTCTCAATTCAGGATGTAATTTCCAAGAATGAGTTTCATCATGGCCTTCTTTTGAACAATGTTTACAAGTCACTTTTTCTTCCTCTTTCTCAACAAATGCATTATTTTTGTTTTAACCTTTTGAGGTTTTTTCCTTGGCTTTACCCTTAAAAGGTTTCTTCCTACCCTCTTCAGAAATGTTCTTCCATCTAGCTTCTAGATGTGTGGCATGAACACAAACTTCATCTAGACTGGTGGGGTTAAAAATGAGAATAGTATGTTTTAGGTAGCTATGTAAGCCTCCTATGTACTTTAGCTAAGTGTCTTGGCTCTGCAAATCCACCCCTAGTAAGAGAGCTCTTCTCCTAAATTCTTGGGTGTATTCTTGCACATTTTGTCCCTTTAACTGCCTAAAGTTTTTCCAGTTCATGATGTATTTTTTCATATGAGATCATGGATAAAACTATTGGTTAATAGCAGCAATAAAATCTGACCATGATAGAATAATCTTACCATGTTTCTTGATTTCCTCCTTTGTCTTGGCTTCCCACCAAACAAGAGCTACATCTTCCATTCTCAAAGAAGCTAATTGAATTTTTGTATCATCATCTTGAAGGTTTTGTATTCTCAAATAGACCTCCAATTGTCTAATCCAATTATCTAGATTTTCTACATTTACTTCACCATTAAACATCAAGTTTTAAAAAAAGGATTTTTACTAGTGTTCTTGGACTTGTGTGGTTGATGTACTGAAGAAGAATTAGAGGATGATGATGATGATGATGCAGGTGAATATGGTGGCTCTCCATTGCCCCCATTTCCTCCATTTCCCTTCTTTGACTTGTCTTCATCATGTGGACCTCCTAAAGATCCTTGTCCTTCCTTTTGAAGTTTAGATCCTTCTCCTTACAGTATCTCATTCCTTTCTTCATAAAGGATTCTAACCATATCATTCATGTCAAGAAATTATTTCCTAAACACTCTTTCTTCCTCCTTAGGATCAACTTCTTCATGAATTTCTCCTTCCTCATGAGGCATGCTTAATGGAGCTTCTGCTTCTTTAGGAGGTGAATTAGGTGGTGGAGATTGTGGCAATCTTACTCTCCTTTGCATTGGCCCCTTTTGAGACCCTTCTGCTTCCACCAATTTTCCTTCTCCTCTTTTGAGCTTGAGCCTTGTAAGCATCTCAAACTTGCAAACAGTTAAACAATTCTTTGCACTAAACAACACCAGAGAAAAAAATCTAGCTCTGATACCAACCTGATCTAAAATTACTATATTAATTTTTATGTGCTAAGTGTCTTTCAATTTTAAAAACATGTGCATAATTCTTTCATGAGTTTGCATAAGGATTAAGGAGTTGTTCCATGATTTGTAGATGATTTTAAGTGAATTATAAGCATAAAAAAAACTTAAATAACACTTAACAATAGTGTAAAATAAAGAAATAAATCACCACATGAAATTTACACAGCAGGCATGATGAAGCAATTCACCCCTCCTGGGCTACATCTATTGGTCCAGCTCCCAATGGCTTGTCCATATTTCATTATGCTCAAAATTTTTCTATTAAATGTAGTTAAAATTCTCTAATGTCTTTTTTCTCTACATCGATGGCTTCAGAATGCTCCAATTAGTCAAAAATGACTCTTCATTCACTCAAAATGGGCGAAAATTGAGTCTCCTACTCTTTTGCCCAGTATTTCCTAGGAAACCTCCACTAAAAGTGGAGAACTCCACTTAACTGGAGCTAAAATTGGGCTTGGATGCCAATTTAGGTGCACCCTCTGACAGTTCTGCCGAATTGGCTGTTGCATTAAGTGTTAGCGGTTGGTTGGTGACCACATGCGCACCCCCAAACCGCGGGTTATCGTAACAGTTGGGCGGAACTCACGCATTAACTGTGGTTTAACATTTGGAGTCCTGGTTGATTGTCGTCAGGTTTGAATAGATTATGTGGTTGACCTTTTAATGTATGCCATGTGACAATACAATGTGGGGAACCACTGGCAAGTTGGGACCGTTGACGGTTCCCAACCCCCAAACACCATTTCATTAAACCATAAGATAAAGCCGACATTCATTATGGTTAAGTAAGAAGCGTAGTGCGGATGGTAGAGTGTATGTGTGCCTGACGGCAGGTATAGGGGTCGATTCTTGTAGAACCTCACAAAATTCTATTATGCAGTTGCAGGGCCACGTGTCAGCTTCTAATTGGACCCTCCAAACTGTACTACCAATAAAATTGTGACACTTGTCAAACAAGGATTGGCCTAATGGAAAGGAATTTTTTTAAGAATATTCCTTTTTTTCTGACTGTACATTCCATTTTTCTGACTGTGCATCCTAGTCAAACCTGGTCAAACTATCACAAATTTACTTGTTTGGCATTTCGATCAGAATGCGATATATTCCTCATACGACATCGGTTTTTTGAACTGTTCGCGGCGCCAGAATCAGGAAGACGATATCTACGCAACCATCCTAGTTTCAACCCAATCCTATAAATTTGAATTTTGAGAAAAATTTATGAACTCCTGAACAATTTTGGATCCTCCTCGGAAGCATACTACCGAGGAGGCTTGAAAGATGTTGATTGAGATTATTGATAAACGTGACAAATTATTGTCATGGAAGAAAACTTTATTTCCAGATATTTTTTTTTCGTCGTCTATATGTTCATCCCTCTATATCAAAGAATGTCTAATTGCATCTAATTCCAATGTTTTCATATCCTTTTATTAAGGAAATTCATCTTCTGGAAACTTCTGAATTTCAAAATACATGTCAAAATACAAAATTCTCATGTCGAAGCAACATAGTAACTACTTCATCTCTTGTGAATAATGATAGATTCCCATCTTCCTATAGAGGGATTACTTCTAGAAATTGCTTTGAAAATCCTGGCACAACTAGAGGATATTCTCCTGCAAATGTTGTGGAGTTAGGATGGGTTTGTATGATTTCTGGGCCAATATGATCCATGCTAGAAGCAGCTCGAGATGGCCTTGTCAAAAATTTCCTAGCATAAATTGCAACTGGTATTTTCATCAAAATAAATCTCATATTTTTCAACTACTAGAAGAATACCATATAAATATAGTCCTTTGTTATGGATATTTATCCTACCATGATTTTTTTTCTTAATCTGAATGGTTCCTTAAATTCTTTAGTGCTTTGGTCAGTTGTAGAGAATTACAGGAAGTGGCATGTGTAATTTGGAGAGTAACATATCCAATATGAACAAGAGACACCCTTTTCTCTTCCAGTTGATATAGGTTTACAAGCTTAGAATTTACCAAGGGGTGTGGCTTAATCTAGAACAATTGTGATTTCATCCTCTCAATCACAGCAGAAAAAAACAATAGTTGTTGCATTGATGGAGAATACAAAAAAAAAAATTATGGCTCTTGTTCAGTATTCTCACTGTCACCATACAATGGTAAACCAAATGGTTCAAAATGGCCCAAAATATCCAATTTAATTTGTTTGAACTCAGTTTTAATATAAGCTACCAATGTATATCAGTGAGTGATCTCTAACATAATTTTCAGCACTAGCCCACAATGTTCAGTTTCCTATATTTAATTCTCTTTGGTATTCAATTTGTGGTTTGGTGAATTTTAAAAATCCTAGCACCATTGCAACTACAAGTAGCACAAAATGAACTTCCTACTTAAGGAAGAAATGGGATTCTAACAAATTCTCATTCTGAAAGGCCCAGATGGCACCTGGTTGATGAACATGAGAGAATAAAATAATTTATTCGAAATTTTGAAAGTTTTTTCTTCCACTGACCATGGCACTGGTCGACATGTAGATAAACAACTTAGCAGTCAAATTCTTCCAAATTCCTAACAAAATTCATGTGTCCAAGAAATATTCTTTGTCCAAACCTACAAAAAAAGATAAGAAGCTTCAGGATTTACAAGACATGGCAAATGGAAAGTCACCATGGAAAAATTATCATGTCTGACCAAACATCCCATGATGGGTTTCACATTAATAAAATATATATTATAAATGAATTTACAGCCCATCAAATATGGAAACTACGTTGTTTGATCTATGAGCATGTTAAACTCTTTATTCAAGTATCTTCTCTCTGTATTCTAGATCCTCCTCTGCAACAGATTACTCAAGATTATCGAAAGATGATGATTTAGTTTGTTGATAAATGTGATGAAGTATTGTCATGGAAAGAAACTCCATTTCTAGATTTTTGTTTTCGTCCTTTTTATGTTCATCCCTATGTATTGGAGAATATCCAATTTCATCCGATGCAAATTCTGTCAGATACTTTTATTGAGAATTCATCCTCTAGAAACTTCTGAAGCTCAAAATTCATGTCATAATACAAAATCCTCTCGTCCAAGAAACACAGTAGTTGCTTCATCTCTTATGAATGATGTTAGCTTATGATCTTACTATATAGGGATTACTTCTGGAAATTTCTTTGAAATTCCTGGCATGGCTAGAGGAGATTCTACTGAAAATGTTATGGAGTCTGAATGGGGTTCTGTTATCACTCCATAATTTTTTAGGTTGCAGAGAAAATCACAAAGGTAACCTTAGACCTCTTTGGAGACTGGGAATCTAGCCCTTCTAGTTTCAAAGAGGGATCTATCTATTGAATTTGGATTTTTTTATTGAAGATATTAGGCTAGCTATTAATTTCAGGTTTTGGTTTTTTGAATTTTTGTGAGGTTGGGACAATGATATTAAACCATTGGGAAATGGATTCAACAGAGTTTAAATTGATCAAATAGAATTAACCAACTAACCTTATAAGGCATGATAGGCACAGTTACTGTATCCTTTATATTTATTGTGTGAATGAGAGAAATGGTTTAAGAAAATCAATTAAAGATAGAGAAATTACGAGTTTTGTATTTAACCTTCAGCAGAAAACATGAAAACTATTCAAAGTCATAAACAGAGTGTAAATTTAAAAAAATTATGTTCTTCATCTACTCAGAATAATTCAAAATATGGAAAGTATGAGAATAATGGAAAATAAATTCATAAACAATGAGAGATACACTTAACCAGTACTCATGACACAAGAATCATGTAATGGTTGTTGTATTACTTTAAAATATGATCAAAATGGCTCTTTGAGCTGCTTTACAATATAATTCCTTTCTTTCAAGTAAATCCCAACATGAATACTTCGAACTAGGAAGTATTTATACAAAAATATTACAAATATATTGATATAGGGATCAAGATAGAATCTTAAAATATCTATAACAAACTTACAAAAATATTACAACATTATAGGAACTTTCTAAACAGTTTGGCTTGTTGGCAATATTCTCGTGGTTTTTTTTGCTGACTTTTAATGACTGTGCCTGGAATTCTATTGCGTTGTTTGTTGAGTTGTTCAGTATGGAAAATTGGTTTTACTCCAATAACTCACATAATTTTTCCCATCTATCTTCGGTTGGAATAGAAAAATTGATTAATTTTCTATAAGCTTCATCAACCTCTGTGTATTTCTGAAATGTGGGCTTGATGATGAATAAATGTCTGAGCTTGTGACTGATAAAAAAATAAATCTCCAAATCCTCCATAAATGCCTTCCATGTGATGTGGCCTTTGATACCTACAAATGTGGATGTACCTTGGGCAATATTATCCAGCTTTCCTTGGTAATCATTTAAACTTATCAAGTCTTCTTTTGCATTCATAAGCCTTGGAAAGCATTCTTGTTTAGCACCTGCATCTATTTGTGAAATCTTTGAATGCTAATATCAATATTATGGCACTTGTTCTCTAGCTGCAGCATGAGGTTTATTTTGATGTGCACCCTTTTCACTTCTAGTATAGTTTTGGTCCTATCTTCAATTCCCAACTGCTCTAATTCCACTCTGTTTTTTGAATTTAAGAGCTTAATGATGGTTGTAGCTTCCCCTGGCTTGTGTCCCAAATTTTTCTTGATTTTTTTTTATTACCTTTATTGATCTTTGGATCATCTCCTCCTACTCAAACACAATCTGAATGGAAGGCCATATCTATGTGTTGGGCTCGTTAATTTCTATCCATATATTTTCTGTGGCTCAGGCTAGAGTATTGGGCATTATTTATTCACTCTGTAACTGTTCAACTTTTAATGTAAGTTGATGGGTTTTCTGCAACTATGAGACATAAGAGTTATCAATCTTCAACTTCTATTCTAACATTACTTTTAGCTGAGATTTTAATCTAGAAATCTCTTGCTGGTGAAGGTTCAAATTGTCCATGTCTTTTACTAATTCATATGATATTTTTGTTGGTTCAGATGTCGATGTGGATGCACCTAGAGTGGTGGACACTGCAATTGGAATAGCTGTAAGAGGGACTATGGCCAATTGTGTTTCTTGCTTTTTTTCTCTGAGTAGTTTCTCTAATTCCACCTCCATATCTCTAATCTGATTGTTTTGCTCAATGATTATTCTGAACATGTCCTCTTTCTGTTTTTCCATCTCTCCAACCTCCTTATCCTATGGGTCTTCTGTAGAAGGAAATTTCAGTTGCTTTCTTAATGTTTTTGTATCAACATTTTTTCTATTTACTATCTCTTTTACTTCCTTCACGTCATTTGGATTATATCCCAATTTAATTACAAAGTCCTCCACTGACTTAATTTTATTATCTTTGTCTAAGGATGAAATCCTTTCCAATTTGAGTTGTGCATGTGTATTATTTACTAATGCCTGCAATATGGAAGTTGGCATAGAGGCATTAGTCAATGAAGAATACATCATTTCACTAGGTTGTTTATGCATTTCCATTTGATCAATGGGATGGATTTTATTAGCATCAAATGAAAAAACATGCTCTTCATAATCTTTTGATGTCCTTGGAGCTCATACTTTGGCTTCTAAGATTGTTATTTGCATTTTTCCTTGCTCGGTATTAAAGGCTGAAAGAATCCTATGTTGTGATGTTGTTTTCTTCTTCCAGAATTGTGTGTATGTGAAGGCTTTGAGCAACTCATTCCTTTTCTTGATGGCCTCATATTTTATAAAGAGGTTGGGCTCACCAGTGTCCTAGGCCAAATCAGTTGACTGCGAAGTTTCTAGAAGGTATTTTGAAGAAGAAGAAGAAGAAGGGGAACCTGTGATGATATCATCATCTCTGGTAGATGCATGAGGGTCTGTCAGCACAATGGTTTCTTGTTTTTTATTTCTTGACTAAAAATCTCGTGCAGAATTTGTCTTTTGTTTTTTTCTTGTAGATTAAGAATTCTTTAGGTCCAATTTCTCTTATTGGGGACTCTTCTCTTATCATTTTCTCTTGTTTCTCCTGAGGTGTAGGAGTCTGAAATGTTGTGGTAGAGATAACTTGTACTTATTCCTCCTGCAAGGTGTTCTCCTCCCATTGGGTTTGGTTCATATACTGATATATTTTTGGCCGATGAGTTTGTGTGTAGGGTGTTGTCTTCTACTCCACCCTCAGTTTTGAAATCAAACTGAAAGGGTCATAGGACCATGTGAAACTCAGTTTCAAATTCATTTGTTTTAGTAGGAAGTCATTTTCTCTACCATTTGTTCTAGTATTGTAGACAAAGGGCCCAACCCGTGCATTAATCTTGAACTGGGCCTTCTTCTTTCCATCCACAAAGTGCATGTCATGCATATGAATCATCTGTCTTATGTACTCTAATGAGAAAAGTCTCATAGGTACAAAATTTGGCATCTTATAGGGTGGAAATTCACACTGATAAACCCTGATTTCTATATAATTTTGGTATGAATACTAGTCACCTGTCATTACTTGATCAATTAAGTGAAAAATATTTTGAACATCAGCCCCTATCTTGGGCTCCAATTCACTGTTTAGGAGGAAAACCATTGTGTATAGGAACTGATCAACATATTTTGTGAAGGAGAATTCTGTGGAGCTCCTTGTTACCAAGGATGTCCGATGTATCACTGATTGAGCATTACCCTGCTCATCCATCTTCTGTAGAGTGAAAGGAAACCTATTTTCTTTATAGTAGATGAAAAAATACACTAATATTGCAGAATAATTGAAGGATCCCTCTATGTGAAACTTATTCAACTTATTATGCATGGAATCTACAATAAATTGGTTGTAATTAAAAATGATAGTCTTCTCTTCTATGGAAAATATTGAGAGGAACCCAACAATGGCTTCATCAACCCATTGGTCTGAATAATAACTGAGGATATATGAAATAATGGTGATTATTTGTTTATTTTCCTATGGAAACATTGAAGAGGAATATGGAGGGTTAGTTTTAGGGAGTTGGGCATCCTTAGGGAGAAAAATATCAAATGTATTAGCTCTTTGTGGGAAATTCAAATTTTTATATAGTTCTGTGAGATAGTTTGTAGACAAATGCATAAAATATTTTGGGTGATTGACTTGAAACATATGTTAAATGGCTTCAGCTATAATGGTGAGGATTACTTCACCATTATAGCTTACTATCGCTCTCTGGGATGACACATAGTTACTATGACACCAGGAAATGAGTTCAGGGAATATATGAGTTTGGGGAAACATGAGCTGAGGAAGAGAAGCCTAGCTCATCTTGTTGATCAAGGAATTTTTGCTTTAACCAATTGTTAAGTTTGATTAGGTCAAATTCATAGTTGGTGTCTATAATTTTATACCAAATCTCAACCAAAGGCAAGTGGTCCACGTCAATGGGATGGGGCAGCATCGAGTTCTCTTCGGGTTTCTTCCCTTTATTATTTGGGGATTTTCCTTTTGGGGCCATTTTCAAATTGTATATTAGAATGAGGGATGAAAAGAAAACTAAATTACCTGGATCGGGGGATTATCTAGTAGGTACAGAGGTGGGGAATGTTGATTGAATGATGGAGCATATGTGGGGTCACCTCTTGAATTATAGCAATAGGGAGGATTATGAGTTCCTGTGACAGTTTGCAAACCTGTAGTGTTAAACACCATGTTAAGCACACACATGGTGTATGAGAAGAATGAAACACACACACAAGAAACTCAACACACAATTAAAGATAAGTGTGAGGCTTTCTTATTTTTTTCCATTATACATGATGTACATTTATAATACAATGGTGTGACTCTTGGTTTCATATTCTAAGGTCACTTGGACTCCATTGTGACTTTTCGCATTCCACACCTACCCATGTAGGATTAGGTGTTCCAACATCCCCCCTTAATCCGAAGGGGTATGTGTGAGTCCAAGAAGAGTTGTAATACAAATCTGCAAAGTATACATGGCAGCACTTGGGCTGAATCAACTCTCTGAAATGTTGGAAAAAGAGGTGGTTTTAGGATGACCACAAACACTGGAACGCAAAACTTGTTGCAGTTCCCGGAACTCTTCCAAAACTGGCAAGAAGCTAAAAGCTTCTGCTAGAGGAATTGTCCCTCATATAAAAAGGGAGACCTTCAACCTAAAAGAAGGGAGGTCTACTACCTGTGATGGTTTTAGGATTACCAACAACTCTGGAATGCTTTAAAGCATTTCCTGGAACTCAACCAAAGCTGGCAAGAACATACCGCTAGAGGAAGTGTTCCTGAAGTATATGAAAGGGAGACCTTCACCTAAAAGAAGGAGAACTGCTATTTGTGATGGTTTTAGGTTATCCACCAACCAAAGATGATGGTTTAAGGTTAAGCCACCAACCGGGCGGCACGCCTATGGAATTTCGTGTTCCTGGCTACATCAACTGGAATGACGAATCGTGTTTGTGCTCGCTGAACCATCGACCAATCAACATGGAATGAGAGATTGTGGCTCAGGCTCGCTTGATCTGTCGTCGAAGCTTGTACATGACCACCATTTTCCCCCCTGTCAGGGAGAAGGTGAGATGATGGCGAAAACTCAACTACAAGTTTGCTCAATATCCGTGAACATGTTCTGACATGCAACTTAAACATCTTCTTGGCTGCTGATGCCCATTGCCAAGAATCGATCCATTCAAGATGAATCTTGGTTCTTGCAGGAGGCTTGTGTCTGAAGCATCTGTCTGAAAAATGAGTGTGCCGACCACAGTGCTTGCATGGATGAAGATCAAAACAATGATCTTTCATATGGCCAACTCGATCAACAAAAGGTATTTTTGTTAACCGGATGTTAATAGAACAAGATTCAGCATCATAGAACTGTCATACATGAATCAACATCAACATGATGAAGCCAGGCGCCTAGAATATGTAGTGACACATCTTTGTTACATTCAAGAATATCAATAAGCTATAGAGCAAGTTTTTCCAAGGTCTAGAGGATGAATAATAGTGATGACCGTATACATTCTATAATAAGGAATCGAATGTACTGTACCGCAACTTTATCTTTTTTCTTCTCGATAAGAGTCCTTTCTCAATTTTCCACAGTTGTTCGCACGTACTTTTTTGTCAGTTCTTGTTGGAGCCGAGATTCCAACTGCAAAAACTCAATCTTTTCATGTGCATCTAGCAAACAACTTTGAATATTACAAAGAGCATCCTTGCTTATTTTTATCATGTCATCAACATTGGAATGAATGAGGTTATTCAACAACACTAATGCCTCATTGATTTTAGCCATTTCAACAACTTAGCCTCAAAAATGAAAGGGTGTTGGTTTCAACCGAAAATGCACTCGTTTACAATGTGATACAACAAGAAATGCAAATGACTCAAAATAATTTCCAACTATGGAAATCTCAAAGTACAAAATCTGCTCCTCAAATGATGGAGAGCAATCAACAATGACTTACATCAACTCAAGTACTGATTGCAACTATGAAGAAGATGCAATAAAATGTCAATATAATGCAATATTTCTACAAAAATATTTTGTAAATGTGCAGCTGAAAACACTTGTGCAAGGGCCTTTAAGGCAGCTGGATTTTTTTTCAAAGAGTTGTTTTCAATGATGGTAAACTTGTCTTCAAATGTCAATTTCTTCAAAAAAATCACCCTCTTGTCAATGCCACAAATCATAGAATGTAAATCTGCAATGTATTCAATCCATCTGCTCCTCATATGCCATTTTCCATTTTTCTGTTGTTCATATTCTCTCTTTCCTCTCTCTCTCTGCTGTTTTTTTTTTTTAATTAATTAAAAAAAATGGGAATAAGTTAAAAAGGGAAAGGGAAATATTAAGATGGGATGAGAAACTATATGGTGGGGGGGTTAGTTTATTAATGGAGGGGAATAAATTAAAAAAGGGAAGAAGATTAATTAAAAAGGGAGAGTAATTAAAAGGAGGAGGGAAAGATTTTTTTTAAATTTAAAAATCGAAATATGGGGAAGGGGATTAATTATATGGGAAGGAGAATTAAAATAAATTTAAAAAAAGAAGGAAGGGAATTTAATAACGGGGGAAGAGATTTTAAATGAGGGAAAGGGATATTGAAAAATCAAAATGTGAAGAGAGGGAGCCTATTTTAAAAATTTTAAAACGGTGAGAAGACCAAGTTGAAAGGGAGGGGCCGGCCAAAGGCCGTGGAGGGGACGACTGAGAGAATGAGGGCAGGTTATGGCGTGCGGAGAGGGAGGGGCAGCTGGGTAGTTTGAGTGTTTGAGAGCCGAGGGTTGAGTTCTGTGAGCGATAGGTTGATGGGGTAGGGAGTGTGTGAGTTGGGTGTAAGAGTGCGCAAGTGTAAAGAGGGTAGTGTGATAGGCGTTGAAGCTGTGGTCGGTATGGTGAGGGAGTAGATTTTGGAGTGGTAGGAATGGGGAGAGCGCAAGGGAGGAGCGAGTGTAGTGTTGAGCGGCGTGTGGTTTGAGTATTGTATGCAAGGTGTAGTGGAATAGCGTATGGCAGGAGTTGGGTATGGAGGGCCGAGCTCTGTTCAAAATTTTATTTTTATTTATTTTTATTTATTTTTTATTTATTTTTATTATTTTTTATTTTTAAAACAGCAGAGAGGAAAATTGACTCTAAAATAACAGCAGAATTTCACTGATATATAATAGAGGTTGGCAGAATTTTGCAGTGAAATGCAGGTACAAGACTCAGAAATTTTCCAGAAAATTGCAGAAATTTCACGAAATATAGCAGCAGTAGAATACTTTCTTCTTTCAAATATAGAGCAGAATTTTTCTAGAACTTATAGCAGTAAAAAATCTAGAATTTTGCAGGAATCTTCGAATGAAAAACTTAGAAATTATTTTTCATTAAAACCAGAAACCTCTTCAGAAATCAACTTTAAACAATTTTTCCAACATCTCTCCAAAACATAATTTAATGGGCAGAAATTGCAAGAAGAAATCAACCTTCAGATGTGCAGTGCTGCTCTTCTCCAAGATGAAATTTCTGAATGCTGCCATGGATTTTGAATGCTGCTCCTCTTCAAAACCAATTCTGAATGCGGAAAAATGTCAAAATCACTGTTGTAAAAACTCTCTAAATGCTGCAAAAATGCAGATATGCACAGGCCATAAACACAAATGGCTCACTCAATTTGGAGCAGGGCCAGCAATCGCCCACTCTGATACCATGTTAAACACCAAGTTAAGCACACACATGGTGTATGAGAAGAATGAAACACACACACAAGAAACTCAACCCACAATGAAAGATAAGCGTGAGGCTTTCTTATTTTTTTCCATTATACATGATGTACATTTATAATACAATGGTGTGACTCTTGGTTTCATATTCCAAGGTCACTTGGACTCCATTGTGACTTTTCGCATTCCACACCTACCCATGTAGGATTAGGTGTTCCAACATATATAAATTAACCGGTAATACAAAAACAACAATTAAAATGAACTTTATGGAGTATCAGTGTCAAATAGATGAAAGCTTTCATTTTTTGTTACAAGTTACCATTAAGAGGGGAGCAGGTCCATTGCGTAGGAGAAGGAAGTATTAATGGAAGTAACGGTTTGCTGATGTGGCAAGGAAGCGTCAGGTGACACTATTTAATTGGGAGCGAATCAAATATGGGGGCAAAACAAATGGGCAAGAAATTAGAGGGAGTGGGGTCCGCGAGGGTGAGCTTGTGGATGGTAAGTGGAGGAGGCAATATGAGGTGGAGGGAGTGGTAGTGGGGTCGGGTAGATATGTGATGTGATGGTATTAGTGGATGGAGAGATGGTCAACCAAATGGATTTTTTGGGGAGGGTGTGAATTGCTGCGAGGGTGCCACATTAGGTTCCAGGCCCACCCCTTTCGGACCCTCCCATGGCGAGAAAAGCGCGATGGAGCTCGAGGGGGCTCGAAGTGATTTCTCCATCGTTGATCCGAGTGAGGATGATCTAGACCATTTCTTTTTAATCCTAAGTTTGAATTTTAAAAATATCCATGATCCTTTACCTTTATTACATGCGCTTTAAAAGCATAATTAATCATAACTCAATGCTAAACATGTTTTAAACTATATTTGTCTAATTGATATAAGGGTGCATTTAAGCTTGCAATACTATTTTCACTAATCTAACTAACCATTTCAACCAATATTAAGCTAGATGGTTGATTTATTTCCCCAACCTAACCGATTTAGCATAGTAAAAACCTATTCTAAGTGGCATTTAAACAAGTTCCACACTCATTTGCAACCTTTCTAAATGAAATCCTTGATGCAATTTTTTGATTTTTCTGGTGGCATTTGGACTAGCTCACCTAGGGGGACATTTCTCATATGGTTTTATTATTGTCTTTTGTTTTTCCTTTATTTTTGTGTTTTCTTTTATTTCAATTTATTTTTTCTTTTTCTTTATTTTTGTCCCCTGCAACTGTATTTTTATTATTCTTTTTTCTTAATTTCTTTTTCTTTGGAAACAAATTTGAAATATGAAACATAATTTACATTTGGAAACATAAAATCATCATGTATAAATACATAACTCATCCTATGAAATATAGGACCCTAACAGGTTCCTAGGATTTCTTGGCCAATATGTTCATTACTAGATGCAGCTCCAGTTGGCCTAGTCAGATATTTCTTAACTGATGTTGCAACTGGAATTCACCTCAAACTCAATCTCTTATTTTGAAACTACTAGAAAAATACCATATAAATACAATCCTTTGTTATGGATATTTATCATACCATGATTTTTTTTCTTAATCTGAATAGTGCCTTAAACTCTTTATTTCTTTGATCAAATGTACAGAATTAGAGGAAGAAACATGTAGAATTTGGAGAGTACCATAACCAATGTGAATAGGAGACACTTTTTTTCTTCCATTTTATCCAGGTTTACAAGCTCAGAAGCTAACCATAGGTGTGGCTTCATATGGAACAATTATGGTTTCAACCTCTCAATCACAACAACAACAACAAAACAATGGCTACTACATTGGTGTAGATTACAAAAAAAAATGTGTGGCTCTCATTCATTCTTCTCGTTGGCACCATATAATGGTAAAATATATGGTTCAAAATGGCCCAACATATCTAATTTTTTTTTTTTTGAATTTGAACTTAGCTTTATCATAAACTACTAATTTTTTGTAGTGAATGATCTCTAATATAATTGTCATCACTAACCCACAATGTTTGGTTGCCTTCAATTTGTGGTTTGATGAATCTTAAAAATCCTAGCATTGTTGCAAGTATAGGTAGCACAAAATTAACTTCTTACTTGACGCAAAATGGACTTCTAACAAATTCTAATTCTGAAAGGAACAAATGACAGTTGGCTTATGAACATGATAGAATAAAGACAATTTATTAAAAAATTTGAAGGTTTTTTCTTCCATTGTCCATGGAACTGGTTGACTTTAGTTAAACAACTTAGTAGCCAATTTATTCCAACTTCCTACCAAAATTCGTGTGTCAGGGAAAAAACAATTGTCCAAATATACATAAAAAGATAAGAAGCTTCAAGCTTTATAAGATATGGCAAAGGAAAATCACCAAGCCTCGATTGGTTGCCTTGTGTATTTTACTTGGATCTTTTTCCAATTCTAGATGTGTTGAGAGGCTTTAAAAAACTCCAAATAAGGGAGCTAATAAATGTAGATATTATTAAGTTTATATATAAAGGGACATGAAAGGAAATTTTAAGTGGTCAGCAGTCTTATCACGTTTCTTAATGTGGCTACTTGCATCAAGCATACAACTGTATGAAGTGATCAACCTCTAAACAAATAGGTTTTTTCAAAGGCCATTTCACCCTCGATGATCTTGTTACCTCCCAGGAAAGTCTTATTTGGGAAAAAGAAGAATAGGTAAAATTTCCTTTTTTGACAAGGCATAAAAAAAATTATATTGGGATTTCAATATTTATATGATATAATGACTGGAGAAGTTAGAACATGTTCTTCAAATGCCTCTACAACTTTTTATGCTAATGGACAGGTATCAGCAGTGGCTCTACTTCACCAGTCCATTGGATATGGTTTCAATTTCCCTCTTGTTTATATGTCATTGCAGTCAATGCTCGAGGATATCTTCTTGTATTTATTGAGCTCAAGAAGAAATTTAAGTAACTCACTTCTCAGTTATGAGAAGTTACTAGGTGTTTGTTTTATTGATGGATCAGTTCTCACTCCCAACCTATTGTACCTTTGTTAAAGGAAACATATCTTATGATTCTATTAAAGGTACAGAGCTATGTTTTGAATTGACATTTTTGCAAAAGTTGTTATAGCTATTGTGAGGAAGGATAATATGGGCATTCATTAGAGAGAAAGAAGCCTTTCTATTGTGCCTTAACATAAAATATAACTCATCTAAACGTGACATATGGAAATCACCATTGGAAATAAAGATTCAGCATTGGGTAGTCCAAGATGTTCCTTTTTAAAGCCAAATCACTATCATGGTTAGAAACCTTCCTGCAAGTCATATTTTTAATCTTCTTGTCTAATTCCTAGTGCATGATGCTAGCAATGAAAGATGTATCTTTGGACCTTTCTCTGGGAGAAGAATAAAGGTAGGAAAAGGGATGTATTTTTGGTTTTATTGAACCTCTACTTTTTGTCTAAAAAGGATGGAAGGATTGGATTGACAGATATTTTCATTCAAGGGATAGTGTTAGTGGAAAAATAGGTTATGAGAGCCATGGGAAAAAATGTGACCTCATAGATACTTGTATAGAATTTCATATGTAATCACACATATAAGATATACCATAGCAATATGGATGTTGCATAGTGAGCTCAAATATTTTAAGATATCCGATTCGTTTTTTATTAAGTAGATATGGCAAGCATGTCAATTGGTTTCCCAACAATTGTGTTTTTAGGGTGACTACCATCAATACTAGAATATTTTAGTGTTTATTTTTTGCCTAAACAACTACCTCGTGGAGAAAGTATTGGTGATAGATCACTCCCACATTTTATGGGAAGGCCATAAAATTGATGACCAATTTCTTATATTAATTTGTATATATAGGTGAGACTCTCCCCTTATTTATTCATCGTTAAAAAAATTAAAACCATCTCTTGGGTACTAAGTATCTACCTTATTTATGCATTGTGTTTTAACCATGGTATCGAAATGAGTGTTTGACTGATCAATTGTATGAACATGAACATTGGTGTCTGTGGTAGTGAAGAATACTTCCTATAACTGAATAGAATCTCTTTCTTTTGCATGTGATTTATGCATGACATGTGATAGTTTTCCAGTTCACTCTATCCAATTAGTTTACATATAAATTCATTATAAAATATAAAATTGAAGATCATGAATGCAATTCTAACACCCATGTATATTGTCATTTTATCTAAGACTCTATTTATGATTAGCAGCAGTGTGATTGTTGTGGGAGGAAAACCTAGGACACAATACCTATGAAGTGTTGAAATAATATCTACATAAAGACTGCCATTAAATGCAACAACCTTGTAGGTCCTCACATTTGTGGCGCTTATTTTGGCTCTATCACATCACAAAAATAATGGGGTGAAGATAGAACGAGGTCACCCCACCTCCTTATACCCATTAAGTTCATTTCCCTCTTTAATACAAAGTCTTATTGTTGTGTAAAAATTATTGGCCAACCTAGAAAAAATTGTTGAACCGGTAGGTACAATGGTGTACAAATGAGGGAGGAGTACATGAATATTTTTAATAAACCACTCAATAAAATCAACATCAGCTCAATTAATATGCATGCCAAACCACCTACACTCAGACCAAGAGGTATTCATTTAAACATTGAAACATTATAACATCTCCATTGATGTTTATTTGGTGAAAAACTATTGCATCACTTTTGGCTCATATAGAAATTGACATTGCACCACAATACATAGAAGGTAGAATCACTTTCTACTTTCTCAACAAAAGAGGGCGATTTGGGTTGAATCATATAATTGCAATGAAAACAATGCTTTCATAATCCAGAGGTCATTTCTAGTAAATGTGTTCATACTCAAGCATGATTGTTTGAGGAAGAACTTTTTGCAAAATATTTCAATGTAAGTTTCATTAAGAGAATGAATCTCTATTTCTATCTTGTGAAATTGAAATAAAATGGCTAATAACATTCCCTGTGGCTTTGAAATAATTTTGTAACCAAAAATGCAGGGACAATTTTTATAGTTTTCCTAAGATTCGAATTGTTAGTAGCTCCAAAAATACAGGATGGGAGCCTTCAAATCAGGGCTTTGTGATGTTGTGTGATGCATTTCCCCAAATGACAATATACCTTCAAGGATATTACCTCTTTAGGTTAATACATCCACCCAAGTCATGTTTCCAATGGAGAGGCCATAGGTCATAGGTTCGAAACTGATTGAGTCCCTGACCATATGACTAGAATTAATGACCATGATATCTTTCATTAAACAACAACCTCCTTGTGGGGGTTCACAGACCCACTTTCTTTGAAAACTTCCACATTATGTACTAGGCTTCGAACCTTTATGGGTGTTGTAACAGTGCCTTACTTTCAATAATTCAACTCACCTTGTGTGGCCAAGGTTATAACTTGTTATTAAAATAATAGGTTGTCTACATTTTGAAGAGTTTCACTTTTTCATTTTCCATTTCCATTGTTTTAGGACATTTATGTTAGTATAACTTTCTTCTTAAATTTAACCTCCTACTACATTCTTTAGAAGATATATAGAAAGTGAGCTTTCAATTGTATTTCATTGTCCATATATTTCGCTTCATTATTGTCTTCCACATTCCACCAGCCCTCTTATCAGCATTCTTTTGTACCTCTCGGTGAAACTGCTAGTTTAGTATTGGTTACAATACCATGGGAAAATACCATGGCTTATTAATACCACATTCCCAAAAGCCATATCATTTCAAAATGAAATTTTTATAAATATTTAACTTTATACTTACAATATAACAAGATTCTTAAACATGGATATTTACCCACATTTTATCTTGGGTATTATTAACTTGTTAATAGGATTTTTTATAACACCATGGGCTAGGACCATGACTTATCAATACCACTTTCCCAAAAAACATAACTCATTTCAAAATCAAAATATTTTATTTTAATTTTATTTCATAACATTTGACTTAAGTATGAGAAAAACTCCCAAACCATATTGAATATATATGAACAATAGCATCGAATCATAAACCATGTCGCAAACCAATCCATAGCATCAAAATAAAATGTGGGAAATCATGTCATATGAGGTGATAACAGGTACGTAATATGGTCACATGGTTTATAACATCTCATTGTCATAAGTTTGACCATTAGTTGAAGGTGTCTTAATGGATATTTTAAGGTGTGAAGTAAATCCACAATGGTGTCGCTCAATTAACCTATGACATAGCACGTGTGTTCATGGAATACTAAAAAATACCCTTAATTTCACTACATATTGGAAACTACCTCTAAAAATCACTTTATTTAACCCCCTACCAATACTAACCCAATACATTTTCCCAATTTAAAAAACCCCTACTTTCACTAGATATTGTAGGTATCCATTTTTTCATTAAAATTTTTATACCCCTTTATATTTATATCCCCTGACGTAATGACATGATGCCTCTCTTATAACCCCACATGAATTATAGAATTCACCTTTCTTCTTTTTATATACATAGGAGATGCATATTAGTATTCGCACAATGTGATTTCTCAATTCACACTCAAGCACATCTCACTATGATTTGTGGCATTTAATGGTCTAAGACATGCAAATATCAACCATATTTTAGGAATATTGATTATGTGCATGTCTATAAAATGACATATAAATTGATCTATATGATGATGAAAAATCAATTGATGAATATTTATGAATATGTTTACACCAAATAAGGTGTTCAATCACAAGTCTATACCCTCTAGATGAAAGACCACTATCTAAAACCAAGGTTAGGGCCCCAAATCTCAAATCCATATAAAGCGATGGGTTATGTCCCCATCACTTAATTAATTATTCACTCACTATCTCTCAAGCATGGGAAATTATTACAACCTATTTGGGTCTTTGGAGAGGAATAAAGAGAGCAACCTTTGTGTGTGTTATTGCAATGCATATCTATGAATCTTTTTATACTCATGCATTCATGGTGAATTCTAATGGACATGAACAACCACCCTTATTTATAAGTAACAACATTTCTATTTGTAGTATTTACAAATTACAAGAAATAGACAAGAAATTTGCTATTTTTTTGGCAAATGTTGTATATAAAGACTATGGTATAGGAACACTAAACTAGATGAATATTTTCCAGTATCTACAATGATGTGATGTGATCCTTTGTAAATTCTCAATAATTTAAGTTGTTTCTTTTATTTACCAAAAACAAGTTTTAATGGGGTCCAAGCTGCCAAGTCAAATAATTGTGCCATATTTATAGGCATGTGTGCTTGATTAAGTATTGTATTTTACGTTGTGATTTTCCTAGTTCACTTATAAACAAATGCAAAATATCTAGTACATATTGAATGTGAAGGAACACTCCAACAACATATACAAATGAAAACTCTAGAAAATTCTAATGACAAATGGCATTCACAGAGAGAATACCCTACAGGAAGTTACACTCAACCTTCAATTATTACCCTCTTTTCTTCAATCCTCTAACTTGGATTATTCCTTCTTCAATGTGAAATATTGCTCTAATGTTGATATGTAGATTATGTGACTATGGCCTATCCATCTCATAAAAATGGACACTTTCATGGAATGAATTAAAAAATGTGTTCTCTATCAAGTTAAGCTCAAGGCATATTTTCCGACAAGGACGAATGAGTGGCTCTATTTGATCAAGACTAGTTGGCCTGGTTCACTTCTTGTATTACCAAGACCGAGGATTATTCACGAAATGCAAGAACCATGTATTTAATTTTCAATGACTAAACAACTCTATTGTGTAAAGTTAATAAATGCAGTCTAATTTTTAATGTGCGTTCATAGCACTTCACTCCATTCCTCTCCTCATTCACAATATAATTAATTGATAAACAATTGCTTGGCATTGAATTTATGGCATTATTCAAACAAATGTTTGTCAGAAACACATGGTTGTAGCTTGACATGATGCAACAAACTCATGATATAATGTTCTAGGAAATAAACCAACATTGATCTAATTGAATAGACCACTTGGAAACTTGGGTGATTTCTAATTTGGGCAATGTGTAGCCCGAGGGAAAATTTCTTAGATACATCTCACTGGATATTCAATTCTAGTTGCTTCTTGGATATTATGCACATTACTCATTTTGTCTTCATTATGAGTATAATATCTATACAAATTATCCCCTTCACAACCCTAAAATTTAACTGAGACTTTCCCATTTTCCCTAAATATTATTCCATCTTGAATCCATTCTAGATTGGTTGACTTTGACAATGTGTTAGGATTATTTTTAATGAAAAGAAGTTTAATTCTCTTCTTTTTTTTATCTTGTTTTTTTCATTTTAGAAGTCTACTTCACCCAAGTTCTAATCATACAAGTAGTTTTTCTTCTTGATTTTCATATCAAGATTTTTAGATGCATCAGATCAAATCTTGTCTCTATATAATGAAAGCGACCCATTGAAGAACCTATGTATATTTACCTATGTAATGCTCAAAAATGTACTTTCAGCCTAGTATTTGATTCTTCAAATGTGAGACATTGTCATTGAATAAGATGGTGCGTGATGATTTTTCGAACTCTAATAATACTTCTTATGTGCATAGAGGCTTCCTTGAGACCCCCTATTTGAATGTGCTAATTTGTGTTCCCCCTCTTGTCACAAACTTGATCCATTCTTCAATTGCCTCTAATTAATTTAAAATCTATATTAGTGAATCATTTTTCATTTTCCTCAAACCAATTTAAGCTTTATATTAGTTATGTGTTCAATTGATTTTTCTTTTCTTTACTCCTTAACATTCTTTTGTTATCAATGTTATAGCTCACACCTCCAAATTCAAGCTCCTCATCATTTCTACCAAGTATAATTATTCAATACTCTATTTGTACTCATGTTGAGGACTAAAATAAAAATGAGAAAGAGGCCCAATCCAATGAAAAAATGCAACAGGGAAAAATCCAATTGTACAATACCACGAGAAAGAGGCGTTGAGCTAAGTACAGATTGTTGGTAGAAAATTTACAAAAAACACAAATTAACGAAGTAACTATCATAAACTCCATTAAATATTTAGATGCAAAAGCATTTACACTTTGAGTATCTCAACTGACCTGATCAGTGTTGAATCGGTAACATACCTAACCATTACTACACCATTTACATCAAAAAATCTAATCAGTGACAGTATGGCCTCTATGACTCATTTCAACAACTACCTTAAATGATGGAGTCCCTCATTAAGAACATCAGAAAACCATACATTACTATGATTACCAAACTAATTTTGGTTAATTAAACACTACAAATCGACTCAACTTCAAATTCTCCTGTCCTTAAAGTTTAAATTTAGTTAATATTGAATTTCTGAGACAGTAAAATCTATGGCCAGTGTAAGGATTCAATGTTCGACTTGTTTTCTTGAAAATTTTTCATGTTGCATCTCTGCATAAATTCCCAAAATTTAACTTAATAGAAAAAGTAAAACTTACATATGGTGCCTACCTGTATTAACAGAATGATAAATTAATTCCTAATATTTTCATGTCACATGCCCATGAAAACCTGTTCATAGTTTAGAATATACCACTATTCAAGAAGTTATGTTAGTAACAATTTTGTTCCTCCTTTACCATTTTCAATAAAGGAAGAAAGCACATGATTTTTTAGATACAAGGGATAATTTTTCAAAACTTTCCACCTAAAAATAAGATTTTTGTAACTAAAAATAATTCAGAGCATACCTTTCCTTATTTCAACCTTTTCTATCTACCTAGTTCCATGCTTTGTTGCAAAGTTAAATTTCATATGGAGATTTGTTGTAATTGATGAGAATTGGCCACCAATTTCCTTTAAATTAAAGCTTTAGAAACAATTCAAGGTTAAGCTTGAAAGCAAGAAACACATAGGAAACCATGTACAATAGAAACCATATAGAATTTATTTGGAAACACGTATTTTTTTACATAAATTAAAGCTTAAGAAAAATTTCAAGGTTAAGCTTGAAAGAAAGAAGCACACAGGAAATCGTGTACAATAGAAACCATATAGATTTTATTTGGAAACATGTATTTTTTTACATTAGCACATACAGTGACACTTTATAACAGAACTCTTGAATGTTTTCCCAGTGTCATGTTCATGGAAGTCTACATGCAATAATTGTTCAGAAGATAATTCTTGACATGTCTAACCTCATGAGTTTTCCCATAGGAAACTCAACCTTGAGTTTCATATCAATTCAAGGACATATAAAAAACAAAAATCTCTTTTCTAAAAGAGTTGAACAATGAGGATATTTACTTTACAACTATATAATACATTATTTTCTTGTTGGAAATTTTAGGCATTAATAAAATGAATATCAAATGTATTAGGATCAATTTTCTACACATTAAATGTTTCCTACTCTTCCCAACACTCCTTTAGTTGAGCTTCAATGTATGCCTACATGCAAGAGACTCAACTAAATGCATTTAAACCAACCTTAATTAGGAAATTTGAACTAATGATATTTCTCATGTTTTATATAGTCTGTGGAGAGTACCTTTCAAGAAATCCAGTTCAAGGCATTAGCATAGTAGACATCCATAGTATTCATTAACAAATTTTCTTCCCTTCTGATTGAATAGTTGTTAGTTATGGCATCCATAACAATTTCCTTTATTTCGTCAACATATAAGGAGAACTTTGACATTTTCATAAGCCTGAGGGTTTCATATAAATAACATTGTTTCTAAGAATCTAAGTCGACTTAGGGCCTATGAACAATAATCCAGACAAAAGAAACAAATGTCAACAAACAAGTTTATGAGATTAAAAGGCCAAATTTGGATTAATGTGTTGCTTAGTCACAACTTCACTCTAGTGTTGAAAATATGAGAACTTGAAAAGTGACTTCTCCTATAACTCGCACGTACCACTAGGTAATTTCTCAAAGGAATATATAAATTACCATTGAGATGCGAAAAATGCTTAGAAGTGTTCTGGCGGTGGTGTAAGAATGTGGTGCATCACTTTGCGCTTCCTCTTTCCTCATGGAGGAATAAGCACTGGAAATATATTCGCTAAGGTATTTATGAACATAATTTGATACCATCTACCTAAGTCACAATAAAAACCATTTAGATTTTATCTGGAAACATGTATTTTTTACATAAATACATACAATGACACTTCATAACATAACTCTTAAATTTTTTCCTAGTTTCATGTTCATGGAAGTCCATATGCAATCATTGTTCAGAAGATAACTCTTGACACATCTAACCTCGTGATTTTTCCTAGAGGAAACTCAGCCTTGAGTTTCATATCAATTTAAGGACATCTAAAAAAAAATATATATATATATATATATATATATATATCTTTGCTAAAAGAGTTGAACAATGAAGATATTTACTTTACAACTATATGATACAGTATTCGCTTCTTTGACATTTTAGGCATCAATAAAATGAATATCAAATGTATTGGGATCAATTTTCCACGCATTCAATGTTGCATATTCTTCCCAACACTCATTTAGTTGGGCTTCAGTGTAAATTTGCATACAAGAGACCCAATTAGATGCATTTAAACCAACCTTAATTAGGAAATTTGAACTAATGATATTTCTCATGCTCTATATAGTCTGTGGAGAGTACCTTTCAAGAAATCCAGTTCAGAGCATTACCATAGAAGAAATCCATAGTATTCATTCACGAAGCTTCATCCCTTATGATTGAATAGATGTTAGATATGAGATGGAGACCAATTTTCTTTCTTTCATCAGCATATAAGGAGAAATTTGACATTTTCATAAGCCTGGGGCCTTCATCTACATCACTTTGAGCCACTGTTTCCGAGAATCTAAGCCAACTTAGTGCTTGTGAACAATAAATCCAGATAAAAGAAAATTATACATAAGATTTTGTCAATAAATGAGTTTCTGAAATTAAAAGGCCAAATTTGGGTTAAGGTTGTTTCTTAGTCACAACTTCACTCTAGTGTTGAAAAGATAAGAACTTGAAAAGTCACTTCTCCTAGAACTTTCACATAACACTAGGTAATTGCACAAAGGAACATATAAACTACCATTGAGATGTGAAAAATGCTTAGAAGTGTTATGGCAATGGTGTAAGAATGTGGTGCATCACTTTGTGCTTCCTCTTTTCTCATGGAAGAATAAGCACTGGAAATATATTTGGTAAGGTATTTAGTCACAGAAGGTGATACCCTTCTTTTTGCTGTTGGTTTAAGCCCTAGAAAATATTGACCAACATAATATTAAAAAATAGTCAGCATTAGAGTACGGTAGTTCAAGCATCAATATATAAATAAAAGATGACAACAACTCAGCTGATGATAGAACACTCGAGAGGAGTAAATCTTAAAGCTGGTGGCTCACACTTTTGATGTGCGTATAACACGTCTTTCCATTTCCAGATCACTATCCATACTGACTTTATTAAGTATCATCCACAACAAGTCAAAACAAGAAAGAAATTTTGGAGGAAGTTCTATATTCTCTACAAGTGTTATTCGTAGATCATACCAACCCTTGTCATAAAGAAAATAGTATTAAAAAAAAAACTCAAAATTAAAGTTCCATCACAGAATTAGGATACAATGTACACTAAAATACCAGAAAGAAAAGATGAGTCATACTCTCCTTTCAAGTGAAAAGTATATAAGGAAATGTTAATTATCTATGGAAATAAAAGCAAGAAAATAAAGTTGAGAACACTATAGATAGTTAAAGCTTAAATAAAAAACTATTGGTTGTAAACAGGTAATGTAAAACAAAATTTATCTAAGAGAAAGGAAACAAAATCACTTTAAAAATAGATTAATCCCTTTTAACCAATTCAAGTTCCTAAATAGGAGAAAAATTAAGGGCACTAGGATCTTTGTACAAGTCAATATAAGTGTTTAAAAAGGTTTCAAATTTATCCATCATCTAGTGTGTCCTAATGGTTTACAACTCCAAAAATGAAAATATACCTCATACTTCCTATCCAAGATCCAAAATTGAAGAGCACATAAAAACTTTAACAATGAAAATTCGGAAGTAAAGACACAAAAAAATTTTAGTTTCAAAATAAACATAATGAATCCCCCAATAAGCACAACATTCCAATTACATATATCTTCTTCTATAAAAACATTGATAAAACAAAATCCTTTGCTTCTATACAGGACACCTTCCGTGTGTCCCACTAGGTTGATGCAACTCCATTAGATATATCTTTAGAATTCATGACATTCAAAAACTCATATTCATGGTAGGACCTCATATGAAGCTACCTTCAAGCTGAATAATAATAGTAGTAGAAGTATCCAAAACAACAGTTTGTGCATTTAGAGAGGTTGTTATGCCCACCTTTTCAATTTTGACACTCTGTTTCTCCATCACTTCATCAATAACAGTACGATATATCTTGTCCATAGCATCACACTTGATTCATCACATACAAGATCCATTACTTCTGTCACTGCTCTAAGGGTTTCGAAAAATATATGTTGGTGAAAACTCTGATGCATTCAGTCTAAAATAAAACTATTTCCAACTCAAAAGAAACCAATAACTTAAAAATTGGAAAGAATAAATATCAAAAACATATGAGGGCCCTGCCTTCAAGGACTATTTCGTTGGTTACCAGTTCCCTTTGCAAAATAGTTGTCAGACCAACACCACAACTTCCTTGACCTGTGGTGTAAACTCCTCAAGTTGCCGCACTGATCATGTGTTTCAACAACTAACTCTTTGCAACTCCAGGATCTACCATCAAACAGGCATGCAAATCACCTCTTATTTGCAAGTAAAATAGAAATGTGAGCAATAAATATAAATTTTCCTTTGTATACAGACTTCAGAGACTAGATAAGGGAGAATAACAAGACATTTTTCTCAAACAGTCACCAATTAGAAAATCAAGTTTCTCTTTAACAAATCTTCGGTAAAAGAATTATACCTTCATTCCATCCTTTCATTTTCTAGTTGGGGCGCCAACAAGAATAAGAATCAGGGTTTTTTTTCCATCCTCGTGTCCAAATATTTATGGAGCTAAAGAACACGCAATCTTGTTATAGGCGTCCCCATTGTTAGCAAGAATTTCTATTTTTTCTTGTTCATCACATTGTAAAATTTACCTACAGAAGTTTGAAATTAATGAATAAAATAAGCAATATAGAGAAAACATGGATCAAATAAAAAATTCACTACATGGCACATTTTAAAAAACTGCATATGCTAGACATGTGCAACCAAAGAAAAATTCCTATTATACCTGCACTAGATGTGGAACTTTACACACACACACACACACATATATATATAACGCATACCTAATGGTATATTAGCTTTGAAGATTGGCTTTTGGTGGAAGGATCCATCATATTGGTAAAACCACTTATTAAACAATTGCATGCATGATGTGGCCTGAATTTATAGATGACTAATGTCTTATAGAAGGAATTTCCAAACTTTCATTATGAAGTCACATTAGAGAAAGAGATTTTGCTCTATTTCTTCTTCTTTCTGGCATAACACACAATGAGTGGGACCAGTTGTCAGATGATTCCTTAAATTATTTGCAGTAGGGACTTAGGAGCTTGTTATGCACTAATAGGTAGCAAAAGGAAATTACCTTAGGAAACTATGCATGTGGAAAGGAAGGGAGGACATTTGATGGAGATACCCCTACTTAACAGAGTAATAATATTCCCCCTATCCCCTACAGTTTCTCTTGGATCTGGAGATAGGAGCACATCTCGAAAGGGTCAATCTCACAAAAGAATGGTTTGGGACTGGACTGAAGTTATAGTCAACCCATTGCCTTGCTTCATTCCATGTAGAAATATCATATAGGGTAATCAAAGAGTGTTGGGATGTCCAATCAAAAAATTCATGAATCAACCGGATCAAATTGCAGAGGTGGATTGCCCAAAATACTATCGATGGAAAAGCATATTTGTCTTCTCTTTCTATGTACCCAAGTAAGCTTCTCAAGGAGAATGGGTCGAGTTGTCTTGAGTAATCTCAATATCTGGGATCCATTTTGAGAATGAAGAGGACCCATTGAAGTATTGTATAAAATTAATTAACTAATAAAACACTCATAAAAAGACCCGAGACATAGAACTGGCAGAAAAGGTTGTCCTCACATATTCTTCATTATTAAAATAATTTTATAATACAAATAAATAGATGAGGAAGTTGTCTCAAGATAGTGTGTCTATCTTGGACAACTTGGTTGAGAATATAGCTCAACCACACACTAATCTAGGAGCCAAGTTAGGTAGGCCTAAACTAACTCCTAATGAAGAGGAACCAACTCAATCTAGAAAATTAGGCATAAATCCCTAATTTTCAAGATTAATTAATTTAATTATATTTTTGGATTTATAATTGTTTTTCTCACATGAGAGTGAGGCTAAAATTCCCCCCCTCAATGATAAATCCAAAAGAAGAATGAGGAACCATCTTCCAAGTTCTCATGTTGATCCTCAAAAACATTGCCTGAAAAACTGCCAAAGTTGAATGCTGAAAAAACTACAATCTGAAGATACCATGAGTTAGTTGCATGCCTGAATCATCTCTGAATTTTTCTTGAAAAATTCATCACGTGCTAAGCTACAAAAGGAACCATCTGTCCTTTTCTTGAAATCATCATCCTTTTTCCACTGACAAAATTTGAGAATGCCCATTGGCGAATCTATTGATGATGATCGCCCACTGGCTGATGATGTTGATGATGTTAAAAACAACACACTGTTACTTTTGTTGATGTTGTCAAAAATTTCTCACTGCAGTTGTTGAAAAATGCTCACTGCTAATTTTGTTATTGGCCGCCCAGTGGTGATTTTTTTGATGCCCACTGGCTGATGAAGATGCCCACTGGATGCTTTTTTGATGTTGTCGAGACTTTTGGTCTGAAAAACATCATCAATTTCATTAACATTTTCCCCCCTTTTTCAGTTTAAAGGAGAGACAATCCTCATTCATGAACTCCCCCCTTCAGGTGTAGGAGAGTGGCACTGGTGTACTCCCCCATTCAACTACACGAGAGTACCATCTTCATTTGACTATCGACTGCAATAGGTGCGATTGAATTCGGTTGTAAAACTTATACAATATTTTGACTGTTGACGACCATTCCCAACGATCAATCCATTCATAATTGATCTTCAATTTGGCTGGTCGGATTTGGTTGCAGCATTTCTCTGATGAATGATTTGGCTTGCCATAATGGCGACAAGGATGGAGATCATAACAATGATCTTCCATATGACATGTTCTTTGACAATGTGATCATTTTCGTTTAAATACAACTTCAGTGTGTGTGCATGTCAGTTTGTCTGCAACTTTCGCAGAATTTGTTGATGTGATTTGTTCAAGAAAGCATCCACTGAAGAACTCGATGGGCTTTGAATAATATGGGAGATGTAAGTTGTCGTCATCTTTGACATATCGTAATCCTCATCTATTTTTGTTACTTTGGATTTCCTCCCATGGATTGATGATTGGTTTGGAAGAAAGTTGAACTTAAACAACACTTGAAGTTGTTTAGACGAATGGCTTAGAATCATATTTATCTGTATGGTTCAAAGACTCGGAAGCATCACTCTTCTCTTGCAACTCATTTCTTTGTAGGTGCGACTCCAATTGAAGGAAATCAATTGTTTCATCTGTCTATTGTTGATGCCTTGAAATATTAGCAAGAGTTGCTTTGCTGATTTGCACCATGTCTTCAGCACTTGATAGGATCAAATTGTGAAGAACTTGTAATAGCTGGATGTGTTGTGCCATGTGAACTCGCTCGCTTGAATTCAGACTCTCTTGTCTTGAAATTTCTCACTTGATTTGAACTTATTGGATTGAATTTGCTTACTTGAGTTGTTACTTGAATTACACGCTCGCTTGTACTGGCTCGCTTGTGCTTGATTTCAACACTTGATTTCTTTCTTAAACTCTTTAACTCATGCTTTCTTGATTACGATCACTTGATTGAAATTTATTGGTTGATTCACTATCACTTGAAGTTGATGTTTTGAATTTCTTCACTAGCACTTTGTACTTCCTTGAATGTACCCACTAGATTGTGCTTATTTGGAAAAGGAAGGGTGATGAACACTGTCGAAACTGCACCCAAGAGATAAATGAAAAGTTCAAATAGTATGACTTAGTTGAAGACTTAGTTGACATTATTGTCTTAGTTTGGTCACCTTACCAATTCAAAATGGGGTGTCAGTTTCAACCTAGAATTCACACGTACAATTCAACCCGGTTACAAAAATGTTTATCTACAAGTGATATAAAAATTGTTGTTGATGTCGTCTTGTCTTGGAATGCTTAATTTTTTAGCGTCTTTAACTTGAATTATTTGATTGAATGATGTGGAATGTGGCTGTATAATGCCTCTTTATCAACTTGATGATGCGTTGCACAAATGCAGTGATTATTTTTGCTTGCATACTTAAGCTTGGTTATAGGAGCTAGATTACTTAAGTTTGATGACTTGTATACTTAAGCGTGTTTATGTGCATGTAGTTTTTTAATTTGTTGTGTATCATATTACAAAGAGAGTGTCAAAAAAAATTGACACAAGTCATGCACGCACATTCACTACATACGGTGTACCTAAGATCCCCTTATTTAATTTCAGGCACATCTAGGACACAATCACCAAAAAATTATGTTTTATTAAGTATGGGGTACATCATCCTTCTATCTGTACAACATCTTCATTGAAGCTTCTCAAACACAGATTGTGAGAACTCCTTTTCTTCAAAAACTGGATGGACTGACTCAACCTCTCTCAAAGTAAAACATTTCTTTGAATAATAACTTCTCCTTCTAAAACTATTTCTTTATTAGTCCAAAAATCACATTTAAAATAAGGCACTCATCTCTCTAAAATGCATTAAAAAAATTACTTATTACTTCATGACAAAACATGCCATCATCATTACAAATATTTTTATTGTATGACCATTCTATCCCTCCAAAAGGAAAAAGTTTATTATCACCCTTTTTTTAAGTAATTTATGAAGCCCCTTGATTGATCTCAAAGAATTGTTCTTTTGATGAAGCCTGGAAATCGCCTCAAGGAATAAAAATTCACTTATGACTTCAAATATTACAAAATTAATTTCACCTTGCCACTCATACCTTATTACTCAAATTTTTCATTTTTTCATCTATGCAGTGCCCCGAAATGGAGAATTTGTTGTTCTACAGGTCACGAATTCCACAATTTGCAGTAACAACACCCAAAATCCAACCCCAAATTCTTCCATTTTCAATTTTGCAAACCCTTGGAATTTTCAAAATGGAAATCAGTAAGTGAGAGGAAAATTAAAAAATGATTTTCTAAGTATTTTTTCCAAAAAGAGCGTGATTCATCACCAAATTTGAGGAAAATTACGGAATTGGAATCATGTAACTCCAAAAAATTCAGTGGAAAAATTGTTTCCCCGCAGCTTCTTGATCAATAAATGTTGTGAATTTCACCAAAACACGGAGTGATAAAGGAGGACAAAAGATGCTAAGAATAGTCCAAAGAGCAGTGGGGTAGAGCGGGGCTCGTATCAAAAATTGGAGATTTTGATACCAAGGCTGGAGGGCCAAATAGTTTTACACTCATAAACAAACTGCCTCAAAACTGCACCATACTCAACTTAGCACATTTTTGCATAGCTCTCGACATTGTAGATGCTTTGTTGGTATGTGCTCTCTAATCACAAACCCTCATTGCTCAACACAAACATCAAGACTCGACTTTTCAACATGGAATACCAATAATGTTGAATACCCTTCATCTGTAATTATTCAATGGTGAATTCCCTTTGTAATATATAAAAGGAACATATGTCAGTGCTATAAGCCAAATTCCAATAAGGCCAACAACTCCAACAAATACACTCTCACTATCCTGGCTCTTAATTACACAAACAAATGGTAATACCAAACTTTACTCTCTTCGATAGGTCATAGATCAACACGTAGGTCATCAACACAGCTAAACAAAAAAAAACCCTCACCAATTATAGAGTGATGAGTCCTGTAAATCCCATTTGATGGTGTGGATTAGTCAGATATTAGGAACTAGATCTTCAGGTTAGTTGCAGATCTGATTTATTTTATTCTCTATCAGGTTTTCCAAGTGTGGAACCTGTTAAGGTCCTATAAATATATGATTCATAATTTTGATTTGACTATGTTAAAAATCTTGAAATATTGTACATACCTTTTCTTTTTGCAAATGTATTCCCATATTTAAAAAAATGTAAAGAGGGTAAAAGTCCTAAAATAAAACTCAAAGGACTTGAAAAGAAAAAGATCAAAAAAGAATAGAAAAATGGACCCCAAAGACAAAAAAAGAGATAAGAATAAGACATGAAAGTGATGCAAGTCAAAATGCCACTATTATTTACTTTTACTACAAAAATAATGATTATTTGCAACTTGTTCAAAATTCCATAATCTATGATGAGTTAAATAGTTTAATCATAACTTTTTCATGCTTTAAATTTCATGTTTATAGATAGAGAATAAAGATCTGTCAAACAGTTTAAACTTGAAAAATCAATAGATAGTTAGAGAATAAATGAGGAACTCAACAGTTTAATCTGAGCCCTCAGATGAAATAAGGTTAGAATTAGATAGTTTATGCTTTAAAAGAAAAATGGATTTAGGGTTGCAAGCTCAAAGTACCCATAAAAATAATGAAAAAATGGTAGAATAAATGATGGGTAGGTAGAAAGCAGTTACACAAAGCATGATTAAAACATCATCTGGAAAAATCACTAATTTCCCTTCCCTCAAAGTATTCCAGTATTCACAACCTTTAGTTAAAAAGGCTCAGAGCACTTTTCTGACTTTTGTTGGGACTGGACCCAAGGTTTAATGACTGATTGGTACTAAGTGTTGGATTCCCTTCATAAAAGCCCATTTCCTTAACATTATCACCCTTTTCCTAAAAGACAAAATCCATTTTCCTAAGTTAAAAAACCTTTTTTCTTAGGGAAAGTAAAAACCCCCTTAACTAATTTCATTTCATACAAAAACATTCAAAAAAACCCACAAAAATACTATTTATCCCAAGTATTAAGTGTAAATGCTTAAAAAGGGGCCATCATTGTGCCCAAATGCTTATTTTACACTTTTCTTAGTTCATTTATATGTATTTCCTTTCATCTACATTCTCATATTAACATTTAATTTAATATATTAATTCCTTATAATACCCCACCCCTTAATATATTAAATCCCTTTTATTAAAAACTCCAAAACCCACTTTATTAATGTTTAACCTATGGTTGTAATTCCCAACATGACATATTCCGCTCCCCCATAGGTTTATATATATATATATATATATATATATATATATATATATATATATATATATATATATATATATATATATATATATATATTCCCTGCCCAAAGGTTATATCACACATGTAAATCCTTTATTTTTTGTGTAATTCACATATCCCGTCTATCATATTAATACATTAGATTTTATGTTTAAATTATGTTTAAACGTATTAATTCAATCCCGCTGCATATAAACTGTCCTGGGCCCCACGCCCATTCGCCGAGAAACTCCATTGCCAAATCTCAACCATTCGCATGTCCTTAGCCCGATCTAATGATCCAAAACCTGTATCGCAATTTCAAAGGCATGATGCTTAATTGATTTTGATTTTATGATATGGGCGGTATTGCCCCATTATCTCTCCTCCACACGGCATAAAATCATTAGATAGCATCCATTCGCATAAAACCGTTAACCACTTTTCTACTATATGATAAGCCTCTTACCTGTTGACCCTGCAATGCGAAAACGACTTGCCCACCCCTGCACAAATGCATTAAATCATTCCTCTATTGTGATAAACCATTGTTTCACTCTGCACTAAAGGAAATAAAACAATGCAATGAAATTCATGAACCATTGGGGTAATATCTCCGCCATTTGCAAAAAACATACTCACTCTGCTCTGTGGTAAACTCTTATAACCCTGCACCAACGTGTTAAGCTATTTGAATTTCAGAACCCATCTCTACCCTTATTCCCACACCTCTGTGAAATTTCGAGAAACCCCTGTTATGGAAAGAACTACTTTCATTCTATTCTCTGTTCCCTAAAGTCATTACTGGCTTCCCTTTCAATTTGTGTTTTATTAACAAATTTTTTGATTTTTTCAGGTTATTCTCAGAATAGAAAATTGGGCCAACATTTTCAATACTAGTTGACAAACTTGTTTGCTCCAAATTCTCAGATTTTAATTCAAAAAACTTCATTCAAAAAACAGTTTGTATACAAAGAAAGAATTAAATCAAATTCAGAGAGAGATCGGAAAGATGAAATTACACAGTGAATAGTAAAATTAAAGTAATAATCTATAGTGATAGTGAAAATAGAACAGTCAAAGAGCATCATAGTTAAAGTGTATCAGATAAAATTCAGAGTGAAAGTCAAATCAAAAAAAACAAAGCGGTCAAGGTAAAACAATAAAAGTAAATACAGAGGCAGTAATGGTTAAAAAGAGATGAAAACACTTTCACCAACAACAATGAATTTTATTCAAAGTGAAAGTAAAAACAGTTAAAAGACAGTAAGGTTAAAAGATGAAAATAGAGCAAGAAGGGACATTTTTCTAGAAATTTCCTGTTTAAGTCATAGTTTTGCAAAAACTATTGTGGCCACTCCAAGATGAATTTTTCAAAATTGGAGGTTTATGTTCCTAAGAGGCCAATCTACAAAATTTTATCTCACCTTGTGCACAGGTATTACAGAATAAGAGATACATGGACATCTTCACAACCTATTTTTCGGACTATGCAAAGTTTTGTTTTACACATATTTTTGAAGAGATTATTGTGAACAACTGGAGAAAAATTTTAGGAAATTGAGAGAGGTTTATCTCAAAAACATATTTATCTACAAAAACCTCTTTTACAGTTTACATATCCATCTCAGATTGAGATATACAAAGGTATCACTGGACCCCAAGTTTGCAGAATTTCTAGAGAAAAATGCACAAAGGAAGGAGACAGTTAGTGACTTGAATGCCTCATCATCAACCAAGAGTTGCTATCAAATTCGAATTTCTCTTCTTTGTCACCATAAATCCATAAAAATAGTTCCAAATAGATTCATTAGTTTTGAGTCTCCTTTTATTAAGTTCTATTTATGTAAAACAGTTTGAGATATTTGTAAACCAATCTTGATATTTTTTCAAAGTATTCTAGGATATTTTTTATTACTTTTTGTATAAATACTTCATCCTTTGAAGTATTATTGTGGAATAAATTGCTAAATATTTCTATAGTCAATATTTTTTTACCTGAAGGGCTTTTGTACCAAGTTTCAAGTCAGCAGGCTAGATCAAATCAATAAATCATCATGTTTCAGGATTCATGTATTGGGCCAACTTAAGTGAAGTACTTTCTACTGTTATTTGTTAAATATTCTTATGTTTTCCATTCATACATACATGTGCTCTAAATTTTTATGTGAAATCAGGAAGTGATATATCAAAATTTTTTAAAAGCACTCTGTTAGTTACTAGTTTTCATTTTGATGTTTTCTACTAATTTCCAGAGTAGGGAACCCTTAATTGCTCCCTCTTTCGAATGACCTCTTTCTCCGCATTCTTATCCGGATAAAATAATCCTTGATTTCTCTTTATCCCTATTAAAACCACTTCACAAATCAGCCTTCAAAGATCTTGAGTGACTCTGCTATCTTGCCCTGAAAATATGTGACTTTAGACCTTGATCCTGACCTATCTGCTTGACACATTGACTCCATTTTCCCAATGGAAAAATAGATCTATCACTATCCATCTCAGTAATTTATTTTTCCCACCAAACCAAACCAAATATCAAAACCAAATTATCCTTTATAACTAGCCTAAAATCAAACATAAAACAAAGTTAAATCTAATAGAGAGAGCCCTCTCTAAGCCTTAGGAATGCTAGATCTTAAAGCTTAAAAGTAGGGTTGTGGTTACCTCGATGAGTTCTTTCTTTAACCTTCAGAAATTACTGAGTGATAACATATTGGCAACCATACTAGGGAAGACTAACATTTTCTTCAAAAATATTTTACAGGTTCAGATCTGATCTATGATGGTGGACAGTGATCAGACATACAAAGGTTAAAATCATCCACCTGGCGACTCCATTGTCCTAGATCTAGAACTTAAAATTTCAAAATAAAATCCATAACCAAAGAATCCATATTCCAAATCATTAATGGTGATATAAGATGACAGGGTTTGTGGAAAATCTTTCATCTCATGATATTTTCAATGAATTCGGGGATGGATTATTAGAATTTCAGCTTGGTGAGTGTTGGAATATTGTCATTGCTGGCAAAGGATGTGGCAAAGGAGAATGCATGGGAAACGAAGAAGAACAGCAGAATTGCAGAGAACAAAGGTAAAGACTTGGAAAAATAGACAGAGAACAGATTGTTGATGGGCCGCAGCTAAATATTGCAGAAGAGAATTAATTTTTGTTATGGGCGAAGTCCTCTTGCAGAAGAAATTTGAATAAAACAACCAAAGACTTTAAATTTCTAAAAAGGGAGGACAAGTGGTCCCCACCACTTTAGCACAAATCGCAAGATCGCAAGTTTTTGTGTTTAAATGTCTTGTTGATATGGATAATTGCGATATGCGATCATCGCACCATCATCGCATATTACAAAGTGTTTCGCCCTATGTTTGATCACCAATTTGCGATGCGATCCCATCGCAAATCGCAAATGTTAACTTTGCGCACTTTTGTTTGATCGCGCCATTGCATATCGCAAATCGCAAATGGCCGACTGCGATGTGGGCCCGGGGTCAAGGATTGAAGTCCGGGTTAAAATATTCATTGAAATTTGATTAAAAGTAATGTTACGGGGACAGTGTAAAGTTTTAAAATAACCAAAATTTTATATGAATATATTTTATTACTGAGTCAGAGGCACTAAGCGAAGGAAAGGAATCACGTGCAGAATAAACAGTGAAAGTGGGTTTTATGAAGCCGGTTTGCCCATTTCGCACCGCCTTTTGGGGATAAGAGGTAATTTCCAGTTGGGTAGAGATTCCAATGATCAGGTGACATGCGTCCCTGTACGACTCTACAAAACCGCCTGTCACTACGCGCCATCGCGCGTTATTGTTCGACCACGGATGTCCAGCGAAATTGATGAGCACCGTTGATCTGGGAAGGGGTCATCGGATGGTGTTCGCTTGATGAAGATGCACGAAGGATTATCCAGTGTACGGTGCAGGAATTTGATTGGCTTGTTAACCATATAGGTGGGGGGCCGGAGCTAATTTTTAAAGATTATGATCACGCCAATCCATTGTAAATAATTTATTAATCATAAACTTATATGGCGGAGATAAAGTTCCTTTTTGGGTCATTTCGTGTTGTAAAATCAATTTTGTATGTTTTGGGGAGGTCATGACTATAGTAGATTGTTGGACCCCATCCAGGAATACCATTAGCAGTTCATGGTTTTGACCCAAGGTTTTACTAAAAGAAAAAACTATATAAGGTGATGAGAATCATGAAGAAGTGGGGGGTACGAAAGGGTCGATAATAAACGAATCTCTTTTAGAGATATCTGTATGAATAAACTCTTATATATCTGAATCTATGGCGCACCTGTGAATATGATGATTGATCAAGATCTTTAGATCAAATGATGATTAATTCCTGGTTCAATCATGAAGAACGTATAAGGGTTGTGAATGAATACTTCACTCTGAAGTATATTTGTTTGGAATGGGAAACAGATTGTTGAATTAAGGATGCACCTCTGAAGAAAATAAGTAAATTTGGTGGCCTATAAGGTATGTTGTGTTGAAGCTATTGGATCCAGTCTGAAAATTGATGAAACGTGGTACGTGGTGGTGCTGAGGGTTGTAGCCTTCAGTCAGGGGGTTGTAGCTCCCTTCCAGGAGAGGCTGGTAAATGAGAGCAGGGGGTTGTAGCTCCCTTCGAGGAGAGGCTGGTAGACGAGAGAAGGTTGTAGCCTTCTGCAGGTGGGTGCCTGCGTGCTGGTATGAGTCTGCGCCAGTACATGGTTGTAACATGTTTTCTTTATATAATAAATATTGAAGACTGAGATGACGACAGCGGTGGTTTTTCTCCCGACTTGGGTTTCCACCTTAAACCGTGGTGTTCTTGTGTGATGCTTATGTGTGATGGTTTATTCTATTATTACTTCACATGCTTACTGTTATCTAATCATCAGAAGAATGAATGTTGCATAGATCTAAGTAAAGAATTAATGGCATAATAAGATATCTGTATATACGTGAGTTTTATAAAGGATATCCGCGTGTATACGCTAGTTGACTTCAGCAAAGTAGCGTATGGGTTTTTAGAGAATGAAAAATTAAAATTTGAGTAAGTCCTAAATACTTATTCAACCCCCCCCCCTCTCAGTTTTTTTCCTAACAATTGGTATCAGAGCAGGTCCTTCTGAAAAAGCTTAGCCGCTAGAAGGAAGATCAAGCAAGATGAGCAATCAAGATGGAACGACATCTATCAGGCCTCCGCTCTTTAACGGAAACAATTTAATCTTCTGGAAAACAAGGATGAGATCCTATCTTCAGTCTCTCGGAGCAGAGGTATGGGCAATTGTTGAAGCAGGATATCAATATCCAGCTGCAGTACCAACAGATCTGACGGAAAGAAAGAATTATGAAACAAATGCAAAGGCGATCAATGCTCTATTGGGAAGTCTAACTGAATCAGAATTTGTCAAAGTCATGCAACTGAATACAGCAAAGGCGATATGGGACAAAATCATTCTAAGTTATGAAGGTGATGCAAAGGTAAAAAGTGCTAAACTCCAAACTCTCAGAATTCAATATGAGAATCTAAAAATGAATAATGAGGAGAGCATTGCCAATTTCGTTTTACATCTTGATGATATTGTAAATCGTATGAGAAATCTGGGAGAAACAATAACCGAAGCAACTTTGGTTGAGAAAGTCTTAAGATCACTAACGAAAAAATTTGAGTCAAAAGTTTATGCTCTTGAAGAAAAGTAGGATCTTCAAAACCTTACTGTGGTGCAACTCCATGGCATACTAACTGCTTATGAAATGAGAAGAGGAGGACCATCTGAAGTCAAAGAAGCAGTCTTTAGAACTTCTACAAAAGGGAAGGAATTACAAAAACAAGAAGGATCAGGATATATCTCAGAAGAAGATGAGATAAACTTTGTAAAGAAACTTCAACTTGGCATAGGACGATTCAGAGGTAAGCTTCCTTTCAAATGTTTTGATTGTGGAAGAGTTGGTCATTATGCTGCTAAGTGTCCTTATAAAGAAACACATAAAAAAGGGGAAGGAAGTAGAAAGAAGGAATAAGAATCGTTTTAGCACTAGAAATAGTTACTATACTCATGAAGACAGTGATGGGTTATCTGATAGTGAGGAAGAATGTGAACAAGATCTTAGACTTCTCATGGCATTTAAAAAGGAATCTAGAGAAGAAAAGGATACCTTTGTGGATTCTCTAGAAGACAGTGATTTTCTTAATGAAAAAAATAAACTCAAAATTTTCTTAGAAGAGAGAAAAATAATCATAGAAACTCTGAAAAATCAGCTTGAAGATAAAGAGAAACACAATGAGAAATTAGAGTGTGAAGTAGTAGATCTAAGAAAAGAACTTGAGAAAATAAGGACTCTGAATCTTAGATTTGCTAAAGGGTCTGAAACCTTAGATGAAATTATCAAGGTACAATGTTCTCCTCTTATAAAGACAGGTCTTGGATATATCGGAGAATCTTCTCAGGTTGCAGCACCAAATTATCTAAAAGCAGTTACAGCTGGTTTACAACAAGCTGCCACTCAGCAAGGAAATAAAGAATCCCTACAGGTAAAGCATGATCATTTCAATTCAAGGAACACTAACAGGAATGTCTTTCAAAGAAACACCAATCAACAGATAAATTCATATAGAAGATCTTATGATCGCAGAAATTTCTTCTTCAATGGACAATGTTTCTCATGTCACAATTTTGGTCATAAAGTTGTTCAATGTGTAGCATATAAAACTATTATGACAAGAGAATCAAGAAAGAAAAGGATTTATATTGAAGCAAAGAATAATACTTATAACAACTTTTCTCCTCTTCAAAATGAAGTTGAATGCACTTATTGCAATAACTTTGGCCATGAAGAATCTGAATGCAGGAGAAAAGTTCAGCCAAAAGAACATGTTCCTTCAAGCTCCAAAGTATGGAAAAAAAAAGGAATTACAGGTTGAAAATTGTGGCATAGCGTTATTTGTAGAAGATGAAGAAAACCAATGGTACATTGATAGTGGATGCTCAAGACACATGACAGGTGATAAAGACAAACTTCTTGCATATAGTGCTCTAGAAAAGGAGAAGAATGTTACATTTGGAAATGATACTCCTGCGGTCCTTAAAGGAAAAGGGTTTGTTTTCCTAAAAGACAAGGTGAAAGCTAATGAAGTCATGTATGTGGATGGATTAAAGCATAACTTGTTAATTGTAAGTCAAATGTGTGATCAAGGAACTGAAGTTGTCTTTAGTTCAAAAGAATGTGTGGTACGTGATCTTGATACAGGTAAAGCAATTATAAAAGGAAAAAGAACTCCAAACAACTTGTATATATTGAAGAACCCCAAAGAACAATGTTATTTGAGTAAATCTTCAGAAAATTGGCTATGGCATAGAAGGTTGGGGCATCTGAGCTTCTCTCAAATCAACAAATCAAGCAGACTTAAAGTTGTTCGCGATCTTCCCAATATTACTCTACCTGAAAATATCATATGCAAATCTTGCCAATTCGGTAAGCAAACCAGAGTACAATTTAATGCCAAGGAAGGATCATCAAGTAAGCCTCTTGAACTCATTCATACTGACATATGTGGACCTATGAGGAAAAATTCACCCCGTGGTGAAGAATACTATATCTTATTCATTGATGATTTCTCTAGAATGTGTTGGATTGGGCTGCTTAAACACAAAGATGAAGCATTTGAGAAATTTTAGATTTTCAAAACACTAGTGGAGAATGAATTAGAATTAAAAATCAAGTGTCTTAGATCTGATCGAGGAGGAGAATATACATCCAAAGAATTTCTTGAATTCTGTGAACAACATGGCATAAAAAGATAGTTCTCTGTAGCTGGCACTCCACAACAGAATGGTGTTGCAGAGAGAATGAACAGAACAATTCAACAAATGGCTAGAGCTATGCTTGATGATTCCGGAACACCTGACACATTTTGGGGAGAAGCAGCACATACAACAGAAAACATTCTCAACAAAGCACATGTTCATGTAAATAGTGATAAAACTCCATATGAACTCTGGTATGGTAATCCTCCCACTATAAAGCATTTTAGAATTTTTGGGAGAAAATGCTTTATCAAGAATAATGATGAAAAACTTGGCAAGTTTGAACCCAGAGCAGATGAGGGAATATTTCTTGGTTACTCCTCTAGGAGTAAGGCATATAAATGTTACAATAAAAGACTTCGAAAGATTGTTGAATGTATTGATGTTGTTATTGATGAGTCTCCTGCAGCCCCAAAAGAAGAAAAGAAAACAATAGATGAATATGATGAGGACACATATCCTTCTACATCAAACAGTAATGATACAAACAATGCACCCAGTGAAGAACCTGAAGAGGAGCTATCTGAAAAGGCTCCATCTAGATATGTTCAAAAGAATCATCCAGAATCTCAAATTTTGGGAGAAAAGGAATCAGGTGTACAAACAAGAAGGACTCTTGTGGGATCTTCTAGCAATCTGGCATTTCTGTCCATTGTTGAACCTCACAGTGTCAGTCAAGCTAGCAAAGATGAATGTTGGATTCAAGCCATGAATGAAGAGCTTGATCAAATTGAAAAGAATCACACTTGGGAGTTAGTACCAAGGCCTCATGACAAAAATGTCATTGGAACTAAATAGATATTCAAAAACAAGTTAAATGAGAATGGGGATGTTATAAGAAATAAAGCTAGACTTGTGTGCAAAGGGTATGCTCAACAAGAAGGTATAGAATTTGAAGAAACCTTTGCTCCTGTAGCCATACTTGAAGCCATAAGAATGTTTCTTGCATTTTCAAGCTTCCAACAAATCAAAGTTTATCAAATGGATGTTAAATCTGCTTTTCTCAATGGTGATCTAGAAGAAGAAGTTTATATAGAACAACCAGAAGGATTCATTTTAGGAAATGATGAAAAACTTGTTTGTAGACTTAAAAAGGCTCTATATGGTCTCAAACAAGCTCCAAGGGCATGGTACTATCGTCTTGACAAATATCTTCATCAACAAGGATTTTCAAAGGGGTTTGCTGATAGCAACTTGTACACAAAAACTGAAAATGACAAACTTTTGATTGTAGTTGTATATGTTGATGATATCATTTTTGGAAGTAATAAAGAGTCTATGAGTCAGAAATTTGCTTCTAATATGCAGCAAGAATTTGAAATGTCTTTACTTGGGGAACTAACATTCTTTCTTGGCTTGCAAGTGCAACAAGCAACATATGGTATATTCTTATCACAAGCAAAGTATCTCAAGAAAATCCTGAAGAAGTACGGCATGGAAGATTACAAACCTGTAAGTAAACCAATGATAACTGGATGCAATCGCAGTTCTAATGATGATTCCCCCACTGTAAATCAACCAGAATACAGATCTATGATAGGAAGTCTACTTTATCTCACTGGGACAAGACCAGACATCATGCATGCAGTTGGGATTGTTGGACGATTTCAAGCCAATCCAAAAGAATCTCATCTTCAGGCTGTGAAAATAATATTCAAATATCTACAGGGAACTCAAGACTTTGGACTATGGTATCTAAAGAATGTTGATCTTACTCTTCATGCATACACTGATGCAAATTGGGCTGGAAGTGTTGATGATCAAAAAAGCACTAGTGGTGGTGCATTCTTTATGGGGCCCCGATTAGTATCTTGGTTCAGCAAGAAGCAAAGTTCCATTGCCTTATCTATAGCAGAAGCAGAATATGTGGCTGCAGCATCATGTTGCACTCAACTTCTTTGGATGATGCAAACTCTACAAGATTTTCAAATCAAATGTTCACCCCCTATCTCCATTATGTGTGATAATACAAGTGCCATCAGTATCTCAAAGAATCTTGTTATGCATTACAAGACCAAGATTTTATGTAACCAGCTCCAAAAAGAGAATAAAAGAGATATCAACGCCTTAGAAATGAGCCTCTTCGAGGGGGGCACCTCCAATTCATTACATAAATGAACAATTCTTGGATGATACAATTTACAAAACCTCCTTTCTATATATAGGAGTCCATGGGGCCATAATGTAATCCTAGTAGGCCACAATGTAATCCTAGCCGACCTAACAATAATAATTTAAGGGCACAATAATAACAAAATGGGGGTTACAAGGGTACAATAATAACAATACGGGGTTACACTAACAATAATAAGGGACTATACTAGTGATATAGGGACCTAACATGCCCCTCTCCTTCAAAAAAGTGTTGTCCTCAATGCTTGAGTAGCTCCGGGTGCTTCTGTATAAAATTCTCATCCTCCCATGTAGAATCTTCGGTGGGTAAGTTCTTCCACTTGATGAGATACTCTGAAATTGATCGATTCCGTAGTTGTCGAGTTCTTGTTTCCATGACCGCTTCAGGTTCCAATATGATTTTTCCTTCCTCATCAAGTTCTGGCAATATTGTTTGAAGTGGAAGATTTTCATCTATAACCTTCTTTAAGCATGAAACATGGAAAATTGGATGCACTCGTGAAGAAGCAGGAAGCTCCAATTTGTATGCCATAGTACCAATTTTTTGCAACACCTTGTAAGGACCATAGTACTTTGGCGATAATTTATTATCCTTCTTAGCTTGCTTGAGGGACATTTGTTTGTATGGTTGTAGCCGTAAAAATACCCAATCTCCTACATCAAAACTTCTCTCGCTGCGATGTTGATCTGCCTGTTGTTTCATTCGATTTTGTGCCAAATTCGGGTTATCCTTTAAGAGTTGGAGAACTTCTTGCTGATGCTCGATGTGATCTTCCACTGCTTGAACCTTCGAATTTTCCCTTAAAGATGATGTGATGGATGGTGGATGATATCCATAAAGTGCCATAAATGGGGTCATTTTTGCTTCAGTATGGAAGGAAGTGTTATACCACCATTCAGTGAGAGGTAACCACTTGACCCATTGTGTTTGTTTATCAGATACAAAACAACGAAGATATCCTTCCAAACATTTATTTACTATCTCTGTTTGACCATCAGATTGAGGATGATAAGATGAGCTATGAGCTAATTGACTACCCAAACAAGAAAATAACTCCATCCAAAAATTTACCGTAAAAATGGGATCTCTGTCGCTCACAATAACCCTTGGGCTTCCATGTAGCTTTTGAATTCTGTCCACAAATGTAGTAGCAACTGTACTTGCTTTAAATGGATGAGATAATGCACAAAGTGTGCATACTTGGTAAGTCTATCAACTACCACCATGATGACATTCTTTCCTTCGGACTTAGGTAAACCTGTGATAAAATCCATTGAAATCTCCTCCCAACGTTGACATGGAATGGATAAAGGTTGTAGAAGTCCCGGGGTCTTAATTGTCTCCACTTTATTCTGCTGGCAAACCAAACATTCCGCCACAAACTTTTGAATATCAGATTTAAGGCCATCACAAAAAAATTCTTTCTTCACCCTGTGGTAAGTTTTTAAAAATCCTGAGTGTCCTCCTAAAGGAGAAGTGTGCAATTCCAGAAGAATCTTTTGTTTTAGTTGGGAATTCTTACAAAGATATAAGCGATCTTTGTACCATAAGGAATCATTTTCCAACTAAATGTATCAGATGTACTAGGATCTTGCTGCAACTTTTGAATGAGTGTCCATACATCTTTGTCCTTCTTCCATTCATCTCTTGCTTTAGTTATCTAATCTGGTTGGATAATAGAAATGGCACAAAGAAATGCTTCCACCTCTTCATTCTTTCTTGAGAGTGCATCTGCAACAACATTAAGCTTTCCTTTTTTGTAGATTATTTCAAAGTCATAACCAACATCTTTGTGACCCATTTTTGCTGCTCTTCTGAAGATAGTCTTTGTTCCAAAAAGTGTTTAAGACTATCATGATCAGTTTTTACCTTGAAGTGTCTTCCCATTAGGTAAGTTCGCCATTTCTTTAGTGCATGCAGTATTGCTAACATTTCCTTCTCATAAATAGGTTTTTGTAAATACTTTCCTTTGATTGGGCGACTTTCAAAAGCAATGGGTCTTCCTTCCTGCATTAAAACTGCACCAATTCCATTTCCTGAGGCATCACATTCCACAATAAAGGTTTTTGTGAAGTTTAGCGTAGCTAAGACCGGTGCTAGGCACATTGCCTCTTTAAGATGTTCAAAGGCCTTAGTTGCTTCAGGAGTCCATGAAAATGCATCTTTCTTCAATAATGTTTTTAGAGGTGCTGCTATTCTCCCATAATTCTTAACAAACTTGCGATAATAGCCTGTTAACCCGAGAAATCCTCGCAATTTCTTTATTGTCTTGGGGACTTTCCATTCCTTAATGGCTTTAATTTTGTTAGGGTCTACTTTAACACCCTCGTGAGATATAATATGACCCAGATATTCCACCTCTTGTACTCCAAAGAAACATTTGGATGTTTTTGCATATAATTGTTTCTCCTGCAATAGTTTGAGCACCCTGTCGACATGTTCAACATGATCCTTCCAAGACCTGCTGTAGATTAGTATATCATCAAAAAATACTAGCACAAATTTTCTAAGGAAGGGTCTGAAAATGGAATTCATCAACCCTTGAAATGTAGAAGGTGCATTGGTAAGGCCAAAGGCATGACCAAAAATTCATAATGACCCTCATGAGTTCGAAATGCTGTTTTTGGAATATCTTCAGTCTTCATTCTAATTTGATGATATTCTGAACGAAGATCCAACTTGGTAAAATAAATTGCTCCATGTAATTCATCCAATAATTCATCAATCAAAGGAATGGGAAATTTTTCTTTAATGGTGAGCTTATTGAGCTCCCTATAATCCGGACACATTCGCCATGATCCATCCTTCTTGTGTGCCAATACTACAGGAGCAGAGAAAGAACTTTGACTAGGTTGAATTATACCCGCCTCTAACATTTCTGCAATCATACGTTCAATTTCGCTCTTTTGGAAGTAAGGATATCTATAAGGCCTGATGTTTGGAGGAACACTTCCCGGAATCAAATGAATAGCATGATCATGATCATGAATAGGTGGGAGTCCTTTGGGAGTTTCAAACACCTTGGAATGATTGTCCAAGACTTGTTGGAGATCTGCCGAAATAGATGATTTTGATGTCGAAATGTCTAGTGAGCATAATTGTGCGATTACGCCTCGTTGTTATTTCTTTAGAAGCTTTGTCATGACATTAGAGCTTATTATCCTTCCCGGCTTCCCTTCAATACCCCGTAATTCGACTTCCTTTCCTTCTGAAAAAAATTTCAAGAAAAGTTCTTGAAAATTAAAAGCTACCGTCCCTAAAGATTGTAACCATTGCACTCCTAGTACAACATCAGCACCTCCCATAGGAATGGAAAGCATTGGAATAGTCAACACATATTCCCCCATGGTTAGCTTGATGTTATGGCATTTTCCAGAGCAATTTATAGTTCCTCCATTTGCAACCATCACTTGACATTCTGGTGCTGGGTATAGAAAACAATTTAATTCCTTGGCTACCTTACAATGAATAAAATTATGGGTGCTACCTGAATCAATCAACACTATTACCCTTTTCTTCTTGATCTGTCCTGCTATATTGAGAGTTTGAGGAGTGGTAATTCCTGCCAGTGCATTACATGATATGGTCGGATTCATTTCTTCCTCTTCTATGGCTGGTTCCTGGTGTGTATCCTCCTCTTGTTCATTTTCTTCTTCTTCTTCACAATCTATGTAGAATAATTTATTTTTAGCACACTTATGACCTTTGGTGTATTTGTTATCACAACTGTAGCAAAGCCCTTTTGCTCTTTTTTCTTCCAATTGTTGTGGTGTCAACCTTGTAGGTTGTGGAAATCTAGGCGTAGCAACACTTCCTTCTTTATAGAATTGAGTGGTAGGCTTCCTTGTCGCCATAACTTTACATTCAACTTTTCTTGCCAACCTGAATGCCTTCTCCAATGAATCAGGTTCCAGAACGCGAACTTCATGTTGGATGTTATCCCTTAAAGTGCCTATGAAGAGATCAATCCTGTGTTCCTCTGGAATATCAGTTACCCTTATATTCAATTTTTGGAAGTCCTCAATGTGCTGCCCCACTAAACCCTTTTGTTTGAGATTTATCAATTGGCTAAAGAAGGTGTTGCTCTTTGTATCCTCATAATGTGCTATCATTTCCTCCGTGAAAATTGACCAAGTGACAATTTTTTTACGGGAGCAAAGCCATTGATACCATACAAATGTATTTTGTTCTAAATGTAAAGTTGCAATGCGTAACTTTTGTGTGTTTTGCACATTATGGAGATCAAAATATTGCTCCATCTGTAGTATCCATGTTACAGGATCCTTTCCATCAAACTTCCTTATATCCATTTTTGGAATATGGTGGTTCTTCCCGCCAACATTAGAGTTTATGAAATCACGATTAACATTTATTTTGTTCTCATCATGAGGTTCTTCTACCATATTTTCACCATTAGGAAAAATTTATTGTATCAACTTGGTCAAATCTTCGATGTCTGCTTTTAGATCATTCTTCATGTTTTTCATGTTGTTTTCCATGTTGTCTTTCATGTCATCCATCTTAGCTTCCATGCCAGCTTCCATGCCATCTATCTTAGATTCCATGCCATCTATCTTAGATTCCACGCCTTTCTTTAAAACATCCATCTTAGTTTACACGCCTTTCTTCAAAACTTCCATGTCATTTTTTTTTGCTCTTTGCGAGAGCGAAATTTGTTGCACTTGCTCTTGTAATTTTGATATGTCATGTTGCCATTCTTCGTCTTCATGAGTCATAGTAGAGCTTTCCAAAGGCTTAATGGGTGTTGAATTCCTTTTAGGGGCCATTTTATAATCCAATACTGATATGTATTCTACAATATTCCCTTGCAATAAATTCAACTTGATTCTTCAAACAAGACTTATGCAATTCGGAAAAACAATTACACACCTTTTACTTGCTTTAAGGAGCTCGATATTGAAATTGAATTATCTCTATAATTAAAAATCTTCAATATCTAAAATTTAGCCCTGTAGTAGCCCTCTGAAGCTTCTTTCAAATGCCACAGGTCTGATCTAATTTGGATTCCCCAAGACAAATTTGTGTCCAATCTCCCACAATGACCTAATTCTGAACTAGTTCAGTAGAGCAAAATTGTAGGACTTGCCGCGTGTCACTGTTTCGTCCTTTGTCTCTGAAATTGATAGCCAAGAAACTACAGTCCGTTTACTTGTGACCACTTTTAACGTCACTCAAATCCACTTCCCAGAGAGAGAGTTATTGAACTTTTCCCACGATCACCTCTTTGAGATGAAATTTAGGAGCCTGAAAAAGCACTACCTTCCACAGATCATATCTCCAAAAATATTATGAACCAAGCTCTAAAAATTTTTGACGAGTTTCCTCATGAATTCAGTTTCGCACCATACGAATTTCAGATTCTGAAACTTCGTAGAAAAAAATGTATAGCGAAAATTCCACGATGACCTGTTTAGGAGCTTGAAAAAATACCTAACTTCCACAGATGATATCTCCGAAAATATTCTGAACCAAGCTCTGAAATTTTTAGAAAATATGCCTCAGGATTTCAGCTTTGCACCCTAAAAATTTCAGCTTCTGAAACTTCGTAGAAAAAAAGTTATAGCGAAAATTCCACAATTACCTGTTTGGAGCAGCGAAACCCTAGAATCCAAAGCTCTGATACCAAATGTTGTGTAACCAGCTCCAAAAAGAGAATAAAAGAGATATCAACGCCTTAGAAATGAGCCTCTTCGAGGGGGCCACCTCCAATACATTACATAAATGAACAATTCTTGGATGATACAATTTACAAAACCTCCTTTCTATATATATGAGTCCATGGGGCCATAATGTAATCCTAGTGGGCCACAATGTAATCCTAGCCGACCTAACAATAATAATTTAAGGGCACAATAATAACAAAATGGGGGTTACAAGGGTACAATAATAACAATAAGGGGGTTACACTAACAACAATAAGGGACTATACTAGTAATATAGGGACCTAACACAAGCACATTCCCATCAAATATCACTTCCTACGAGAACAAGTGCTTGAGCAAAAGGTGAAATTAGAATATGTTTCCTCCAAAGAACAAGTTGCTGATATATTTACCAAACCTCTACCCAAGCAAGCATTCAAGTATCTCAGACAGCAACTGGGAGTAGTCTTTGCCATGTAGAGGATCAGCTCTACTTAATTATAGAAGACTACATTGGTTGTGAAGTGCTGTCAGGCATCTCTAAATGCATAGGCTCAGGGGGAGCATTGGTCAGATGAGAAGGATGAATTGTTGGTCATATTATGTTTGAAGATGCAGCATGATCTCAGGGGGAGCATGGCACTGTCGGTTCAAACTCTTTGCCATTGATGTCAAAGGGGAAGGAAAAACAACAAAGGGCGTCTATAAGGTCATCAGAGGAAGAGTATTGCCATCAATGCCAAAGGGGGAGATTGTTGGAATATTGTCATTGATGGCAAAGGATGTGGCAAAGGAGAATGCATGGGCAACGAAGAAGAACAGCAGAATTGCAGAGAACAAAGGTAAAGACTTGGAAAAATAGGCAGAGAACAGATTGTTGATGGGCTGCAGCTAAATATTGCAGAAGAGAATTAATTTTTGTTATGGGCGAAGTCCTCTTGCAGAAGAAATTTGAATAAAACAACCAAAGACTTTAAATTTCTAAAAAGGGAGGACAAGTGGTCCTCACCACTTTAGCGCAAATCACAAGATCACAAGTTTTTGTGTTTAAATTTCTTGTTGATATGGATAATTGCGATATGCGATCATCACGCCATCATCGCATATTACAACGTGTTTCGCCCTATGTTTGATCGCCAATTGGCGATGTGATCCCATCGCAAATCGCAAATGTTAACTTTGCGCACTTTTTTTTTATCGCGCCATTGCATATCGCACATCGCAAATGGCCGACTGCGATGTGGGCCTGGGTCAAGGATTGAAGTCCGGGTTAAAATATTCATTGAAATTTGATTAAAATTAATGTTACGAGGACAGTGTAAAGTTTTAAAATAACCGAAAGGTTATATGAATATATTTTATTGTTGAGTCAGCGGCACTAAGCGAAGGAAAGGAATCACGTGCAGAATAAATAGTGAAAGCGGGTTTTATGAAGCCGGTTTTCCCATTTCGCACTGCCTTTTTGGGATAAGAGGTAATTTCCGGTTGGGTAGCGATTCTATTGATCAGGTGACACGCGTCCCTGTACGACTCTACAAAACTGCCTGTCACTACACGCCATCGCGCATTATTGTTCGACCATGGATTTCCAGTGAAATTGATGAGCACCATTGATCTGGGAAGGGGTCATCGGACAATGTTCGCTTGATGAAGATGCACGAAGGATTATCCAGCGTACGGTGCGGGAATTTGATTGGCTTGTTAACCATATAGGTGGGGGGCCGGAGCTAAGTTTTAAAGATTATGACCACGCCAATCCATTGTAAATAATTTATTAATCATAAACTTATATGGCAGAGATAAAGTTCCTTTTTGGGTCGTTTCGTGTTGTAAAAGCAATTTTGTATGTTTTTGGGAGGTCATGACTATAGTAGATTGTTGGACCCCATCCAGGAATACCATTAGTGGTTCGTGGTTTTGACCCAAGGTTTTACTAAAAGCAAAAACTATATAAGGTGATGAGAATCATGAAGAAGTGGGGGGTACGAAAGGGTCGATAATAAACGAATCTCTTTTAGAGATATCTGTATGAATAAACTCTGATATATCTGAATCTATGGCGCACATGTGGATATGATGATTGATCAAGATCTTTAGATCAGATGATGATTAATTCCTGGTTCAATCATGAAGAACGTATAAGGGTTGTGAATGAATACTTCACTCTGAAGTATATCTGTTTGGAATGGGTAATAGATTGCTGAATTAAGGATGCACCTCTGAAGAAAATAAGTAAATTTGGTGGCCTACAAGGTATGTTGTGTGGAAGCTATTGGATCCAGTCTGAAAATTGATGAAACGTGGTCCGTGGTGGTGCTGAGAATTGTAGCCTTCAGTCAGGGGGTTGTAGCTCCCTTCCAAGAGAGGCTGGTAAATGAGAGCAGGGGGTTGTAGCTCCCTTCCAGGAGAGGCTGGTAAACAAGAGAAGGTTGTAGCCTTCTGCAGGTGGGTGCCTGCGTGCTGGTATGAGTCTGCGCCAGTACATGGTTGTAACATGTTTTCTTTATATAATAAATATTGAAGACTAAGACGAAGGAAGCGGTGGTTTTTCTCCCGACTTGGGTTTCCACCTTAAATCCTGGTGTTCTTGTGTGATGCTTATGTGTGATGGTTTATTCTGTTATTACTGCACATGCTTACTGTTATCTAATCATCAGAAGAATGAATGTTGCATAGATTTAAGTAAAGAATTAATGGCATAATAATATCTCTATATATACGTGAGTTTTATGAAGGATATCCGCGTGTATACGCTAGTTGACTCAGCAAAGTAGCGTATGGGTTTTTAGAGAATGAAAAAGTAAAAGTTGAGTAAGTCCTAAATACTGATTCACCCGCCCCCCCCCCCCCCGCTTCTCAGTATTTTTCCTAACAATGAGGATTTTCTAAGAGCTATATTTATTATTTTTAAATCAAGAAAATGTTATTCTCAACTTAAAATATGTGTTCTTGAGTTAGTTTCTGAAAAATATGAAAATGGCATTAAACTTTTTCATTCTCAAATTCAGTCTTATAATTTCCGAGATCCTAAAGAATTCTTGGAAAATCTTCCTTCTCCAAAGCAAGAGGAAATTGTACTACCTTTTGACTTGCAGATTGAGGGTGATTATTCTTTCAAGTACAAGACTGAAGAAATAGTTTCAGGGTTTAATATTAAGGATACAACTAATCAAATATTCATTGAAGACCTAGAAGCTCAAATCATATATCATGCTTTTGATGATCCTATAGCAAATTATATGGAGATTATTTTTAGTTCAAGTCTACAAACATGTTTTCTCTATGAGGATAAAATACATCAGGAGTTGCCATTACACATCATATCTTTGATTATGAAGACACATAATCAAGTTATGCTTCCAAGTTTGATGACAAGCAGTCAAATTATTCATTCATTTCTACAACTAGTTGACTGGCTTCATTGGCATTTTTGTATTACCTGATTCGACAATATTATCAGTAAATTAGAGTAGGTAGATGAGTGAAAATAAGCTTATAATTCTGAGCATATTTTTAGTTTTAGTTCAGTGCGTTTTCAGATTTCAGTTTGCAGAAAAAGGTGTAAATTCAGTTCAAGAGTTTTCAGTCACAACATATGTATGTTTGGGATTGGCCCAATGGATCAAGCTACTAGTCGACAGTGTTCTTGAAATCTCACAAGGAGATGCCATCCCCATTTGAAGCCGTTTTTAGGGTCCTATAAATATAGGATTCATAATTTTGATTTGACTATGTTAAAAATCTTGAAATATTGTACATACCTTTGCTTTCTGCAAATGTATTCCCATATTTAAAAAAGCGTAAAGAGGGTAAAAGTCCTAAAACAAAAATCAAAGGACTTGAAAAGAAAAACATAAAAAAAGAATAGAAAAATGGACCCCAAAGACAAAAAAACAGATAAGAATAAGACATGAAAGTTATGCAATTCAAAATGCCACTACTATTTACTTTTACTGCAAAAATAATGATTATGTGTAGCTTGTTCAAAATGCCATAATCCATGATGAATTAAAGAGTTTAATCTTAACTTTTTCATGCTTTAAATTTCATGTTTATAGATAGAGAATAAATATTTTTCAAACAGTTTAAACTTCACAAATCAGTAGATAGTTAGAGAATAAATGAGGAACACAATAGTTTAATTTGAGCCCTCAGATGAAATAAGGTTAGAATTAAATAGTTTATGCTTTAAAAGAAAAATGGATTTAGGGTTGCAAGCTCAAATGCAGCTATGAAAATAATGAAAAAATGATAGAATAAATGATGGGTATGTAGAAAAAAGTAACACAAATCATGATTAAAACATCATCTGGGAAAATCACTAATTTCCCTTCCCTCAAAGTATTCCAGTATTCACAACCTTCAATTAAAAAGGCTTAGAGCACTTCTCTGACTTTTTTTGGGACTGGACCCAAGGCTTAATGACTGATTGGTACTAAGTATTGGATTCCCTTCATAAAAACCCTTTTCCTCAACATTTTCACACTTTTCCTAAAAGACAAAATCCCTTTTCCTAAGTTAAAACACCTTTTTTCTTAGGGAAAGTAAAAACCCCCTTAACTAATTTCATTTCATATAAAAACATTCAATAAAACCCACAAAAATACTATTTATCCTAATTATTAAGTGTAAATGTTTAAAACGGGGCCATCATTGCGCCCAAATGCTTATTACACTTTTCTTAGTTCATTTATATGTATTCCCGCTCATCTCCATTCTCATATTAGCATTTAATTTAATATATTAATTCCTTATCATACCCCACCCCGTAATATATTAAATCCCTTTTATTAAAAACCCCAAAACCTACTTTATTAATGTTTAACCTATGGTTATAATTCCCAACGTGACATAGTTCGCTCCCCCATAGGTTAAAATATATATATTTCATTTATTCCCTGCCCAAAGGTTATATTACACATGTAAATCCCTTATTTTCTATGTAATTCACATATCCCATCTATCATATTAATACATTAGAGTTTACTTTTAAACTATGTTTAAACGTATTAATTCAATGTCGCTGCATATAAACTGTCTCGGGCCCCACGCCCATCCGTCGAGAAACTCCATTGCCAAATCTCAATAGTTCGCATCTCCTTAGCTCGATCCGATGATCCAAAACCCGTATCGCAATTTCAATAGCACAATGCTTAATTGATTTTTATTTTGCGATATGGGCAGTATTTCCCCATTATCTCTCCTCCACACGGTATAAAATCATTGGATCGCATCCATTCGCATAAAATTGTTAACCACTTTTCTCCTATGTGATAAACTGCTTACCTGTTGAACTCGTGATGCGAAAATGACTTGCCCACCCCTGCACAAATGCATTAAATCATTCCTCTACTGCGATAAACAACTGTTTCACTCTATGCTAAAGGCAATAAAATAATGCAATGAAAATCATCAACCATTGTGGTAATATCTCTAACATTTGAAAAAAACATACTCACTTTTCTTTGTGGTAAACTCTTATAACCCCGCAACAATGTGTTAAGCTATTTGAATTTTAGAACCCATCTCTACCCTTATTCCCACACCTCTATGAAATTACGAGAAACCCCTGCTATGGCTAGAGCTCCTTTCACTGTATTCCCTATTCCCTAAATTCATTACTGTCTTCCCTTCCGACTTGTGTTTTATTAACAATTTTTTTTATTTTTGCAAGTTATTCTTAGAATAGAAAATTGGGCCAGTAGTTTCAATACTAGTTGACAAACTTGTTTGCTCCAAATTCTCAGATTTTAATTCCAAAAACTTCGTTCAACAAACTTTTTGTATACAAAGACAGAATTAAATCAAATTTATAGAGAGATAATAAAGATGAAATTACACCGTGAATGGTAAAAGTAAATTAATAATCTACAGTGGTAGTGAAAATAGAATAGTCAAAGAGCATCACAGTTAAAGTGTATAAGATAAAAGCCAGAGTGAAAATCAAATCAGAAAAAACAAAGCAGTCAATGTAAAATAGTAAAAGTAAATACAGACGCAGTAATGGTTAAAAAGAGATGAAAACACTTTCACCAAAAACAATTAATTTTATCCAAAGTGAAAGTAAAAACAGTTAAAAGAATAGTCAGGTTAAAAGATGAAAACAGAGCACGAAGGGACATTTTCTAGAAATTTCTTGTTTAAGTCATAGTTTTGCAGAAACTATTGTGGCCACTGCAAGATGAATTTTGCAAAACTGGAGGAGGTTTATGTTCCTAAGAGGCTAATATACAAAAAATATCTCACCTTATGCACAGGTATTATAGAATAAGAGATACATGGACATCTTCACAACCTATGTTTCAGAGTGTGCAAAGTTCTGTTTTACACATATTTTTGCAGAGTTTATTGTGAACAACTGGAGCAAAATTTTAGGAACCTGAGAGAGGTTTATCTCCAAAACATATTTATCTACGAACGCTTCTTTCACTTTTTACATATATATCTCAGATTGAGATATACAAAGGTATCACTGGACCCCAATTTTGCATAATTTCTAGAGCAAAATGCAAAAAGGAAGGAGATAGTTAGTGACTTGGATGCCTCATCATCAACCAAGAGTTGCTATCAAATTTGAATTTCTCTTCTTTGTCACCATCAATCCATAAAAATAGTTCCTAATAGATTCATTAGTTTTGAGTGTCCTTTTATTAAGTTCTATTTATGTAAAACAGTTTGAGATATTTGTAAACCAATCTTGATATTTTTTCAAGATATTCTAGGATATTTTGTATTACCTTTTGTATAAATACTTCATCCTTTGAAGTTGTTGGAAATATTGTCATTGATGGAAAAGGAAGTGGCAAAGGAATTTGCATCTGAAACAGAGAAAAGACATGTAGCAGAGAAGAACAGAGAAAGAGTGCATCTACGGAGAGCAGTATTAGTCAAGAAGCAAATTGAATTCAATAGGAAGGTGAACATATGTATGCAATCTGTGAGAAACCCTTTGAGGGGATTAATGGTGCTCTATATGTTGTTCGAGGAATGGTTAATACGGTCGACAGTATATCCAAATCAGTAGACAGTGAAATTATTAAACAAAATTACGGTTTTAAGCTTCACATGGAAGGGTCTACGCTATTAGTAAGGAGCTGACTGTCGTTCATGGAGAAAGGAACAAGGAGAGAAAGAAAATCAGTTATAACACGGAAGAACTAAAACAGAGTATTTGGCATCAAACTCTCGAAAGCGCGATGGAACCCGGCATGGAAGAGCGGAACTGTGACCGAGTTGTGAACCTGAGTTAAGGGACCAAAAGGAATAGCGTAACCAGACTTAACCGTGGGTTGGTCACTATTCCAAAACCACGAGCGGATTTGCGAGGACGGATTGCCCATATTGCACCGCTTTTGCAGGTTGAGCGGTATTCAAGAGGTTGGCTCCAATTCCATAGAGCGGACGACATGCGTCCCTGTACGACTCCACAAAACCGCTTAACACTACGCGCCATCGCGCGTTATTGTTCGACCCAGGATGCCCACCGATATCGATTCAAGCCGTTGATCTGGGAAGGAGCCATCGAATTTTGGTCGTTTGATAAATATGCACGAAGGTTAACCAATGTACGACGGGCCATCGCACATTAACATTCAGCATCGGAGGTCGAGCGATATGCACATATGCCGTTGATCTGGAAGCTTGCTATCTAACGGTGATCGGATGCTGGACTTGCGCGAAGTTTACTTATGGTACCATGCACGTATTTGATTGACTATTGACTATATATGTGGGCCCGGGGTCAAAGGTTTATCATAAGGTTAATTTTTTGAAAGCATTGGATATTTCTTTAAAGTGCGAAGGGTTGTAACTTAAATCCTAAAGTTCAGTTCAAAGTTGTAAATATATTTATTTATCAATTTCTTCAAATTGATAATAAATTAAAAATAAATTAAAGAGGCTCGTGGGGTAAACTAAATAAAATACTGTCAAAGGAATACCATTAGCGGTTGAATGGTTTTTACTCATGGTTTTACTAAAGGAAAAAAATATATAAGGAGAAGACGATTATTGTACAAAGGGTGCAGGCGTAAGGGTGGTGAATGAATAAATTTCTCTAAGGAACATATGCATGGACAAACTCTGTTCTTAATTGATAAATCTGAATCTACGATGCACCCATGGATATAATGATCTGACGATGAGGAATCTCTGGTTTGATCGACTGACTAAATCATGAAGAACTGGTGCGAGTGTACTGAAGAAAATGAATAAATCTGGTGGCCTGCAAGGTATGTTGTGTGGAAACTGGTGGATCCAGTATGAAAATTGATGGAACGTGGTCCGCAGTAGTGTTGAGGGTCAAAGCCTTCAGTGAGGGGGTTATATCTCCCTTCCAGTGGTAGATGGTAAACGAGAGAAGGCTGTAGCCTTTCTGTAGGTAGGTTCCTGCGTGTTGGTATAAGTCTGCGCCAGCATAAATTGTAAGAAGTTTTCTTTATAATAAATATTGAAGACTGAGATAACAGTAGCGGTGGTTTTCTCCCAAATTGGGTTTCCACCTTAAATAATGGTGTTCATATGTGTGGCTTATGTTTGATGGTTTGTTCTGGTATTTCTGTTCATACTTACTTCTTACTAAACATCTGATGAATGTATGATGCATTGATCTAAGTAAAGACATAATAAGATCTCTGGACATACACGTTGGATTCTGTAAAATAGCATATGGTTTTAAGAGAAAGAAAAAGTGAAAAAAATTTCAGCCCTAAATACTAATTCACCCCCCTCTCAGTATTTTTCCCAACAATTGGAATCATAGCAGGTCCTTCTGAAAAAGCTTAGCCGCTAGAAGGAAGATCAAGCAAGATGAGCAATCAAAATGGAATAGCATCTATCAGGCCTTCGCTCTTTAACGGAAACAATTTAATCTTCTGGAAAACAAGGATGAGATCCTATCTTCAGTCTCTGGGAGTAGATGTATGGCCAATTTTTGAAGGAGGATATCAATATCCAGCTGCAGTACCAACAGATTCGACAGAAAGAAAGAATTATGAAACCAATGCAAAGGCGATCAATGCTCTATTGGGAAGTCTAACTGAATCAGAATTTGTCAAAGTCATGCAACCGAATACAGCAAAGGCAATATGGGACAAAATCATGCTAAGTTATGAAGGTGATGCAAAGGTAAAAAGTGCTAAACTCCAAACTCTCAGAATTCAATATGAGAATCTAAAAATGGATAATGAGGAGAGCATTGCAAATTTCTTTTTACGTCTTGATGATATTGTAAATCATATGAGAAATATGGGAGAAACAATAACCGAATCTACTCTGGTTGAGAAAATTTTAAGATCACTAACCGCAAAATTTGAGTCAAAAGTTTCTGCTCTTGAATAAAAGCAGGATCTTCAAAATCTTACTGTGGTGCAACTTCATGGCATACTAACTGCATATAAAATGAGAAGATGAGGACCATCTGAAGTCAAAGAAGCTATTTTTAGAGCTTCTACAAAAGGGAAAGAAGTACAAGAAGCAGAAGGATCATGATATATTTCGGAAGAAGATGAGGCAAATTTTGTAAAGAAACTTCAACTTGGTACAGGACAATTTAGAGGTACGCTTCCTTTCAAATGTTTTAATTGTGGAAGAGCAATACAGGCCGCTAAGTGTCCTTCTAAAGAAACACATAAAAAGGGGAAGGAAGTAGCAAAAATGAATAAGAATCATTTTAGCACTAGAAAGGGTTACTATACTCATGAAGATAGTGATGGGTTATCTGATAGTGAGAAAGAATGTGAACAAGATCTTAGACTACTCATGGCATTTGAAAAATAATCTAGAGAAGAAAAGGATACTTTTGTGGATGCTCTAGAAGACAGTGATTTTCTTGATGAAAAAAATAAACTCAAAATTTTCTTAGAAGAAAGTAAAATAACCATAGAAACTCTAAAAAAGCAGCTTGAAGAAAAAGAGAAACAAAATGAGAAATTAGAATGTGAAGTAGTAAGTCTAAGAAAAGAACTTGAGAAAGAAAAAACTATGAATCTTAGATTTTCGAAAGGATCTGAAACATTAGATGAGATTATCAAGGTACAATGTTCTCCTCTTATAAAGACAGGTCTTGGATATATTGGAGAATCTTCTCAGGTTTCAACACCAAATTATCTAAAAGCAGTTACAACTGGTTTACAACATGATGCCACTTAGCAAGGGAATAAAGAATCTTTATAGATAAAGCATGATCATCTCAATTCAAAGAACACTAACAAGAATGTCTTTCGAAGAAACACCAATCAACAAGTAAATTCATATAGAATATTTCATGATCGCAGAAATTTGTTCTTCAATGGAAAATGTTTCTCATGTCACAATTTTGGTCATAAAGCTGCTCAATGTGTTGCATATAAAACCATCATGACAAGAGAATCAAGAAAGAAAAGGATTGATATTGAAACAAAGAAGAATACTTGTAACAACTTTTCTCCTCTTCAAAATGAAGTTGAATGTGCTTATTGCAATAACTTTGGCCATGAAGAATCTAAATGCAGGAACAAAGTTCAGCCAAAAGAACAAGTTCCTTCAAGCTCCAAAGTATGGAAAAAGAAGGAATTATAGGTTGAAAATTGTGGCATAGTGTTATTTGCAGAAGATGAAGAAAACCAATGGTACATTGATAGTGGATGCTCAAGACACATGACAGGTGACAAAAAAAAGCTTCTTGCATGCAGTGCTTTAGAAAAAGAAAAGAATGTTACATTTGGAAATGATACTCCTGCGGTCATTAAGGGAAAAGGGTCTGTTTTCCTAAAAGAAAAGGTGAAAGCTAATGAATTTATGTATGTAGATGGATTAAAGCATAATTTGCTAAGTGTAAGTCAAATGTGTGATCAAGGAACTGACGTTGTCTTTAGTTCAAAAGAATGTGTGGTACGTGACTATACGTAAAAGCACTATAAAAGGAAAAAGAACTCCAAGCAACTCCGTATGTATTGAAGAACCGCAAAGAACAATGTTACGGAGAGTAAATTCTTAGAAAATTGGCTATGGCATAGAAGGTTGTGGGGGCATCTAAGCTTCACTCAAATCAAAAATCGTATGTGATCTAAAGACCTTCGTGGATCTTCCCAATATGACTCTACCTAAAAATATCATAATATGCAAATTCAAGCACTAAAAGAAAACCAAGAGTACAGTTTAATGCCAAGGAAGGATCATCAAGTAAGCCTCTTGAAATTATTCATACCGACATATGTGGACCTGTGAAGAAAAAGTCACCACGTGGTGAACAATACTATATCTTATTTATTGATGATTTCGTTAGAATGTGTTGGATTGGGCTGCTTAAACACAAAGATGAAGCATTTGAGAAATTTTATATCTTCAAGGCGCTGGTTGAAAATGAAGTAGATCTAAAACTCAAGTGTCTTAGATCTAATCGAGGAGGAGAATATACTTCAAATGAATTTCTTGAATTCTGTGAACAACATGGCATAAAAGACAATTTTCTGTAGCTGCAACTCCACAACAAAATGGTGTTGCAGAAAGAATGAATAGAACAGTTCAAAAAATGGCGAGAGCTATGCTTGATGATTCCGGAACACCTGACACATTTTGGGGAGAAGCAGCACATACAACAGTAAACATTCTCAACAAGGCACATGTTCCTGTAAATAGTGATAAAACTCCATATGAAATCCGGTATGGTAATCCTCCCACTATAAAGCATTTTAGAATTTTTGGAAGAAAATGCTTTATCAAGAATAATGATGAAAAACTTGGCAAGTTTGAACCTGCAGCAGAAGAAGTACTACTCTGTTATCTTCATATAGAGCATAGTGTGCATACCAAAGACTCTGAAGCACACAATGCAAATAGATATACTTGATTGGATAGCCCCAAAGGACACCAAAAGAATAAAAACAAATAACAAATGAAGATGATGATGATGACATATATCCTTCTACATCAAATAGTAGTGATACAAACAGTGAACCCAGTGAAGAACCCGAAGATGATTTTTCTGAAAAGGCTCCATCTAGATATGTTCAAAAGAATCATCCAGAATCTCAAATTTTGGGAGAAAAGGGATCAGGTGTACGAACAAGAAGGTCTCTTATTGGATCTTCTATCAATCTGGCATTTATGTCCACTATTGAACCTCACAATTTCAAATGTTTGGCAACATAGAATGTTGGGATTCAAGCCATGAATGAAGAGCTTGATCAAATTGAAAATAATCACACTTTGGAATTAGTACCAAGACCTCATGACAAAAATGTCATTGAAACTAAATGGATATTCAAAAACAAGCTAAATGAGAATGGGGATGTTATCAGAAATAAAGCTAGACTTGTTTGCAAGGGGTATGCTCAACAAGAAGGTATAGAATTTGAAGAAACTTTTTCTCCTGTAGCTAGACTTGAAGCCATAAGAATTTTTCTTGCTTTTTCAAGCTTCCAACAAATCAAAGTTTATCAAATGGATGTTAAATCTTCTTTTCTCAATGGAGATGTAGAAGAAGAAGTTTATATAGAACAACCAGAAGGATTGATTTTGGGAAATGATGAAAATATTGTTTGTAGACTTAAAAAGGCTCTATATGGTCTCAAACAAGCTCCAAGGGCATGGCACTATCATCTCACAAATATCTTTCAACAAGTGATTTTCAAAAGGGTCCGTTTAGATAGCAACTATACATGTGTCCCAATGACAAACTATTGATTGTAGTTGTATATGTTGATGATATCATTTTTGAAGTAATGAGTGAGTCTATGAGAAGTAAATTTGAGCTTCGATATGCAATATAGAATTGAAATGTTCTTACTTGGGAATTAGAATATTTTTCACAATGCAGAAATAAGAAATGAATAAGATTTTATCACAAGCAAAGTATCTCAAGCAAATCCTGAAGAAGTATGGCATGGAAGATTGCAAACCTGTAAGTACACCAATGATAACCGGATGTAATCTCAGTTCTAATGATGATTCCCCCACCATAAATCAACCAGAATACAGATCTATGATAGGAAGTATACTTTATCTCACTGGGACAAGACCAGACATCATGCATGCAGTTGGGATTGTTGGACGATTCCAAGCTAATCCAAAAGAGTCTCACCTTCAGGCTTTGAAAAGAATATTCAAATATCTACAAGGAACTCAAGACTTTGGACTATGGTATCCAAAGAATGTTGATCTTACTCTTCATGCATACACTGATGCAGATTGGGCTAGAAGTGTTGATGATCAGAAAAGCACTAGTGGTGGTGCATTCTATATGGGGCCCCGGTTAGTATCTTGGTTTAGCAAGAAGCAAAGCTCTATTGCCTTATCTACAACAGAAGTAGAATATGTGGCTGCCGCATCATGTTGCACTCAACTTCTCTGGATGATGCAAACCTTACAAGACTTTCAAATCAAATGTTCACCTCCTATCTCCATTATGTGTGACAATACAAGTGCCATCAATATCTCAAAGAATCCTGTTATGCATTCCAAGACCAAGCACATTCCCATCAAATATCACTTCTTACGTGAACAAGTGCTTGAACAAAAGGTGAAATTGGAGTATGTTCCCTCCAAAGAACAAGTTGCTGATATATTTACCAAACCTCTACCCAAGGAAGTGTTCAAATATCTCAGACAGAAATTGGGAGTAGTATCTACCATGCAGAGGATCAGATCTACTTAAATACAGAAGATTAAATTGGTTGTGAGGTGCTGTTGGGCATCTCTGATTGCACAGGCTAAGGGGGAGCATTGGTCATATGAAAAGGATGCATTGTTGGCATTTATAAGTCATTTTGTTATATTATGGTTAAAGATGCAGCATGATCTCAGGGGGGGCATGGTATTGTAGGTTCAAAGGATATTGATCAACTCTTTGCCATTGATGTCAAAGGGGGAGGAAAAGCAACAAAGGGCTTCTATAAGACAATCAGAGGAAGAGTATTGCCATCAATGCCAAAGGGGGAGATAGTTGGAAATATTGTCATTGATGGCAAAGGAAGTGGCAAAGGAATTAGCATCTGAAACGGAGAAAAGACATGTAGCAGAGAAGAACAGAGAAAGAGTGCATCTACAGAGAGCAGTATCAGTCAAGAAGAAAATTGAATTCAATAGGAAGGTGAACATATGTATGCAATCCGCGAGAAACCCTTTGAGGGGATTAATGGTGCTCTATATGTTGTTTGAGGAATGGTTAATACGGTCGACAATATATCCAAACCGGTAGACAGTGAAATGATTAAACAAAATTATGGTTTTAAGCTTCACATGGAAGGGTCTACGCTATTAGTAAGGAGCTGACTGTCGTTCATGGAGAAAGGAACAAGGAGCGAAAGAAAATTAGTTATAATGCGGAAGAAATAAAACAGATTATTTGGCATCAAACTCTCGAAAGCGCGATGGAACCCGGAGTGGAAGAGCGGAACTATGACCGAGTTGTGAACCTGAGTTAAGAGACCAAAAGCAATAGCGTAACCAGACTTAACCGTGGGTTGGTCACTATTCCAAAACCACGAGCGGATTTGCGAGGACGGATTGCCCATATCACACCACTTTTGTGGGTTGAGCGGTATTCAAGAGGTTGGCTCCGATTCCATAGAACGGGCGACACGCGTCCCTGTACGACTCCGCAAAACCGCTTGACACTGCCCGCCATCCCGCGTTATTGTTCGACCCAGGATGCCCAGCGATATCGATTCAAGCCATTGATCTGGGAAGGATCCATCGAATGGTGGTCGTTTGATAAAGATGCATGAAGGTTAACCAATGTGCGGCGGGCCATCGCACGTTAACGTTCGGCATCAGAGGTCGAGCGATATGCATATATGCCGTTGATCTAGAAGCTTGCTATCTAACGGTGATCGGACGCTGGACTTGCGCGAAGTTTACTTATGGTACCATGCGCGTATTTGATTGATTATTGACTATATATGTGGGCTTGGGGTCAAATTTTTATCATAAGGTTAATTGTTTAAAAGCGTTGGATATTTCTTTAAAGTGCGAAGGGTTGTAACTTTAATCCTAAAGTTCAGTTCAAAGTTGTAAATATATTTATTTATCAATTTCTTCAAATTGATAATAAATTAAAAAGAAATTAAAATGGCGCATGGGATAAACTAAAGGAAATACTGTCAAAGGAATACCATTAGCGGTTGAATGGTTTTTACTCATGGTTTTACTAAAGGCAAAAACTATATAAGGAGAAGACGATTATTGTACAAAGGGTGCAGGCGTAAGGGTGGTGAATGAATAAATTTCTTTAAGGAATATCTGCATGGACGAAATCTGTTCTTAATTGATAAATGTGAATCTATGATGCACCCATGAATATAATGATCTGACGATGATGAATCTGTGGTTTGATCGACTGACGAAATCATGAAGAACTGGTGCGAGTGTACTGAAGAAAATGAATAAATCTGGTGGCCTGCAAGGCATGTTGTGTGGAAACTGGTGGATCTAGTATGAAAATTGATGGAACGTGGTCCGCAGTAGTGTTGAGGGTCAAAGCCTTCAGTGGGGGGGTTGTAGCTCCCTTCCAATGGTAGATGGTGAACGAGAGAAGGTTGTATCCTTTCTGCAAGTAGGTGCCTGCGTGCTGGTATAAGTCTGCGCCAGCATAAATTGTAAGAAGTTTTCTTTATAATAAATATTGAAGACTGAGATAAAAGCAGCAGTGGTTTTCTCCCAAATTAGGTTTCCACCTTAAATACTGGTGTTCATATGTGTGGCTTGTTTGATGGTTTGTTCTGGTATTTCTGTTCATACTTACTGCTTACTAAACATCTGATGAATGTATGATGCATTGATCTAAGTAAATACATAATAATATCTCTGGACATACACGTTGGATTCTGTAAAATAGCATATGGTTTTAAGAGAAAGAAAAAGTGAAAAAGTTTTCAGCCCTAAATATTGATTCACTCCCCTCTCAGTATTTTTCCCAACAGAAGTATTATTGTGGAATAAATTTCTGAAGATTTCTATAGTAAATATCTCTATACCTGAAGGGCTTTTGTACCAAGTTTCAAGTCAGCAGGTTGGATCAAATCAATAAAGCATCATGTTTCAGGATTCATGTGTTGGGCCAACTTAAGTGAAGTATTTTCTACTTTTGTTTGTTAAATCTTCTTATTTTTTCCATTCATACATACATGTGCTCTAAATTTTCATGTGAAATCAAGAAGTGATATATCAGAATTTGTGAAAAGCACTATGTTATTTACTAGTTTTCATTTTGATGTTTTCTGTTGATTTCCAAAGTAGGTAACCCTTAATTTCTCCCTCTTTCAAATGACCTCTTTCTCCTCATCCTTATCCGAATCAAAGAATCCTTAATTGATCTTTATCCCAATTGAAACCACTTCACAAATCAGCCTTCAAAGATCTTGAGTGACTCTGCTATCTTTCCTTGAAAATATTTGACTTTAGACCTTGATCCTGGCCTATCTACTTGACACCTTGACTCCATTTTCCCAATGGAAAAATAGATCTATCACTATCCATCTCAATAAGTGATTTTTCCCACCAAACCAAACCAAATATCAAATCCAAATTATCCTTTATAACTAGCCTAAAATCGGGATGGTATCTGAATGGAGCTGGGCGGGAGAAGGTCTTTTTTGAATGGCGAAGGAGGCGCTGCGTTCATCGATGGTCAGGCCAGGATTTTGTCGGTCTTGAATGGCGTGGGATGCGATGCGGTGATCGATGCACAGGCCAGTGAACAGACGCCGAGGTTGCAGGGAACCACAGTTCCGTTATTGTTGCAGGGATCCACAGACTCGCTGTCTGGCGTGCAGAAGGTTTTGTGCCCTCAAGGTGCGGTGGAGCCCCCGATCCTTTTGGATGGTAGGCTGTCGCCTTTGGTATTCAACGACAGCTTTCTTGGGCGGGCGGTAGATGGACTGTCTGCTGTTAGAGGCACAGATCTGCTAAAGGGCCAGTCTCTGCAGGGGCAAGGTCGCTCTCAGAGCTTGACGTGTGAAGGGAAGGTCTTGGAAAAAGGCGGTCTTTACAAAGACTCTTCTACTGACTGTAATATAGAGCTGGACCCTTCTGGGCTCACATACAGAAGGGTGGAGAGTTACAGTGAACAGGAGCGATTGCATGCCTTTTCTAGACAGACTTGCTGGGAAGAGCAGAGTGGGTTTAGAGTTTCTGTTGACTCAAAACAAACAGGCCTAATGTCTGTAAAGGAGGCTGGAGTGACGAACAAGGGGAGACGAAAAAAGAATTGGATCAAGGTTAAAAAAGAGGAATATAATTATGTCTTGGGTGAAGACATCAGATGGGAGCAGATTACAACTTTGGCTAGCAGAACTCTGGTTGGCAGGGTTGTGGGGAGGCTTTTTGCCCTGAAAACTGTGGTTTCTTGGGCTGGAGCTCATTGGAAAACTGTTCTAGGTTATGTCCCAGAATTGGTGTCCCTATCAAAGGGATGGTTTGCTTTCAACTTCTTGCATTCTGATCACATTCAGTGGGTGATGCATCGGAGTTGGACTGTCGATCATTCTCCCATGCTCTTAAAACCTTGGCACCCCCTATTCGATGCTAGTAGGGAAAGGGTGGATTCGATCCCTTTGTGGGTTCGGTTACCGGGTCTGCCTCTACATTATTGGACTGAGGATCATCTCTGTGGTATAGGCAATACGATTGGGGTCTTCTTAGAGGCTGATTTATCCTTCCTTAAGACAAATCTCCGGCGGGTTGCTAGAATCCTTGTGAAGATTAACATCAGAGAAGGCCTTGCAGAATCTCTGAATCTCCGGTGGGGGCAGTTTGTTATTAAACAGATACTGGACTATGAGAAGGTTCCTTTTCGCTGTCGTAGGTGCCATGTTTATGGACATCCTGCATATGATTGTGGTTCTCCCTCACGCAAAGCAAAAAGCCAGGGGTCTAGTCCGAATGTAGAGGATCATTTTTTGAAGAGGGCTGATCCTGGTCCTTACATTTTGCAGTCACAGCCTCTTACATCTCCCTCTTGTGCATCACATTCTGATGCTTGTGCTACTCGATTGTAGCCTGATGCTGATCTCCGGATGGTTAGTGAGGTTTATGGTCCTCCCTATGGGCAGGATTCACTCTCGCAGAATGTTGGGGGTGGAGCTTTAATCATTGTGAAGGATCACAGTCGCCTTTACGGAGCAGATTTGCAGGATGAGTTTTTGTCGAAATATATGTTTTCATTGTTGAAATCTTCACTCATGGGCTCATTCCCCTTCTCTCCTGTCTACAACACCTCTTTAACTTTGCTGTCCTCTAATGTTTTGGATAGGAAGGCTGCCAGTGGTCAGCTTACTATTGCTGATCCTCTTTCTTTTTCTCAGCCTGCTATATCTAAGCCTGCTCTCCATGAGAAGGCCTCTGCTACTATTTATGATCAAGGTGAAGAGATGCTGGCCCTTGAGGAAACAACACCCCCCCGGGTCATTGGATATAATCTGAGATCCAGTGCAAAAAAAAGTGCAGGTGGGTTTGGGAGGAGTAAAACCCCATCTGCTCGGGGCAGGGGCAGGATTTCTTTCTTAGCAAAAGCTCAGGATCGAGCAATGTTGGATGTTCATGATGGGAGGCAGATTTCGATTGACAGGGCGCTTAGAGCATGCCTTTCCCTGAAGTCTGGTGTGTTATGAAGATAATGTCATTTAATTGCAGGGGCTTGGCAGGGCCCCAAAAGAAAGCTGCTCTCCTGAGAATTATTTCAGTGGATGGTCCTGATATTATTCTGCTGCAAGAGACCTTAGGGGTAGGGTCAGTGGTAAAAGCCAGATTGGAAGGATGGTTGCCAGGCTGGTCTTTTGAATCATTGGATGCTAGAGGAAGGTCAGGTGGGCTGGCTGTAGGTTGGAAAGATAGAACAATCAAATCACAGAATCTCTGGGGCATGGAATCAGTCCTGGGATTAAATTTTTTGTCATTGGAGCTTGGTGAAACATTTAACATTTTTAATATCTATGGCCCATATCAGGACCGGATCCCATTCTGGGATTCCCTCCTGGGTAATTCTTTACTCAAGAGTGACTCGCTGATTTTGGGAGGGGATATGAATTTTACTTTGGGCCAGTCTGAGGTTTGGGGGCCCCATGCTCAAATTGACACATTGACTGGTTACTTCACTCAAAAATTAGAGGAGAGCCACCTGCTCGACATTGAACCCATTAAGATGAAACCCTCTTGGAGGAACAATAGATGTGCTGAAGGCAGGATAGCGAAGAGACTTGATCGTTTTCTGGTAGCTGAGCAGTTCTTGGAAAGGCCTTTTCAGATTAGGCAGTGGATAGGTAGTGGGGGTGTTTCTGATCATTTTCCTATATTCCTTGATTTCAAGATCGGGCCTCGGCAACCTCCTAGCCCCTTAAAGTTCAACAATATCTGGCTTAAGGACGATTCTTTCAAAGCTCTGGTCCTTGCTAGATGGATCCCTTTCAGTATGGACAGTCCTCTTTCTGCTGCTTTTCAATTTGCAGAAAATCTTAAACGCATTAAGGATGCTGTGAAAGTTTGGGCAGCTGATAAGAGACTGAGGGAGGATGCGGAGTTGAAACAGGTGGAAGAGGATCTGTGCTCGATTTATGAGGGGATTGGTGGAGGATATCAAACCCAAGTTGATAAAGACACTCTTGTCTTACTTGAAAAAAGAAGGAACTCCCTTCTTTTGGATAAGGAGGAATCTTGGCGACTGAAGAGTAGGGCCACTTGGTTGGCTAGTGGGGATGAGAATACGAAATTTTTTCATGCTTATGCCCGTGGCCGGAAGGCAACTAATACCATCTGGAGCTTAAGAGATGGTTATGGAAATGAGCATTCTTCTTTTGAGGCTAAAGCTAAGCTGGGGGTTGATCATTTTAAGGAACTGTTTAAGGCTCCAGCTCATGCTTCACTTGCGGAAGTGATAAGAGTAGCGCAACACTTTCCGAGGTTTGTGGAGGAGGCGGATAACAGATCTCTGATGGCTAAAGTATCCGAGAAGGAATTAAAGGAGGTTCTTCATAGCTTCCAGAAGGACAAAAGTCCTGGGCCTGATGGGTGGTCGATCGAGTTTTTTTTGGCTCTTTATGACATCTTGGGGACAGATCTGCTGAAAGTGGTGGAGGATACCAGGGTCTCTGGACGGATTCCTGCTTCTTTCAATTCCACTTTCATAGCACTTATTTCAAAGGTGGACAACCCTCTCTCTCTGGCAGATTTCCGTCCTATTTCATTGTGCAACTGTATCTATAAAGTTATTGCAAAGGTTGTAGCGAGAAGACTCAAAGGTATTCTGTCTGCTCACATATCTGGGGAACAATTTGGTTTTCTGGATGGTCGACAAATACATGAAGCAATCGGGACTGCACAAGAGGCTCTTCACAGCATGAAGACCAAGAACCTAAAAGGGACAGTGCTGAAAATCGACCTCTCCAAAGCATTTGATCGGGTAAGTTGGTTATATATTCGTATGCTTCTGACTCACCTTGGTTTTGGCATCGGTTTCATTAGATGGATTATGAGTTGTGTCACAACTGTCTCTTTTGCTGTGCTACTAAATGGGGCTGCTTCCCCTTTTTTCCATGCTGAAAGGGGGATGCGCCAGGGATGCCCCCTTTCTCCCCTTCTTTTTTTACTGATAGCTGAGGGTTTGAGCAGGGCTCTTCATGAGGCTAAGAGACAGGGTTCCCTCAAGGGTATACAGGTTGCCCAAAATTATTACATCACACACCTTCTCTTTGTTGATGATGTCTTAATTTTTTGTTCTGGGACGGTGCGTGATGCTACTACTATAGGTGAGATTCTGGCTTTGTTTGGCAAAGCAACGGGAATGGAAGTGAATACTGGGAAGTCTTCCATTACTACTCATCTTTTGCGGGACGAGGAGAGGCGTGAATTTGTGCGACTCTTTCCCTATAATCCTGTAGTTTTGGACGATGGTCTGAATTACTTGGGGTTCCATTTAAAACCAAATGATTACAGGAAAAATGATTGGACATGGCTGCTGGAAAAGCTGGAAAAACGCCTAAAAGTTTGGTCCCATAAGTGGCTGTCTAGAGCTGGTCGGTTGACTTTAGTTAAGTCTGTCTTGGAGGCTGTTCCGGTTTATTGGATGTCCTTGTCTTGGATCCCAAAGGGAGTCCTGGAGGCTGCCAGGAGGATTTGTTTTAGATTCCTGTGGAGTGGTAAACAAGAATCTTTGGTGACCCCTTGGGTTCGGTGGGAGAAAATTGCTGTCCCAAAAGGGATGGGAGGTTGGGGCCTGAAAAATATCTTCCTTTTCGCTCAGGCTTTAGCTGCTAAGGGTGGGTGGAGGCTCATCAACGTTGATAGCCTTTGGACTCAAGTGGTCTATCAGAAATACATTGCTCCATTTTCTCTTGTTGAATGGATTAGGACTCCAAGAAAATCCTTTGCTGGGGGATCGGTGATTTGGAAGTCTCTTGTTAAATCTTTCCACATTCTGGATACAAGTCTGGCCTGGGATGTGGGAAATGGAAGGAAGCTGAGGGTGGGTGAAGATCCTTGGATGGGAAGTGCTCTTCAACATCTCCTTCCCGGGCGCACGGTTGATGCTTTAAGGCAGAAGGGGATCACTTTTCTCTCCCAACTTGCGGTTCCGGTCCGGAGAAGGTTGGGCATTCAGTCTTGGCTACAGGCCTCTTCTTTGGGGCTTGAGGATTTTGATGAGAGGGCTCTGGCTGGTTACATCCGTGCTATTAAACAGGCGCACCTTGTGCTTTGGGATAGGGATGATAAGGTTGCTTGGGACTTTGATCCTTCGGGGACCTATACTCCCCGAGCTGGCTACACAAAACTAAGTGCTGGGATTGTCCTGGGTGAGCAGCGGTGGTGGTGGAAGAAGCTCTGGAAACTACATTGTCCACCTAAGACTCGGCTGTTCATGTGGTGTGTTCTTGAAAATAAAGTCCCTACTTGGGATGTGCTGCAAAACAGAAGTTTTCAGGGCCCTGGATGGTGTTGTTTGTGCAAATCGGATGTAGAATCTGTCAATCATATTTTCCTCTCCTGTCCCTTCATTAAAGGTACCTGGCAAGAGTGCTCCAGGTTATTGGGTATCCAGCTTAGGTGGGAAGGAAATTCTGTATCTCATGCTTGGGATTTGTGGTGGTTATCTATTGGTGAGCAGAATCATAAAGCTCTGCCGCTCCTCATTATTTGGGGTTGTTGGTTGGCTCGTAATCGCCTTCTTTTTGATGGTTCTGTCAGTACTCCGGAGATCGTTGGTGCTATGTCTGTTGGTTTACACTCTGCCTTTCCTATTCATATCCGTGCTGCCAATCAGAGGGAGATTCTTCTACTGGATATAGATAGAAGGAACCCTTGGGGTTTTTTTGATGGAGCGATGCAGCAAAATGTCTGTGGTGGTGGAGCTTTGCTGTTTCTCTCGGAATCTCACTGGTATGAGATCTCTGCTGGGCTTGGGGAAGGGACAAATAATTTTGCCGAACTACTGAGCCTCAAGCTTCTTCTTTTGTTTGCTGTGGAGAAAGGATGCCGACATCTAAAAGTTTTTGGGGACTCCTTGAATGTGATCAACTGGGTAAAAGGTATTCAAAATTGCAGAGTTCATCATCTTCAAAATCTTTTCCGCTCTGTTGGGGAGATTCTCCATTCTTTTATATCTTTCTCATGCCAACATATCTATCGAGAAAATAATGAAAAGGCTGACTGTGCTTCTAAGAGGGGGATTTTTCTGGATGAAGGTCTATGGAGGATTAGGGAACATCGGGATGGTGAAGTCTCAGAATACTTCCTCCCTTCCTTATTTGATTAACTGGCTTCTGGTTGTTGTGTCAGTCTACATTGCAACTGTCATTACACCTTATGAGCTGTGTCAAATGCTGGGTGAGGGTGTAGGGATCTATTTCTTGTGATCAGACAACATTCTGCCTCTTGATCTACAGCAGGTCGATGTTGGCTTCTGGAGGATCAGTTTGCTTCTGGAGGCTATATCTCTGTTCTTTATAACCTTATTTTTCTGTAGTTTTGGCCACAGAGTCTCATACACAGGTCCCTCCTGGATCATATACAGGTCGTATAGTTTATAATTGTTATGATCATGAGAATATGGACAGAATGTCTTGATATTTTGTTTTGGGGAGCGCATTCACTTGGGGAGCTGCTTATAACCCACGGCCTTCATATAAATCTGAGGGCTTGTCAAAAATTTTGGTTTTCAGTGAAGATTGGAGTTTTGCTTTACAGTTTTTGTGCCACATTAGCTGGGTATACAGCTGGCCTTTTGGTGGACAGAGCTTTCTACAGGTGCTGCGTTTCTTGCCTCCTGGATCACATACAGGGGCTGCGTCTCTTTCCTCAATCTTTTAAGCTGATTTCCTTCGCGGTGGACAGATTGTTTCTGAGCTCCATTGCGTTTATTGACAGCTACAGGGCGTACTGTTTATTATAGTTTTGATCAAGAGAAAATGGACAGATGCCTTGCTACTTATTTTTGGGGAGCGCATACACTTGGGGTGTTGTTTATAACTCTCGGCATTCATATAATTCTGTGGGCTGTCAAAAATCTCGACTTTCAGTGAAGACTGGAGTTTGCATTACTGTTGGGTACTTACAACAGGCTTTTGGGTGGACAGAGCTATGTAAAACTGAAGGTGGACAGAGCTATGTCAAACTGAAGGTGGACTTGAGCTATTTTTTAGGTCTTTGAACAGTTTTTGGTCCACAATGGGACTGTAAGAATACGTTTTTCTAGGTCTGCATTGTCTTGGTGTCACTTTGGCACTGTTTATTGTAAACATTCTTCGGGGTTTGTCCCTTTTGAACACATAACTATGTGTTTTTTCATTGTAATTTTGTTCTCACCTGCAGAAATAAAATTACGCTTTTTTCTCGAGGAAAAAAAAAACTAGCCTAAAATCAAACATAAAACAAAGTTAAATCTTATAGAGAGAGCCCTCTCTAAGCCTTAGGAAGGCAAGATCCTAAAGCTTAAAAGTAGGTTTGTGGTTACCTCGGTGAGTTCTTTCTTTAACCTTGAGAAATTACTGAGTGATAACAGAACCCATATTTTATGTACTCATAACTATTTAATAATAAACTCTCATATATGTTGAACCGGTTTTCCCGCTTTGGGTTTTTCCAGGGAATTATGTCCAAAAATCGATGTGTCAGTTTGTTGCATGAGCATATTATTCAGTAAATGATCTGCATGTGTAGGTTGTAGTTGTGTTTGTTTTCGATATTTTCTTAATCTAATTTCTGAAAATAAATTGTATTAATTAAAACAAGTAGGAGGAAATAAACCAATACACTACAGTAGAATTTTCACAATTATGATTAGACAGACCCGATGCACGTAGGGTGTTCAAAGCATGTAGCGATGCTAGGTTGTGTGTAACTCCAAATCACTAAAAATGGATCTACAAGTCACCACACAAAATTCTAGCACGAAATTGTCCATATTCATTACAGGCCCATTTATGATTGCGCACTTCAATACAAACCAATTATAATTGCACAGTTCAATAAAATGTTTGATGTATACATTCCATCGAATTTGCTTCTTTCTGCGTAGAGTTTCAATGACTTCTACAAAAAAACACCAGTCAAGTTTTCCACAATATCCAATTGATAACAAACTGAATATTACCTCATGCAATATGTAGAGAAATCGAAAAAGATATCTGCTACTGAAATGCTCATAATTTTCATAAATATCAACTCCAAGAAAAAAAAAACTTGCAAAAATCCCAATTCATACATTTGAAGTTTAACGATCCAGGTTCGAAGATAATCTTGTTAGGGGAGGCAGAGTACTACTTGAGGACTCTTTACACAGAGTATATATCAGAAAATAATTGCTAGAGGAAAATCAAATGCACTTCCCTATATCAAGCGAATATGCAAAGTTTCCCTAACCAGACAAGTATGAAGTTATACATTCAACAAAATGAGAATCTTAATGATGCCAATAGTAATCAACTATATTCCACAAAGAAACCTGCAAACAACTGGTGCTCTGAAATCACACACTTAGTTCTGACCTTAGGCAGACAGGATTGTGGCATATCGGATCAACACATGGGCATGCAGATCAACTCTCCATCAAATCAGATCTACTAATCAGTCAAACTTTCCTATTGAATTCCAGCCAAATAGATGAATCTCTCGCTCCAAAATAAAACCTCTCACATGCAACCTCTTGATATACACATTCACACTCATGGAAGCAGTTCTATGTAGATGGCACGAATTCACACAATGCACAATTCATTCTTTAAAAAAAACTCACATACACCCAAAATATCCTTAAGCTCTGATACCACATGTATAAAATTAATTAACAAATAAAACACTCATAAAAAATACCTGAGACATATAACTGGTGGAAAAGGTTGTCCTCACATATTATTCATTATTAAAATAATGTTATAATACAAATAAATAGATGTGGAAGTTGTCTGAATATAGTGCGTCTATCTTGGACAACTTGGTTGAGAAAATAGCTCAACCACACACTAATCTAGGAGCCAAGTTAGGTAGGCCTAAACTAACTCCTAATGAAAAGGAACCAACTCAATCTAGAAAATTAGGCATAAATTCCTAATTTTCAATATTAATTCATTTAATTATATTTTTGGATTTATAATTGTTTTTCTCACATGAGAGTGAGGCTAACAATTATTTATGTTGAATAGCTTTCTTCCTATGAGCAATTCCCACAAGAGATTTAGCCCCAATGCTAGATTAATTAGGGAGGGCCATAGTGGTAATCACATTTGATAACAAGGAATAAACCAAAAATATCAAATCCACTCCACCAACAGAACAAACATGCCAACCTATTGCAGGCCATATCAATGTCATATAATAGGAAATTGACCCCATTGTGTGATCAGAATTTGGATTAGGGGCAAAAAAATTTCCAAAATTCAAAGTGCTCATAATTGTGTAAAACCAAAATGACAGTGACCAACCTGTCACCAATAATCCAATGCAACTCATTTCGTCGAAAACTGAGTTCTGATGAAGAAGTTATAGCTTACTAATCGTCGTTCACAACAAGAAAATTTTAGAAAAAAATTGTAGTATAGATACAGGTTAATGACATGGCAGCCCAGTTAGCATGCAGGAAATATTCTTTAGTTTTTCCAAATGGGACTATGACAAGCTTCACTATAGGATTCGCCAATTTGGTTTGAGATGGTGAAATTGCCCAATGTCCTCCAAGGAATTTGGGTTCATGATGAATTATTATGTGTTGGAATTATTTTTTTATTTATTAAGGTTGAATAAATAAATAAATATATATATATATATAATATTTAGTATTAAATCCAAACTTATATATTAAATTCCGCATATTATATTTAACGAAGGTTTATACCATGGGAGGCACATATGTTATATGGGAGTGTATTATGGTGCATTCAAATTTAAACCAAAGTTTAAACCTTAAATTTTGGAGCGCATATCAAATGGTGGAGCAGAACTTATGTGTGGGGGTCAGGGTCGAACCCACAACCTACCCTGCACCATCCAAGAGCTTTACCACCTCACCTATTCGTTGGGACTTAACCTATTACGGTTCTAACATATGTTTATTGACCACCAAATATGTTGGCAGAGGTTTGGAGGGGGACATCCCCCTCCCATATGATTGTGCTGTAAGGACCGATAGCGGAGTATGTTTATTGTGTGGGGTTAAGGTTTTAATACGGGGTTTAATTACTCATAACCATCGTTTAAAAGCGATAATATTATTTATCAAGCGTGGATTGTTAAAACACACTTATATAGCTTAAAATCCACTTATCTTCTAATTAAATTTCGGATTAACTTGGCAGGATTTTCGGCTCACCTGCTAAATCAGGAGTTTCATCCATCTTTCGCACCCTTAACTGGAGTTTCTCCAGTTTTAGAGGCACTTTACTAAGAAAAATTGAATGAGGCATATCTAGAGAAATTTTCGGCCAATTTTGGCTCAAGAAGAGTCATTCCTAGCATATTGGCATGCTTTGAATCCATTGGTACAGGTTGTAGAGGTAGAGGAGTAACTCTATAGGTGTTTTTGTCACTTTGAAGAAAAAGGAAGCTGAGGGCCACCAGGAAGGAAGGTCATGCCCAGATCAGTTGAAGACCAACTTTGGCTCAAGAAGAGTCATTATTAGATGTATTTGATGCTTTTAACACAATGGAATAGGTTTCATAGGTGTTTGAGTACTTCTGAAAGTGTTTTTGTCACTTTGGAGATTAAACAAGCCGAGGGCCACCAGGATGGGAGGTCAAGCCTAGATCAGCTGAAAACCAATTTCAGAGATTGAATAGTCATTTTTGAGGTTTTTGGGTCTTTTGAAGCCAATGGAGCAGGTTAAAAATCCATTTGAGCACTACAGGTTCATGTAATCATACATTTGACTCTTAATACCAAGAGGGCCTAGCTACTTTGAAGCATGTCCATGGAGATGTAGCCCAGGAGGGGTGAACTCTGTTATCATCCATTGTATTATGTGTATGTTGTGTGTTATTTCTCTGAATTTCATTTTTTGTACATGATTTTTTAAAAGATAATTAAATCATAATTTGATCATCAAAGACACATAAAACTTGACATATAAACCCCTTCACAATTGGTTAACTTGAGAAGATCCTAAACACGCATTTTTAATATTGATGAGGGAGCTAGCACAACAAAACTAGTTTGCCCATATTCAGATCAAGTTGGTATCAAAGAAAAGCTTAGCTCATTTTAGCCAAGGTTGGCTAGAAGAATTAGCTATTGGTTTTTTAATGTGTGCAAGGAGAATTTAACTATGTGCAAGTTTATGTGTGAAAGAGAAGTTCAAGATTGAGAGCTCAGTTCTCAAATCACAGCAAAGAAGCTTTGTATGCATTGCAGGTGTGATGCCAGCTTCATTAAGCAATGTTTCTAGTCAATCTTCCTTAGTAAAATTATTTGATAAAGAGATGTCACAGAAGCTCTACAGCATGACTGATATGGTGCAAGAGATGTATGAATATAAGATGGAGATAATTATACTTTAAGAGCAGTTGATTTCCATGAAGGAGGAGAAGCAAGATATTCTTGAAAAGATGCATGAGATGGAGACTCAGATCCATGATGCCAAGGAAGCCTTAGCCATGAATGTGCATCGAAAAGAGGTATGAAATTCAATTTTCTCTTCAATTTCCTCTCAAAATTAATATGTAGGTGCTTTTGAAAGACACACTAGAGGAACAGGGTCCAAATTATTGATGAAGTTGGGCTATGAAGGTAAGGATTGGAAAAACATGCACAAGGCATAGTTGAGCCAATTGTTTTTGAGGAAAGGCCTAATTATTTTGGTCTTAGTTATGGACAACATGATGGAGAAAGCTCTAAAGCCAAGGAGGCACATGAAGTTGCTCCAAGAAGGAATTGTATTTTATGTTCATTACCTCAAGCTTGTGAAGATTGTGTTCATGAGGAAAGAAAAAATTTTACACCCACTTTGCAAGAAGGTGCTCATAAGCATGCAACTAATGAGAATGGAGAACAAGAGGATGTTGAAAGCTCTAATCTCATTGAATGCATTGTTGGTATTCCGAAGAAAGCCACTACCTCATTAAATTCACCTCCTCAAGAAGGCAACAAAGGTGAAAGTTCAAGGTATAAATATGCTTTTAATAAAGTTGCTTTTGATTATGATAAACATGGTAAATCCTCACATAAGATTTGGAGAAAGTTTGCATGTTCCTTTTTTGGTTTGGATAACCATAATTTTTCAAGATGTTGGAAGAAGATAGACATACATAGGACACTTTCAAAGCAAAGGAGGTAGGAAGCCAAAGGTACATTGGACAAATCAAACCATGTTGAAAAGAAGATGCAATCATTTTACACTCATTGCCATAAGCAAGGTCATACTATAGAAAAGTGTTGTACTTTGTATCCAACAAGTCATCCATGACATTTGAAGAAGGTGAAGAAAGAGAATGGAAAGAATGGAAAAGAAGATTCCATAACTGATCTGGGTCAGGATGATTCACATGATGAAGTGTAGTTGAAAGAAGCGCCATTGAAATGGTTTGTTATTTTGTCTCTATAGTGCATGTTTCGTGTTTATGCCAAGAAGGTGTTTGAAAGTGGAGTATGTGTACTCACTTTATTACAGCAAAATTTGTTCATTTCAGCTCTTTAAGTACATGTACATATGAATGGGGTTCTTGTACTTATGATTGTACTTGTGAGAGATTTGAAGAATTGTATACATGCATGAGAGTTTGTGTGTATGAATAGTGAAATTTTGATGGTTTCATTGTGCTTGAACATGCATGAGTAATTGACTTGTGTTGGTCAATTTCTTTGTTTAACATGTATGTTGTCAACTTCAGAGCCTTGATCATTTTCATATGCATAGTTATCGACTCGTGTTGGTCAATTGTGTGTTACATGCATGTCATATCGACTTGGAAGAGTTAATTTTGTCTCCAAAGATGAAAACGAGATGTTGAAGATGTGTTTCATAAAATGTGAAATTCATTTTGTTTTGGGAAAAGAATCATCAAATTATTACACATGCTTATGCTTGACTTGAGAGTCAGTCGTTTGAAGAGGCATTTTTTTTCAACTTGTGTTGGTCGATGGGTTTTGACACCAAGATGTAAGAGTACATGGCGATGTTCACATGATGTGAAATTTGTTGCTTAGAAGGAGAAAGAGGATATGTCGTCAAGTTATGTTTCTTTCATGATGTGTTTTTTAGATTGATGGTTGTGTTTGTGACAATATGTCAAAAAAAGTTTGCAGCCATTGTAGACCATTTTATGTGTTGACGCCAAGAAGAGAAGGATATGGAGAATGCATTCTTCCAGATGTGGGATTTTGAACCGTGGTGGTAAAACAATGGTCATTTCTTTTCTTGTTATTACTGATGTTGGTACTCATTGTTGTAGTTCACTGAGATGGACTTAATTTGGAAAAGTGGTTTCCAAGGAGAAGCTTGCATCGAATGCATGTTTGTGCAAAGGAGGAACATGATTCTAAGTGGGAAGGAAATCAGTTAGTTTTCCAAGCACCAAGGAATTGATTTGGTACAACAAAGTGTTATATCAGTCAGCAAGCAGCCAGCAAGTGTTGGATTGGGTCAGCAGCAAAAGGAGAATATTGGTTGAAGAGCCAAGCCATTTGAAAGGAAAGGCATGTCAGTGAACCCAAGTGGTTGCCATGGCAATTTTTCCAAGTATAATCAAGATGATAGAACTTGGGAAACAGAAGAGTATTCATCTCTCATGAGATAACCAACTTTTGTGGGTCCAAAAGAATTTCAGTGGGAAGGAACAATCGAAATTTGGATTAGGGGAAAAAATTTGTCCAAAATTCAAAGTGCTCAGAATTGAACCAAACTATAATGACAGCAAACGTCTCATCACCGGGAATCCAATGCAACTTGTTTCATCAAAAACAGAGTTCGGATGAAGAATTTATAGCCTGCTAACAGTCGTTCAGAATAGGCAAATTAAAAAAAAAATTGCAAAACAGGTATAGGTTGATGACATGGCAGCCCAGTCAGCATGAAGGGAATATTCTTTAGTTTTTTCCCAATGGGATTGTGACAAGTGTCACTGCAGGATTCGCCATTTTGGTTTGAGATGGTCAAATTTCCCAATGTCCTCCAAGGTTGAATTTGGGTTCATGATGAATAATTATGTGTTGGAATTATTTTTTTTATTTATTAAGGTTGGATACACACACACACACACACACACACACACACACACACACACACACACACACATATATATATATATATATATAATTATTAATTCCAAACTTATATATTAAATTTCGCATATCATATTTAACCAAGGTTCATACCATGGGAGGCACATATGTTATATGGGAACATATTATGGTGCATTCGAATTTAAACCAAAGTTTAAACCTTAGAGTTTGGAGCGCATATCAAATGGTGGAGAAAAACTTATGTGTGGGGGTCAGGGTCGAACCCACTACCTACCCTGCACCATCTGAGAGCTTTACCACCTCACCTATTTGTTGGGACTTAACCTATTATGGTTCTGACGTATGTTTATTGACTACTAAATTTGTTGGCGGAGGTTTGGAGGGGGTCAGCCCCATGGGCCAGCCCCCTCCCATATGACTGTGCTACAAGGACCAAGAGCGGAGTATGTTTATTGCGCGGGGTTAAGGTTTTAATACGAGGTTTAATTACCCATAACCACCATTTAAAAGCGCTAATCTTATTTATTAAGCATAGTTTGTTAAAACACTAGCGCTTGAAATCCACTTATCTGCTAATTAAATAGTGGATTAACTTGGCAGGATTTTCGGTAGACCTGCTAAATCAGGTGCTGCCTCCATCTTTGGTGCCCTTAACTGGAATTTCTCCAGTTTTAACGGCAATTTACTAGGCAAAATTGAATGAGGCCTATCTAGAGAAATTTTCGACCAATTTTGGTTCAGGAAGAGTCATTCCTAGTAGATTGGCATGCTTTGAATCCATTGGTATAGGTTTCAGAGGTAAAGGATAAATTCTACAAGTGTTTTTGTCACTTTGAAGAAAAAGGAAGCTCAGGGCCACTAAGAAGGAATGCCATGCCCAAATCAACTGAAGACAAATATTGGCTCAAGAAGAGTCATTCTTAGATGTATTTGATGCTCTAAACATAATGGAATAGGTTGTAAAGGCGTTGGAGTACTTCTGAAAGTGTTTTTGTGACTTTGGAGATTAAACAAGCCTAGGGCCACCAGGATGAGAGGTCAAGCCTAAATCAGCTCAAAACCAATTTCAGAGATTGAATAGTCATTTTTGAGGTTTTCGGGTCTTCTGAAGCCAATGGAGTAGGTTTAAAATACATTGGAGCACTACAGGTGCATGTAATTAGACATTTGACTCTTAATCCCAAGAGGGCCTAGCTAGTTTGAAGCATGTCCATGGAGATGTAGCCCAGGAGGGGTGAAATCTGTTATCAGCCATTGTATTATGTGTATGATTTGTGTTATTTATTTGAATTTAATTTGTTGTACATGAGTTTTTAAAAGCTAATTAACTCAAAATTTGATCATAAAAGACACATAAACCCCTTCATAATTGGTTAATTTAAGACGATCCTAAACACACATTTTTAATATTGATGAGGGAGCTATCATAGCAAAACCAGCTTTCCCATATTCAAATCATTGTGAACTTCTCAGCCTCCTTTTTCATATCTCTAAACTCCCGACTAACAAAAAATCCAACTATGCATGCCACAGTAGCAACTATGGATGTGAAAAATTTCATCTGCAGAACCACTGCAAAGGTCTCCTTCTTTATAACCCTATTGAATACAAGTTGCATCAATGGAAGAAGTAACCCATAGATTGTAGAAGCTACAACAATGCAATTTATTGTTCGCTAGTATCTAGGGCTTGTGAAAGATAAAGACTTTTTTTGGAGATACCAATGGATAAGTTCAATGCTTGATCTCTCATATAAATGATAGTGTGTGTTTGAATGGAAAGATTTCCATTGTTTCTCAACTATGTCTTGTACTTAGATTGTTTATATTTAATTGCAATGACAGTGTGTGTGTGAATGGAAGGATTTAGTAATTTACATTGTTTGTCAACAATTTCTTGTACTTATATTGTTTCCAGTCCCATGAGACCCATCACTTTAATAGATTTCAAATTGAATGTCATGGATATGCCTTATAGAAAATTTCCAAGTCCTAACTTTTTCACCATAAATGTGGTTCACCATTAAAAATAAGTTCTAGGCATTAAAATAAAAGTTACACCAAATCTAAGGTGCCTTTCCAACCATAAATGCTACCTTCATCACTCAAATTCCAAAAGAGAACAAAGCACCCAATCCCTCCAAATTCCAAGCTATAGGTCTCTACTATGTTATTTACAAAATGAGATGAGAGGGTTGCACTAGTCGTTACTTTAATACACTGATTGAAGCTTGTAGATCTAGTCACTCCTTAAGGTTTCCATCTCACACCACTGTTAGATCTAACAATGGTGCTTTTTTACAATCAAGGGTTCTATACCTTGGCTCGTTGAGGGTTTTTACTTTTTAACTTCCACTAGATCTACTTCCTACAACCACCAAAAAAATGTGACGTGCATATTTTTTCACTAGTGTGGCTGATTACAATCAAATTGAAAGATGCAAAATTTTGGCTTCATTTTAACATTGGGCTCATAATTGTGATTTTGTGCAGTATTTAGGTGTTATTCCCTCAAGAGGTTTTCCTTTCATACATATCAAAGCCCCATCTTGGGAAGCAATTTTTTCCTTTCCTAGGAACTAGATTGAAGTATGCCATGAGAGGCCAAATTTTTATGCCATTTCTGAATTGATATCATAATAGTGATTTTGAAAAGTATTGAGGAAGTTATGACCATTTTATGTTATGATTTTGTTCACAAAGAATACTAGGTTGATATATCATTGAAATTTTAATATTTATAATGTAACTATCTTTATCATTATATAGTAGCCTAATTGTACCTACAAAGAAGTTATCAAGTAGAAAGAAACACTAGATTTGTATTGTTTTGCAACTGGCATGGAAATACATACTCTAAAATATTCTCTCTAAACAAAGTGCACCAAGGACAAGAGGAGACAATTTTTAGATTTTTTTCATACTCTATAATACCTTTCAATCGCCGCCTAAATAACATGTGTTTTATGTTAACATGACTACTAGGATTGTACTTGGTTATATCAGAAAATTGAGAGAAATATTACAAATTGGTGCACTAGGTGGTTTTTCATAGTAGAAAGGCTTAGCTTTGTTAAATAAATATTGGAAACAATTCTTGTTTACCAGCATTCATTAGCTTAAATTCTTGTGGATATGTTGGAAAATATTAGAATGAACTGCTTCCATTTATCGTGGAAAAATAAAAAAGGAAAGAGATAGAATTGTCTTAGAATAATGGAAAAGAATAGATAAACCCAAGGGTGCTGGTGGGTGGGGTTTGTAAGATATCCAGCAATTGGAAAGGAACTAGTAGTGAAAACTTAGCAGAGGCTTATTTCTAGGGGGGATTGTGGGAGGATGTTATACAACATAAATATCTGGATCTGAAATGAACAAGATTACCAGTAAGGTTTATTTGTAATGTTTCTCCAATTTTGAAAGCACTTGTTTTAGATTTTATAATTTCCCTTGGTGGATAAATTAGATGGCCTAGAGAAGCGGGGATGGAAAAAGAGTTAGATTTTGAACATACCCTTGGGTGGGTTGTGGAAAACATCAATATCGACAACAAATGGTTCAAAAATATACTTCAATACCAAAGCTTTACTATTCACTATTGATAATGCAAAGCCATTAACCACTAATATTTTGTAACAAGGCTAGAAGAAAACTGAGCATGTAAATCTAGTGGGACCAAATGTAGTTTCATGGAATCTATACACTCAGCAGCTGATTTTATCCTTTGCGAGACTGAGGGATAGATATTATTCCTTTCAATGTTCTAAAAATATTGCTACAGATTATTTCACTGCCAAGTCAGGTTATAGAGAAATGTTTGGTGATGAAATTGGTGAAAAATGTTTAGTGGTGAAGGCCCACTTGGATGGTGAAAGCTCATATGAAAATACATGTTTAAATGTCGCCCGATTTAGCCAAAAAAGTGTTTCTGGGAGGTACTGCAGAAATGGGCATGGCAAGGTCCTAGCCTCTTTTCACTTTGCAAGTGTAATAGAGAAACTATTTATCTCCTACTCATACATTGTGCATATATAGGGAGGTGTGGAGATATTGTGGAAGGAAAATATTTTAATCAACTCTACAATTGGTTCACTAACAAAGCTTTGAAGAAGTTTAACATGGTTCCCTTGTTTGTCTCCTGAGCCATTTGGATTTCCGGGAACATTTTCTATTTCAAGGTAAGGAAGCTCCCCCTTCTTAGGTAAAGAACCAAATCATGTTTGTTTATGATGGCATCAAGCGTACTCCTTTGGTTTGCATCTTCTTCTGGAAACATACAAATTATTGCAGAGTCTTGCCAACTTTGTACATCTCAATGGAAATTCTCATTGGATTATAAGAAGGGATTTCAACCTTATTTCTTCCTTAAAGTAAAGGAAAAGGAGGAATTTGCAAACATGATCAAGATAATGAAGCACTCAACACCTTTATCAATGATCTAAGATTGATTGATGTGAAAACCCTCAATGGGCTCCATGCCTATAACAATCAATGTGGGGGATCATGGGTTTGGGAGATTGTATCATTTTGTGTTTATGGCTTTGTAAGAATTTTCAGAAGCATGCATGATGGGGAACTTAAGATTAAATATCCTTATTGACTACATGATTATTTGTTTTCTTATTTTCATTTACAAAATTCTATGTTCATTTCTACCTTGGCTCTTTATATCACATTCTCTTTCTTGTTCATCTAGTTTAAAATACTGTGTGACAAGGTATGTTGTTGTTAGAACTTCATTATTTTAAGAGAAGTAATAATTATTATTATATTTGTATGTTTAAAATTTATCGATTACTAGAGACTATCATGTGGAGGACTATTCTAATGAAAAATTCATTCGTTGTGCTTAAGCTATATAATCTTCTTAAGATGTCGTCGGTAGGGTTCAAATTTTTTCTAATCGATTCTTGTAACTGTAGCAATTTCCTTTGGGTGGTGCTTGAATCCATAATAATCTATGAATCTTCTACATATTACACTTCTATAAGTTCAGATAAGCTCTAGTCTTTTATACAGTTTACAGGATCCATCCCCCAACAATCTCCTTTGTGTGGCGCTTGAATCCATAATAATCTATGAATATTCTACATATTTCCCTTCTAAAGTTAAAATAAGCTCTGATATTTTATACAGTTGACAGGATCCGTCCCCCAAAACTGTTTTATTCTCATCTTGTGCAGGTCATCCTTTATAGTATGTCATAAGGTGAATAATATATGAAATTGGGAAATATTCATATCCAATATTATAGCTTGATAGGGGCTAGGGTGTTTCCATCAAATCTCTTGCAATCCTTTCCAAGTGCTTTTACTATCAGTGTTTCTACAAGAGTGAAATTTTGAGATTGATATGCAAAATTGAGCATTAAACTAGTTACAAGTAGTGCAAATTTTGCACAACTAATTCAAGACATGTTGCAGACTTTAAGTGCTTTGAATTTATAAAGAGGAGATAATTTTGAAGAACAAAACAATTTATTCTGATAATACAATCTTTGGAACTCATTGAAACCATAGTTGTTAGAAATTTTGGTCCTGTTCTGCGTGGTTCATGAAAAAATGGGCCCAAATTAGGTTGGAGGCCAGTTATGTCCCACATTGATCAATTAGAACTATGGTGTAGGAGTTATTTCAGAGGGCTTACCACTGATTCGACATTGTTGGTGGGCCGCTTTTGGTGGATTTAGCATCTACATTAGTGGTCTACATGTCATTTACAATCTTGGAGGAGATTTGGGACCAAATTATTTTTCCCATAAGAAGGTATGTCAAGAATATTCAAACCCTTGTTATTCTTATTGTTACTGGATGAAAATGAAAAATATAATGGATTTTATCAGAAGCATTTTATCAGTAGCAAATGTAAATTTTGACAGCTTGGGTTTATTGTTCTTTCACATGGTGGAGGGGTATTTGTGTCTTTTGAGGCATGTTTTGTTGTTGAATTTACATATTTGAAGGCAAGGGTGTAGATGTGGAAAACATTCACCATATGGTGCAGTTATCTACATATTTTCATGGAAATTTCGCCATTGAAAGTTTCCATTGGGGTATCTTGAATCTTCACATTTCTCACAGTGAAAGTTAATATTTGGAGTCATTTCCAACACTACTTCATCTCACATCAATAAGGTGTTGTTACATATGTTGAGGCATGACTCATCAATTTTTGGGCTTTGGCATAATTTGTAAGGCATTAAAAAGGTTTCTAGAGAATTTCATTATAATGATTGAATGTGTCTCCTGGAAACACTCTCACATTGATGTCCAAGTTAGTAGATGAAATGGTTGGATAGTATATTTTTCACTCTCTACACGTAGGTTCAATCCCCATCTAGACCTTTGGCCTATTGTGATGAATCTATAAGGGTAGAGGCCTGCCAAAAGTGCCCCTCTGATAATATGATCTTTGGAACTCACTGACACCATAGTTATCGGAAATTTTGGTCTTGTTCTGCGTGGTTCATGACAAAATGGGCCTAAATCAGGCTAGAGGCCAATTATGTCCCACATTGATCAGTTAGAACTGTGGTGTAGGAGTTAGTTCAAAGGGATTACCACTTATCTGACATTTTTGGTGGGTTGCTTTTGGTGGATTTGGCATCTACAATAGTGGTATACATGTCATCTATAAGCTTGGAGGAGATTTGAGACCAAATTATTTTGCCCATAAGAAGGTATGTCAAGGATATCAAACCCTTGTTATTCTTATTGTTAGTGCATGAAAATCCAAAATATAATGGATTTTATCAGAAGCATTTTATTAGCAGCAAATGTGAATTTTGACAGCTTGGGTTTATTGTTCTTTCACATGGTGGAGGGGTATTTGTATCTTTTGAGGCATGTTTTGTTGTTTAGTTACATATTTGGAGGCAAGGGTGCACATGTGGCAAACATTCACCTTAAGCTGCAACTCTCTACATATTTTCAAGGATATTTCTCCATTGCAAGGTTCCATTGGGGTATCTTGAATCTTCACATTTTTCACAGCAAAAGTTAATATTTGGAGTCATTTCTCACCACTACTTCATCTCACATCAATGAGGTGTTTTTACATATGCTGAGGCATGACTCATCATTTTGTGGGATTTGGCATAATTTGTAAGGCATTAAAGAGGTTTCTAGAGAATTCCATTATAAAGATTGAATGTGTCTCCTAGAAACACTCTCACATTGATGTCCAAGTTAGTAGATGAAATGGATGGATGGTATATTTTTCACTCCCTACACCTAGTTTCAATCCCCATATAGACTTGTGGCCTATTGTGATGAAGCTAGAAGGGTAGACACCTGCAAAATGTGCCCCTCTAATAATACAATGTATGGATCTCACTGACACCATAGTTATCGGATATTTTGGTCTTGTTATGCGTGGTTCATGACAAAATGGGCCCAAATCAGGCTGGAGGCCAGTTCTGTTTCACATTGATCAGTTAGAATTGTGGTGTAGGAGTTAGTTCAGAGGCCTTACCACTGATTCGGCATTGTTGGGGGGCTACTTTTGGTGTATTTGGCATCTACATTAGTGGTCTACATGTCATCTACAATATTGGAGGAGATTTGAGACCAAATTATTTTTCCCATAAGAAGGTATGCAAAGAATATTTCAAATACCTATTATTCTTATTGTTACTGCATGAAAATGAAAAATAAAATAGATTTTATATGAAGAATTTTATAGCAGCATTTTTTCGGAAGCAAGTAAATGGTTACAAGTTGGATAAAAAGATCTATAAAGTAAGAAATATTGTTTGCAGAGTCCTACCTTTAGAAAGCAGTAGAAGAAGTATTCACTTCCTAATCCATGGAAGTCTGTTAGCTCAAGGGGTGAACTCCTTCGAATTCCCTCTCCAGATCGGCCCTCTCATATCCAAAGATGAATGTTATTTCCCTCTCTCACAACGTCTGTCGAATGCTCTTTCCCTCTCTCACAGCGTCTGTTGAATGTTATTGCTTAGTTGAACGATTATGCTCAAATGCGAAGTCGGTATGCTCTCTTGATCAATCGATATTTTGCTCGAATTATCAGTCGATCTTCTCAAATTCTCAGTAGATCTCTTGATTAGTCGATCTCTTCCTCGAATGTGAAGTCGATCTGCTTTAATGCTCGGTCCATTTCTTCCTCATTCCATCTCTTGAATGCTTATTCTATCTCTTTCTCAGTCCATATCTTGCTCGAATGCGAAGGCGAATGATCCTTAGAGATTCGTAGGTAGAACAGCTAATGCTCACAGATCCCATAGGTCGAATAGAGAATGATCCTCACAGATCTGTAGGTTGAATAGCTCACAGATCTAGGTGGAATAGTGAATGATCTAGGTCGAATAGAAAAATCCAGGTTGGTTGAATATCCTTGGCATTGCAGGTCGAATATCCTTAGCAGTATCCGAGACAAATAGATCATCTCCTCAGTGCTCACAGATCAGGTGCAGATCAATCAAATATCAGTCAAATATGGTGCTCACGGATCATGTGTCTATCAATCATATCGTCGGCGGTCTACTCTTCAAATAGCTCATAGATCAGCAGTATCTAACATACCAGTTGAAGCTCCTCATGTGATTTCACTAACCTCATTCCTTTGGAATAACTCACAGACAATTCGAAGCTACTCCAAAGCTCCTCCGCATGATTTCCCTAATCCTCTCACAGACCAGTCGAATCTCCTCTGAAGCTTCTCCGCGCGATTTCCCTAACCCTCTGACAGACTATTATAAGCTCCTCAGAAGCTCCTCCACGTGTTTCCGTAACCCCGCTCACTGACCATGTTCCTCTGCACTCTTTGTCCTTCCCACGACCTTCCCTAACCCCGCTTGGCCCAAAAAATAAAAAATAAATAAATACCTCAAATTATTTTTATTTCTTATATATTAAATAAAAACCCACGCACCCCTAGTTATATAGCCAATATAATCTTTTGTGATTTTATAATTTTTTATACACCAATATGAACACACGTGATATAATATTTCTTTGTGAGTGACTCCCCTGTGAGTAAATCTTAGTCTTAAAGAAAGCATATGTGGATGTGGATTCATATTATTTGCATGCAAGTTCTTATCTTGTTGTAGTGTGATAAGTTTGAACTCTATATCTAAATGTCCTTATAGCTACAATATGATTTTGAGCCCAACTCAGGTGGCCTATGAAATTAAGAGCACCTACAATGAAAATTGTTCTTCCCCAAAAGCAAATCCAATCAAACTTTTAAAGGATAGATAAACAATGCAACACTATCTTTGTGGCAAGGTTATTTACAACCTACAATGTTGGAGTATATATATATATATATATATATATATATATATATATATATATATATTCTAAATATTAAAAAAATAAAACACTGAAATTTAAAATTTAATATATCAATATCATTTGCATGATTATGAAACTAAACTACAACTTTTTCCACTTTAACAATCCTATCGGCGTACCTTTGCACATTTTTTGGGAAATTTCTAGTTTAGCCATGGTGTCTAACTATAAGTAAGCATGCACTCACATATTTTTTACATCAAATTTTTACAATATCGACCCTTGAAAGGGGAAATACACACTTAGACTCAGACCCTTAATAATTTACCCAATTCTCTGACACAATATGATCTAGTATGAAACCAAGTGTGCTTGTAATAAAATAATTTAGACAAATGTACTAAAATTATTCCCAAATAAACTTTTACAATAGAATCAATATAGCACTAGGAATATATTCTAAATATTAAAAAAATAAAACGCTAAAATTTAATATTTACTATATCAATATCATTTGCATGATTATGAAACTAAACTACAACTTTTTCCACTTTAACAATCCTATCGGCATACCTTTGCACCTTTTTGGGGAAATTGCTAGTTTAACCATGGTGTCTAACTATAAGTAACCATGCATTAAAATATTTTTTACATCAAATTTTTACAATATCGACCCTTGAAAGGGGAAATACATACTTAGAATCAAACCCTTAATAATTTACCCAATTCTGTGACACAATATGATCTAGTATGAAACCAAGTGTGCTTGTAATAAAATAATTTAGCCAAATGTACTAAAATTATTCCTAAACACATTTTACGATATAATCGATATAACAATAGGAATATATTCTAAATATTAAAAAAATAAAACACTAAAATTTAAAATTTAATATATCAATATCATTTGCATGATTATGAAACTAAACTACAACTTTTTCCACTTTAACAATCCTATCGGCATACCTTTGCACCTTTTTCGAGCTATTGCTATTTTAGCCATGATGTCTAACTATAAGTAACCATGCACTAAAATATTTTTTACATCAATTTTTTACAATATCGACCCTTGAAATGGGAAATACATACTTAGACTCATACCCTTAATAATTTACCCAAATCTGTGACACAATATGATCTAGTATGAAACCAAGTGTGCTTGTAATAAAATAATCTAGCCAAATGTACTAAAATTATTTACAAACACACTTTTACAATAGAAATGATATAACACTAGGACTCACCTAAGACCTTGTCAATGAATTCCACCTAGCTTTGGGGTTTAATCTGGAAGAAAAACTTTGTCGATTATTCATGTTTACAAACGCACATAATTCGAGGAGGTTAAAAAACTTCCTAGATGAAATCCTTTGCCAAAATCATAGGCTTACCTAGTTGTTGTTACATAATTAAAATTTAAACGGTAATACTAGCATCATTTACAATACATCTTGCAGAAATTGGGTTTACAATGACATAAACATGTTTTTTGATGACTTTGATCTTTTAAAAAAATTCTTCACTACTTTGTATCTTACTTCCTTGGATTGTTGACAAAGTGTGGTCAACACCCCCTTCAATTCTCGGAAGTTGATTCCTTGCTACTTTTAGGGTTGTTTATTCTTCATAAATTCTAATCTCCTTACTTGGTGGTTATGATGTATCACTCTCACTGTCGTTATAGGTTTTTACTTCAATATAGTGATTTTTACCCTTTCCCAAGCGTCGGTGACCTGGTTTCCATGACTCTGTTCAATTGAAATAAAGCTTCTTTATTCTAAGCTCATTTTGAGTCTCTTAATCCAACCTATACTTCTTGGTTTCATTTTCTAGAGATATATTATTTCCCTTGTCTTTTGGAGGGACTTGTGCCATGGGTGGAATCTTCACTTTGGGTGTTACATCGTATATCTTAAGTCTTCTTAATGACGTCATGTACGGTTTCGAGGTTGAACTCCTTAACCTAGCCTTGTAGCAGTTTGGCTAATCCTTATTTTAAGATCATGATTATTCTTTATTGGGCTATGTTTGTGACCATGACTATATTCCATTCGAATTTTGCGATACACTCTTCATGTGTTCTGATCTGGTTAACTTGTTCCATCTTTCTAAAGTGTATATTTGGGTTCTTTTGATCAAATATATCCATCAATATGTGTTTGAAATATACATGAGTGATTTTTGTGTGACCCAATGTAACCAATCCATGATACCACCAATCATGTGCTTCTCCTTCTAGGTGTATTGTGGCGAATTGAATAGCATGTGTTTCCTACATGGGATTAAGCCAGAAATAGGTGTCCAACTTTTGTACTCAAGCCCTTGCTGATAATTTTGATGACCCATAAAAAAAGGGGATGGGAACCTTTCCTACCTTTCTTATCAAATATGCATTTCTTTGTTCCTTGGGTTTATTCTAATATCTGATGTTGTTGTATTCCTATAACGTTAGGGCTACTTGAGTGTTCTCTTCTAGTGCTTCATATCTAGAAAGTATTCATTAAAGAGTTTATTCTACTCTACTACTTCTTGGGTTATTGTCTATTGTTGGTTTAAAATTTTAGGGAGTAAAGGTCTTAGGTTCCTTCCACTGTTTTTCATGTGGTATGTTTGAGGAACAACAATTGAGAAACTAGTTTCATGGTTGTCGCTTCCTTTAGTACCAACCCTTTTACCTACATTCAACCCATTGTTATCATTATTACTAGCAACGTTTGAATTTCATATGATTTGTGCCATTAGCTAGGATAATTCTTGCTATCCTTGAGCTAGTACACGAGCTATTTATTTTTTCCCCTGAATTGATTTTTGTCCTTATTGTTGCCCTTGTAATATCAAAATTTATATTTTTGTTTGTCCATGAATTAGTACATGTAAGAGATCCTTGGAATCTGGCCCTCCTTAATCTTTCATATCCCCTATGATTGCAATACGATTAAACTTATTATTTATGATTTTAATGTTACTAGTTTTCCATTGAAGCATACAAGGTTGACACCCTCACAAGCAGGCAAGATTCTAGCTCTGATACCACTGTAAGATTCTAGGGAATTTTGCCCTAGTTTTTCTTTGTGCAACTAGGGTTTTCAACAGAATTTTCTTTTACATTTCAACAAAAATAATTATTCATCATATATGTAATATTTCAATAAACAATATGTCAAACCATACATTATAATGCTATAGTTCTATCATCCAATAATTCAACAGTATGGATATATTCCAAATTCAATTGCTTAGGTAAATTCAACCAGTACCAATGCAATTGCAAAGAATTCTAGGCTAGTTCCAAATTCAACAAAATTAGACAATTGATCACTAACTTCTATTAACTGACCTTGCTACATTGTTATGATTGTAACTAGAGAAAAACCATCGAACTAGTTTCGGGATGATCCCTTTTCTTGCAGATGCGTCGTAGGTGGGCATTCGTTGAAGGATCTGAGCAAATTTATCCATCATCGTGTTCCTTTGTTGATCATTGGTATCATATTCAAGTTACGCCTCCATGTAAATGGGGGTTTGAAACATATTTCAATGTTTTGCAGCAATCTTCAACAAAATCTATGAATTTTTTTGGGCGGTGCGTTTTCATATCAGATATGGAACTTTTGGTGAACATTTTACAAAAAAAAAAAAAAAAAGACTATATTTGGATTCCTTGCAAAAAAATACTCAAATTCAAAAAAAAAAATCGACCAAATTGGAGTTCGGATGAGGGAGATATCGCTGATTCAAAATCAGTAATGTTGAAGCAATTTTTCTGACGACAATTCATAGACGGCGGCTCTCCTGTCATTTTTAAAAAATTTAGTGCAAAATTTTAGATGAATGGATATATATCTGAGCTCCTCTTGAAAAATCACCCAAGTTCAAAAAAAAAATTGGTCGAATCGAAGTCCGGATGTGGGAGTTATCATTGATTTAAAATCAACTATTTTTTCAGAAATTTTGTGACGACAAGACAGCTCTAGCGCCAATCTGAGAGTCTAGGGTCTCTAGATATCGGTTTCAAACATGTGTGTAGATTCATAATGATAATTCCATTTCCGAAAACATTTTATAATAAATATTCTGAGTTATATTGACCGAGTTATGCTCATTTTAAATCTGGAGCAACATTCAAAGCAGGTTCTCTTTGGAGACGTGCCCTCTAACCCCGCTTTAGAAGGCACCTGCTTCACATTCATTAGTTTCATCAGAGTAGCATTTGGATTGGGTTATTTGGAGATGTGTCCTCCCACCCCAAGCTATGTAGGCACCTGCTACTTCATCAACAATCAGCATCACGGTTATGGGTCAACCGCACAAAATCATTTTCATCGAAGTCCATTTGCTAGGTTGCACACTATTAGTCACATAGTTGGTAACAAGAATTACAGGGTATCTCTATCCTCGGATCTTCGTTTTTCATGGTTTTGGTTCATCCACAAACCCACACTTCATCGAAGTCCATTTCCTAGGCCATACACTGTTAGTCACACAGTTGGTCACAAGAATTGCAGGGTATCTCTATCCTCGGATCTTCGTTTGTCATGGTTTTGGTTCATCCACAAACCCACACTTCATCGAAGTCCATTTTCTAGGTTGCACACTGTCAATATCACAGCTGGTCACAAGCATTACAGGGTATCTCTATCCTCGGATCTTCGTTCATCACAGTTATGGGTTAACTACACAAAACCCTTATCTTCAGTGGCTCTTCATATTCAACAAAGGCTTCTCAGGAGGGAACTTCACGCAATTAAGGCCATTGCTTCTTAAGGAGGGAGGAATGATCCGAATGGAAAATGGCATCAACCCATGGTATTCATCTACCCATGTTATCCATCCACCCATGGAATTTACCCATGGTATTGTAAATGGCATCGACCCATGGTATTCATCCACCCATGATATTTATTCACCCATGGTATTGTAAATGACCCATGGTATGTATCCACCCATGGTATTCATCCACACATGGGATTTACCCATGATATTGTAAGTGGTATCTACACATGGTATTGTAACTCAAAAAATGTTATAAATAACAAGCCTCAGTTTGTAAAAGGACAGATTTTCCGCCACAATGTAGCTTCTATAGTTATTCTCTGTTTTAATAAAACAAGTTTCTTTGTGGTTTTATTTTCTTTGTGTTCTCTCTTTTTTCTGGCATTCTAATTTTGTAGATCTTGTCAAATCCATTTCAAATTTTTAGATCTCGGGAGTCTCCCCCCAATATCTGGATCACTATAGCTCAGAATCAAAGTGTGATTTACCTTAGGAAGATGGAATGAAGTGTGAAGGGTTATGCAAAGCTTGGTTTTCCCTAAAAAAATGTCTAATTGTTTGCTTCAGGATCATCAACCTACTCCAAACATCTGTCTAAGCCTAATGAGGGCTCAGATATATTTCTTTCACTCTTTTACAGTCTCAGGTGGCCATGGGATGATAATCAATGAACTCCACCCTAGAATTTTTCCTTCTAAAATGTGGTGTTACTTTAGGAGGGTTTCAACCTTAGAAGGCCCTCTTTTAGCCTCATACTATTTTGATGGTCACTAATTGAATTCATTGCACAATTTCAACCTCGGGATCTATTCAGAGATATTTTCTAGACTCGGGAATAGATCGGCCTAGTTTAGATGGTATTTATTCTTCCAAATAATGATATTGAAAGGTTTAAGACTCAAAAAAATTTGATCTTTCGATATTTAGACTTAGAGGAAATCCATTCAACCTCAAGGTGACCTGATGGCCTTTCCACTGAATATTTCCACAAAAAATAAATTGTTACTCCTTGTATAGAGAGAACCATTTTTCCAAAACAAACTAAAATACCAAAGTAGGTTGATCCAAACTTGTGTCATATCAAAAAAAGAGTGACTAGGTAGGGTGGGATCACCTCCACCGAAACTAGTCCAAGAGACAAAATAGGGTGTTAAACCCTCAGAGCCTTAGGCTCAAAAATATAGAGATAAATTATCCAATCTAAGTGCTGCCTCAAATGAATCCTACCCTCTTGTATTTATATATTTCCTTGAGAGGATTTTTCTCATTAATTAATTGAGTGAAGTTCACATCAAACCCCATCTTTGGTATTTTTTTCCCCAACTGCCCCAAAATTTCCCGAACATTGGGTATTTTTGCGGTTTCCCATTTATCGATGACTATAGCCTATGAGGATCGATAGGGGGCCAATTAATCCCTCGGGGACATTAAAATATTGCATGATAATAATTGCTATAAGGTATAAATAAGAAAGATGTTGATTAAGGAGAATTTGTGATCAACTAACCAAATGAGTTATATTTGAGATAAGAACATATATCATTTATAGAAACTATAAAAGTTATGGTGATATGTGCCTATATGTGGAGCATGACGCAAACCAGTAAAATGTTATTGAATTATGCAAGCAATATATGGTATGATAGTATGCAACTACCCTATAAGGATAGCAAACCTATTATTATAATGAGATGATGGAGAAATAAGTATAAATAAACCTATGATTAGAATGAGATGATGGAGAAATAGATATGAATAGACAATAATTTTAAGAAAAGAAGAAAAGTTTCTAAGTTAAATCTCCAACATTATTAATTTTTAATTGATGTATGGAGGAAGGGAAAAGGAGTAACTTGCATATTTTCTAATGTTGATAATGAATGAAAGCCATGTAGCCATAACTAACTTGGAAGGAGGATAAATTGAGCTCATGTTCTCAACATAACCTTGAAAAAAATATTGATGGGGAAGAAGTAGAAACAACTTATAATGTGTCTAATAGGGGATGATGTGACCATTTGATATAATTTGTATAATATTTTGGTGTTCATTAATCAAGAAGACACTCAAGTTATGTTGTGGGCATGCACTACTAAGTGTAGGGGCAGAATAAGGAGGGATTCACAAATTTAAAAAAAGAAAAGACAATGAATGTTAGCTCTCATAACAATGACCAAATTAGACTTATGATGTAGAAGTTATATAACTGATATGTTATACATCCGAGATTCTCCTGATCACACACTATTTGACTTCATGCACAATACAGAATCTCTTCTACCATTGATCATTAATTGTGGAAATAAAATCAATTGCATGCACACATTAAAACCATAAACATTCACACATATGAACACAATATTTTATGGAAAATATTAAAGCTGAAAACCCCCAACTATCTGTATATTATATGTCATAGGGATCATGTAACAATCATCATACAAAGCTCCTCACAAGCTCTCAGTACAATCTCCAATTGCTACACACTAATCAGGTCCGATCTAGCAAATTTCATGCTCCAATCTCTGCCACCTGCTAGCCTGCCTCTACTGCACAATCGATGCTGAAGAATGGCTCTGAATGAACTCGAATTGGTCCAGCCTTGCTCATGCAATCCTCGTTGGCATCTCCAACCACTGTGTGTTGCAAATCATGCAACACTATAGTCACAACTGATAGTCACATTGCTCTTTCACCTACCTCTTCACTGGTCTCCACTGAAACTGTCCATGCACTGTAGTTAACTGATGTATTCTTTAGTTGATTAATGAGTTAATAATTAGTGAATTAATTAATAATTAATTCACACCACTCTCACTAGTGTATCAATCAGTTAGACTAGATACAACTAGCTCAACTATGTTTAACTCAGTTAAACTAAACACAACTCCATCAACTACCTCAATAACTCCACCAAACTCTGTCACATGAGTTCTAACTGAAGTATCCATGCAATAGCTCCACTTAACCCTTAGGAATATCGTAATTCCTTCTGTCAGCTCCTGTGCCACATCTGTGCACTTAACTGAAGTGCTCCAAGAGAATAAGATAATGTTTATAGTCCAAATATTATTAAGAGCTAATAATATTCGACATATCTATTTTTAGACTGGAAATCTAAAATTAGATTCCGCCCAATATGTCTAAAAATAGAATTCCATCTATTTTTCCAACTTGACCAACCATCCACAAATAGCATCCTACAACTCATAGAATATGATCGACATGTCTAGAAATAGACATAGTCTAAAAATAGACTTGCGCCAAAAATAGCCTGTGGGCCCACTTAGTGAAGGCGACTCTTTTCACTAAGCTCATCATCTTGTTGCAATCTCAACAGATGAGATGAATAAAAAGAGTACTAGGTATATACTTAATGTGGTTGAGTGTAAGTATCACAAACAAGGGTAAGAAATCAATAAGAAGGGTAAACCTATTTTATAACATCATGAAATAATCAAGAAATAATCATGATGAAATAACTTAGCACTCTTGAGGTATTCCACGAATGAATACCCTTATGGAAAATGATTATGGAATTATAGAAAAAAATCCATATAATAACAAAACAAAAAAATATCACTATGAGGATGATATATATTAGGAAGAATATATGAATGATCATCAAAATAACAATGAAATTCATTTTTGGGGCCATGGGAAGTGCGGTGAAATTATATTAATGAAGTGAATGCAAAACAAAATTGACCAATTGGAGGGAGATAAGTTCTTTTCATGGTGAAATCTATGATAATTTTTCCCTCTAATGAGAGATTTTCCATGTAATGTGTTGCATATGTGACTAACTATATTTTTAAATTATGAACAATTTTATATTCCTTTGATGCCTCAAAATAGGAAAAAATAAGTGGATTACAGTTGATACCCTACTCTATTGAATCTATTTATAGGGTCTTCACCCAAAATGGGGGAATAGTATTAACATTCCAAGTTCAACAAATTTGTACATTTAAGGGAACGGGCAAAGAAACCATGCCCACTAGAGGTGAGAAATCAAATTCAATTTGATAATGTTTTAAGATTTAATAAAGTGAATAAGTTTCCACCTTGAAGCTAATAGACATGGAATATTAGGAAGTAATACTATTGGAGAGGACTACAAATATGTCTACGAATATCTGGTATGAGGAAGTGAATGGGGTGTTTCTATTACGAAGAAAGTTATCTGAAGGATATAAAACCTTTTGGTGGGTGGTAAAAGGTTGTAATGGCTCAATTACTTCAAATTATAAAACAAATATAGTGTTGAGAAGCCAAAACGAAAATGGAATAAGCTTTATCCCAACTTGAAGGATGGTGAATTTGTAATAAAGGAGATTAAGTGATATTGAGATGGGAACTTGATGAGATAAGAAAATATTACTAAGGATGAATAATGATAGTGACCAAGTGATGGATAAATCACTAAGGGTAAACCAACCCTTGGTGCAAGTGAATTAAGCATGATAGAAAATTAAACCATGATGACCTATTGTTTATATCATACAACAGTCTCGAAATGGGTAAGGCGAGGGTACATATTGATGTAAAACCAGAGGATATTAAATTCGATATTGATGATTTAAGGAATTATTATATGGCCAATTCTCTTAACTACTAATTTCACTAAATTTCCTTTGGGAAGGAAGAATACATGACTAGATATTAAGGCTCAAGATGATGAGGCTCATTTTAAGTTTAATGATGTACTTAAATTACTATACCTATTGTGTAAATAATCAACTTCCTAATTGAAAGAACAAGAAATTATTATAGAAAATTAATTGGTATCTTGATAAAAATGTGACACTAATAGTATTGTTGGGATAACCTAGATCCTATATTGATGTTGAACAATCTTATTTCATAGTTTGTATTCCTTAATTATACAAGCACATGAAATTGTTTTTTTTTCTAATGAATCATGATAAGAATTATTACAGTGTATTATTTCTCTATATTTGATATGCATTGAGATGATTCTCATATTTATGATATGATATGAGGTTATATTGACATGTGGTTCCATTTTTTATGTGATTTCATGATATATATATGTTAATGTTATAACTTATGATGGTATTTCACGATGTGAAGCATGTGGTTATTGCGTGCATTTTTTTACTATACATAATGTTTTGATAACAATTATGTTATGTTCTCATGATGGCATGCAAGAGTTGGTATGTGGATTATTTTCTATAATATTATGATGTTATAATTAATGCATTGGTTGTATTTTGAGATGTGGTGATTAAAGGGAAATCCAAAAATGGGTTAAGAGGGATGTTTTATTTGATGATCTCATGGGAGCCCTTACTTGTGAAGGAGAGTATGTAACACCTAATGGGCTAGGGACAAACTCAATCAACACTACATATGCCAGTGTTTCTTTTTCCTCGTATATTTCTTGATGGATAACCCTTGAGGGGCTATGGGACCATATTGAGGAGGCCTAGTGTTTGATATTGGATTGGTATGTCGAAGTCCATAAGTGTGTGTAGGACTTCGATTCTTGGGGTTGTGCACCTTATTGATTTGTGGAGGGATTTGGGCCTGCCTTTCTAGATGCCAGGCTTACGTGAGTACTAGAATGGAAGTTTTCCATGGGGAAAATGGGGTCTGAGCCTTGGGGCTCTGGTATAGACCAATGAGGCTTTATGCTTGGTTCCGAAAGTTGGAAAAAAGGTCTTGAGATTCCTTATGATTTCCCTAGTGCTATGATGTAACTTTCAATGTCTTCTAGTATTCTAATTCAATAAAGGGTGCTGGGAAAAATTGGGGTAATAAATAAATAAGTTAAATGATTAAACTTAACTTCGAAAAGAAGTTCCTTAAATAGGGGGAGTATGTAATTTGCGGTAATAATAATAATAGTAAATGAAATAATATTAATATATAAATAAATAAAACAATAAATAATAAATAAAAGATAATAATAGTAAATAAATAAAATAATAAATAATAAACTTGAGTTCTGAATAAATATATAAAAATAAACTATAAGAATAGATAAGGTTAAAAAAAAGTAGAAAGAAATAAAATAAGCAACAATTAAATTAATAAAAATGTTGAGTTAAAGAAAACTTAGGACAAAGAAAAGAAAAATTTATGATGACACATGGATTGTGTGCATGGTGATCCTCTTTCCAATACATTTTCCATTTTTGGAGCAATTTATTCTATTTAATGGTTGAAAAGGGAGATGAGAAGAATTCATTCTTTCAGGAGGAGAATGCTAAGAGACAAAGGAGTCATTGGAAGTAATAGTTGATTGAGGGCTCGGGGGTGGTCAAATATAGAAATATTTTTTTCATATGAGCCTACGGTTGGGTGGAGATTCGTTCCCAAAATATTGTTGTTGTCAATAGGAGCAGGGTAGTGCAACCACTTTGAAATATCCAGTAAAAAATATCATCGCTTTACAAGTATTTTCATCCCATGATCTCATAAATTATGTGCAATTGGATGAATATTTATGTGTTGATTTTTATTAACATGGATTGATGTAAATTTGTATGTTATTGTTTTGGGTTGTTACACAACATTGCAAGAGTATAAAAACACTATCTAACATAAATATCCTTATTAACATCTAAAAGATATATTACAATACCATAAACGAGAAACCCCCTATTTGAGTGTTTGAATACAATGAATCTCTTTATAGTTTTGGTTTGTAGCTCTGGGACTTCCACCCTCCTTACTCTTCAAATATCTTAGGTGATCTTTCATATATCCTAGATGACTCTTGAGTTCCTAGGAATCATATTATTCTTTCTTTAGATTTCCAATACATTTATGAGAATAAACTCAAACAAAAAATATGTAAAGTTGAAATATTATAATCACTGACATGAGAATTTAAAAATAATTCAAGAAATCATCATTTTTACGTCCACTTCCTTTCTTCTTGCTCATGCACTTTAGTTTAGTTTTGGAGCATGTGTTGCATTTTCATTTAGCTAGAAAGTATGTTTTCCCTTCCCTAAGACTATGTTTCATCACCTTCTCTTCTACATGTCCCTTTTGACATGGATCTTGCTAGGTAATCGGTTCTTTCTATTATTTTAAATTTCACTTTGCATCCTTCCCCACTTGTTTTAGTTTGGGAATTCCTTGATTCTCGCATAAAGCTACATTAGTATTTTTATCCTATGTTCATTCTCCTCAATACCCTCTTGTTAATTCACCTTCTCCATCCAATTCCATGCAATGTCCAAAAGGATTTGTTAGCATAATATAATAACATAAAACCATGTTTAGACTATATTATTCTCCTTGATAACTTTTCAAATGAATCATACAACAAATTAGTTAATGAGAAATTATGTAGTTTGTTAATGAAAAATGAATAAAATGACACAAATGAAAACAATGCATGTAATATTCCGAAATTAGCATGTAGCTAATTGTAATATTAAAATATATTTTTTCTTTCTTGTTTGATGAATAAGTGGTTAGGGAGACCCATAAATCTCTTTATTAGGAATAAAGCCACTTCTCATGTGAAAGTGGGTCATCTTTTCAGCTTACTAAAGCACCCTAAGGTGTGAACAGGGGCTAGAGCATGTGGACTGGGTCAACTTTGACCAAATCAACAACGTTGTCATGGAGGAGTGGCATTCAATGAGGGACATTGTAGTTTTAGATGGAGCCACATTGCATGGAAGTAGTGTCATTAATGGATGGAGCTTAGGGTTTGGAAGCTCATTTCTTATATAAGGAAGAGGATGGAAGCCATATTATTCATGTTATGATATGTTTATGTTTTGATTATATGGTCTGTTTAGACATATAAGATTTCTTTAGCTGTTTAGCTAAGATTGCATTGTTGTTTAGCACAGGGTGTTCCTAATCAGGAATCCCACCTCTATCCTTAAGAAGCCTCATAGGAAGATATTTTTCACTATATTTCCACATTCAGGTTTCAGACCAAGATTTAGTCTTGTGGTACAGTGCATTTTCTGTTGAGAGATGTGTTGATTTGCAGGGTGCAGCAGTGGAAGATTATATTGGGTGTTTTCTGAGCTAGTTTTGCAGTGGAGGAAGGTTTCCTTCCATTGGGAGGCCAATAAGGAGCCCCTTGGGCTTATTTGATATATCTGGCATCGGGCCAAGATTATTTTATCCCCTACAGCATAGTTCCAGTCCAGATCTGTGTTATTTTAGTGAGTTGTTGCAGTGGGCAACCCAAAAATGGCTGAAAATCCAAAGTTAAAATCTTGCCAAACCATGGGTTTTTTTGTGTTTTTTTAGTAGAATCCGTGGTTAAAATCCCAGATCATTATCAGCACTCTAACATCCTTCTGCACATGGTTTTTCTACTCATCAGTAGTAGTTTCCAACAACAGCAGTTTCCTCAGCAATAGTAGTTTTCTTTCCATTGAAGGGATCAACCCTTCATTGAGAGAGTCCTTTTGGAGGAGTTCTTTCATATCTACATCAGATTCAACCACCTCCTTCTATGTGCTTCAGTTGTAGTGCATCTTCATCCCTAGAGCTTTATATCCACCATTCATATTTAGTATATTTCCGGAAACCCATCCTGGGTTTTCTTGGAAAAGTGTTGAGGAGCATAGATCTCCATTTTTGGCCTTGTATGAGCATGATCTTATCAGACCCATTTATATATATGTTCCAACTACAGTATTTGTCACTAAAACTGCGATGTGCTTGCTCCAATACTTCTTGTAGCACTATATTACATGTTTTTGGTGCTTTTTGGCATTGGAGGCTTCTTTTGCCTATCTTGAGGGGCTTGATCCCCAAGATCTTGTACTTATTTATTGTTGTTATACATAATACCATGGATCTATAATTTGGCTCACATGTAATGTGTTAATACTTGCTACTATTTCCATTACTATGAGCTATATTCCTGCTTTTCCCATTTAGAAATATTACAGTGGTATCAGAGCATATTCTTGGCTCAGCCTGTGAAGACATTGCTTCTATGTTATAAGAAGAAGAAGAAGAAGCTTCTCAGAGAAATGAGAAGGCTTACAGAAGAGACAGAGGCAAGTCTCCATTATTTGGAGAAATGAAAGGAAAGAAGTTTTTAGAACTTCTTCTCCAAACTATGCATGAGCTTAAAATAGAAATCAAGGCAATGAGGAGGGAAAGACATGAAGGTCCCTTAAGAATATTTGTACATGAGGAAAGCTCCAGTTCCTCATATTATGGGTGTGAGAATTCAACCACAAAATGATATCTACAACATGGTACCATGCCTACATTCTTGGCAAGAGAAGAAGAAGGAGAAACACCAAAGGAGGAGACTCTTGGTGACTATCTCCAAGAATATGAATCTTAGTCTAGAAGATTCAAGGAGCATCTAAGCTTCCAAGATTTTTGTCAACTCAAAGAAGATAGAAGACTCAGTAACTACAATATAATAAGAGTGTGCAAGCAGCACACTTTGGGTATATTCTTTCTATATACTTTTTATGGGTCACCCAAGAGCACAGCCAAGGCTTGGATAAAGAAGCTAGACACATATTTCCAGCTGCATCAAGTTTCAGAAGAGTAAGCCATTAGAGTAGAAGTGATACATCTTGAAGGTAAGGCTTATGCCTGGTGGTTATTTGAATCTTCCTCATTGAATAATGAATATATATCTACTTATGAAAATTTCACTAGGAGGTTAGTGAAAATATTTGATTTGAAACAATCTGAAATTTCCTTGGGAAAGAAAACCAAGCCCAAGAAATCAGAACCTTTTCATGATTTGGAAGGATCCATGAAACCAACTCCATTTCAGAACATTTTTTAGGGATTTAAAGGTCTGCAACATGTTTTTCCTAAGGCAAAAGCCCCACTTCAGCAAAAAATTTCTTTATAGAATTTTGGCTTCTGTGATCCATTGTAAAATTATGAAGAATTTTTCAATAATAATCACATTAAAATCAACATTGTCGATGCGTTTCATTTCCTGATGATGAACCACACTGGTTGGTTCAAAACACGTCGATAATGTTCATTTTAATGTGATTATTACTGAAAAATTCTTCATAAAAACTTTATTTTCAAGAAGAAGACTTGAGGATTCCCCCTTCAAGAGGAGATAAAAACCAAGGTTCTGTTAATGATGAGGTATTATCCATTTATGAGGAGAAAGACGAGGAAGAGCTGGAAAGATCCTCCAGTGCTATGACAGCAGGAGGATATCTTCTTCTATTTAGAGATGGAGATGAAGCAAATGCTTCAACTAGAGGAGCTCTTATATATTTGCAACAAGTTCCAAAGGATATTACATATAAAGATCATGAGCAGCATGTGTCTATATTGATAGACAATGAGACAAAAAATGGAGGAAGTGTGTTCCAAAATTGAATCCAATATTAGGGACACACACTATGATAAATCACTCCTTTGTGATCAATACTTTTGACATGAATGAGGCGTTGGGTGTACATGGGTTGATTACATCTGATGCAGACACCTTAGACTGTGAGATCTTGCAGAAGGTAGGAGAAGATGAGAAGGAGGGCTAGCACCAAATGATTGAGAGCATATACACCCATCCTTTTCAAAAGGTTTATGAACAGAAGCAGGAGGATGATTTGCGTAGTGAGGGCAGGGAAAAATCAGTCCACTCACATATACAGTCTGCTCTAGGCCTTGATGTTTCATTACATGGAGGTAGTCCACCAAGGAGACCCCCTGATTGGAAGAGGATCAAAGAGTGCTCTCAACATGTTGCACCACTCATAGATCCAAGAGGAGTGGGAACAATGGGAGGTCATTGTACAATGCTGAGAGTCTTTGGTAGACTCAAGGAGGAGGGAGACATTCTCCCAACATCATCATTACCCACTCTCATCCTAGATATTACGCTAAGAAAAGAGCAGCAGAGGGAGGATAGAAACCTTCCAATATGTCACTTTGGCATGGTAGATGTCAAAGAGGAGGACAAATACATGACAGATGCTTTCTATGATAGATCATAAATGTAGTCGTTGTGGAGGATAGATCCATATTGGAAATCCTAGTTGTTGGTGGATTATTCCAAGGATATTTTTACTTGTATGATTCTTGATGACCAGCGACATGAGGAGGGATATTCAATCAGAGATGAGGTCATCTACTATCATGGTAGGATCTTCCTATCTAGAGCCTCCAAGGTCAAGGAGAAGTTACTACAAGAAGCTCATGAAGATTTTCTCTTTAGCCACACTTATTCTATGAGAGCATACCACACCATCATGGAGGGGTACACTTGGGGAGGCTTTGAAGAGGAGATATATCAGCATTTGAGGAGATGCATGGATCATGTGTAGCTGGAGGAGATACATAACTCTTTTGGGGAGTTACCACAGCCACCTCTTTCCTCTTTGGGAATGAGAGGGGATTTATCTATGAGCCACTCCATTTGTATGAGCAAAGCATATGGTAAGGATCATTTTTGGTTGCATAAGGATTTATATAATAAATATGTGCATTCCTTAACCATATATGCGGAGGTCATTGCTCCAAGAAGGAGCATCATTCCTTACAAACTTCATGGAAAAAATTGGGCCATAAACTATGTTGAGCATGGCCACTCCCTAGGAAGATATAGGGAGATGTTGTATCATTATGGGTGCACTCCAAAGGCACCAAAAATTTCTCACCTTTTCAGAACTTGTGTGAAAACTATGGCAGCAATTAAGTGGTGGGGAAACCACTTACCTTATCATGATCTAAGGCAGTCAGGAGATGTACTGCATTGGTTCCACATGTGGGACTATGATCCACCTCCATTATTGCATTTGGTTGTTTTACTGGTTTTGATCCCATATATTATGATGTACTTATTCTTTTTATGGGAATGATTGGAGGGAGGATGGAAGGATTTGATGTGCCCTTTGGGAGAGAGATTCTCCATGGTTCTTATGTTTCTTATTTCTGGGAGAGCATTGGACCATCCATGATTGTTACATTGGGTCTCTTGTTTCCTTATGGGATGAGCCATTTGGGTAACTTGAGCACTTGGGAGGTGCCTCTCATGAGTAGATGGGAGAAGTCTTTCTATGAATTGCCATTCTAGAGGGTGATTCATTTTATATGGATGATAGCTTGGAGGATGGAACTTCACGTGGGGATGAAGGTTCTCTATATTTTGTAGATCTATCCTTGTAGTTACCTAAGGACAAGCAACATTTTGGAGGGGAGGATTGTAATATTCCTAAATTAGCATGCAACTAATTGGAATATTAAAATCTAATTTTTCTTTCTTGTTTGATGAATAAGTGGGTAGGGAGACTCATAAATCTCTTTATAAGGAATAAAGCCACTTCTCATGTGAAAGTGGATCATCTTTCCAGCTTAATAAATCACCCTAAGGTGTGAACAGGGGCTAGAGCATGTGGACTGGGTCAACTTTGACCAAATCAATAGCGTTGTCATGGAGGAGTGGCATTCAATGAGGGACAATGCAGTTTTAGATGGAGACACATTGCATGGAAGTAGTGTCATTAATGGATGGGGCTTAGGGTTTGGAATCTCATTTATTATATAAGGAAGATTATGGCAGCCATTTTATTCATGTTATGATATGTTTATGTTTTGATTATATGGTATTTTTAAACATTTAAGCTTTCTTTAGCTATTTAGCTAAGATTGTAGTGTTTTTTAGCGCAGGGCGTTCCTGATCAGGAATCCCACCTCTATCCCTGAGAAGCCTCATAGGAAGATTTTTTTCACTATATTTCCACATTTAGGTTTCATTCCAAGCTTCAGTCTTGTGGTACAGCGCAGTTTCTATTGAGAGATCTACTGAGTTGCAAGGTGCAGCAGTGGAAGATTGTATTGGGTGTTTTCTGAGCTAGTTTTTCAATGGAGGAAGGTTTCCTTCCATTGGGAGGCTAGTAAAGGAGCCCCTTGGGCTTATTTGATATATTTTGCATCAGGCCAAGGTGATTTTATCCCATACAATGCAGTTCCAGTCCAGATCTGCGTTATTTTAGTGAGTTGTTGCAGTGGGCAACCTAAAAATAGCCGAAAATCCAAAGTTAAAATCTGGCCAAACCATTTATGGGTTTTTCTGGATTTTTCTGGTTTTTTTTATTATAATACGTGGTTAAAATATTGGATCATTATTAGCACTCTAAAATCCTTCCACACATGGTTTGTCTCCTCAAAAGCAGTAGTTTCCAACAGCAGCAGTTTCCTCAGCAGCAGTAGTTTTCTTTCCATTGAAGGGATCAACCCTTCATTGAGAGAGTCCTTTTGGAGGAGTTCTTTTAGATCTACATCAGATTCATCCACCTCATTCTATGTGCTTCCGTTTCAGTGCATCTTCATCCCTAGGGCTTTAGATCCATCATTCATATTTAGTGTATTTCCGGAAACCCATCCTGGGTTGTCTTGAAAAAGTGTTGAGGAGCATAGATCTCCATTTTTGGCCCTGTATGAGCATGATATTATCAGATCCATTTATATATATGTTACAGATGCAGTATTAGTCACTAAAATTGCGTTTTGGTTGCTCCGATACTTTTTGTAGCATTGTATTACATGTTTTGGGTGCATTTTGGCATTGGAGGCTTCTTTTTCCTATCTTGAGGGGCTTGATCCCCAAGATCTTGTACTTATTCATTATTGTTATACATAATACCATGGATCTATCATTTGTCTCACATGTAATGTGTTAATACTTGCTGCTATTTCCATTATTATGAGCTATATTCCTGCTTTTCCCATTTAGGAATATTATAATGCATAAGATAAGTCTAAGATATTTTCCTCACACCATGTCATCCTAAACACTTATATTCACTTATAGAAAATAAACCAATACTCAATTCATTAGGTTAAAATTCTCATCAGTAAATGATTTTTTAATTAAATACCATAAGAAAAGTAGGAAAATTGACCCCACCAAAATTTATTGACATCATGAAAGTTTGTTTTATTCATTGATTTCATCATCGTCTCCAAAAACAAATTCCCCTATTTATTACTGATTGTGTCTTGGTTAGAGCTCAACCTTTATTTACCAAGTCCTTGTTTTATTATCTAATCCCATCATTATTTAGAGCTAAGTTTAAAAACTAGAAAATTATAATTACAATTTAAAATGGACCTTTAAAATTAATGACTTAGTTTTTAAATAATTTTTAATTAAACCCAAATTATGTCAGTAAATAAATGGATATTATTTATTTATTTATTTTTTAAATTCCCATTAACTTTTGCTATCCATTCTATAAATTCAAAATCTAATTTTAGAAATCATGTAGGTGTAAAATTATGGATTTATTTGAAATATAATAGTATGTTCCCTCTATTTTAACTTTTACATGGATTTACCAATGAAGTGTAGACCAGTTGGCTTGAATGGGGTTTACTTTGCACCAGTTCTTAGGTTCAAACCTCATGGGGAGGGGTTGAGGATGGAAGCCACTTTTAAGGGAATTAAATTGTACCAAGGGGTGTCCAAGCTTGATTGATATTTGCATAATCCTAGTGATAGCATGCCACTATGGCGAGATCATTCTTCCATCCAATAGACAGGATGGCCCTAGACTAAGATCAACCTAGTTACAAAAAAAAAAAACCCATAGATTTATAATTTTTACCCTCTATTAACTTAATTAACCAAACTATTATCTCATGCAAAAATTAAATTATTATTTCCCAAGTCTGTGCAAACTAAAATTATCCCATATCATACAATATTGGTAGTTTTAGAGGGGGAAGGGGGCAAGGGGTGGCACAGACCCAACCAATGGCATCCACATCGCCTACACTCAAACCCATGGTTTTTACTTTTTGGAACACCCACCCCCCCCCCCCCCCCCCCTGCCCCCCTTTTCTTTTTTTATTCCAGCATTTTAAGGCCCCCAAAATTAATTAAGGTTGGTAATTTAAAAGGTATGTAAAATATGGGATGATGGCACGTGCATTTAGAATTTTAATATTTTGTTTTCAAACTTGGAAATTCTAGGAGAGCCTGCATTATTCAATGTTTTCTTTAAATGTAAGGCTACTTTTCAAGCCTATCTCTCCCCCCTAGGCCCTTTTCTTTTAATCTTCATGCACTTTAACACCCCCCAAAAAATTAATGAAGGTCATCAATTCAAAAATTATGTGGAAAATGGTTCAATGCCCCACTCTAGTTGACTTGTGATATACATTATTTTGATTTTTAGATAGTACTATGAGATTCATCTATTATTTGAGGACATCATATTTGATGATCCAACTATTGTTATTTCATGTGATGAGGACCTATGATGTACTTATTTTGATTTCAATAGACAATGTTGATGACTATGGTATATGTGTTTATTGAAGATTGTGATGATGTTCTAACCTGTTTATATTTTTTTTACTATCTTTGCAATAATATGTTACTATAATTTGGTTGAGTATGGTAGGAGACCACCTTGGCTCACATGTGTTTGATGCAATTCTATTTTGGGTCATTTCAGTATTGTTGAGCCTAAAATTACTTTGCAAATAAAGAATTGTTATGAATATTGATGGTATGTTATTGTTGCATGAATAGGTCAAGTGCCTGGACAAACGACTCACAGATGGGTGATGGGTTTGTATGAAGCAAATTGGACCTTTCTGGGAGGGGTACGATAATGTCTTTGATTCCACCCTCTATCACTCTTGTTGTGGCTTGGGATGGAAGGTATCAAGACACCTTCATATTGAGGTTCACAATATTATGAGGGTGGATTACAAATTCGATCACTCATGAGGAATCAATGAGTCACACACATCAAGGAATATTTGATCCTTGTAACCATTAGTATCACAACAGTGGACAACCTAGGATTTAACAATGACCTCCACCATCATGCCCATGTTCCTCTATTTAGTCGTAGATGTCTAAATGGTGGGTGATGTGACACCCTTAGAAATATGTAAGGAAATTCTTGACAGACACAACTAAATTGGCACCCTTGGCATCGATAAATTGAAGGTAATTAATGGGCATGTTGATGATTAAAGTTGTAAAAGAAAGGATATCACTAAAAAGGATAGTTAAATTAAATCTTAATCGAAACATTAAAATGTGGAGATGGTGAAATATTGTTATACTTCTAGATCTAAACTTAAAGATAAATGAAGTGTTCGTTTAAATCATCCTCACACTTGGGAAATTATCCTTAATAGAATAAACCATTATAATATTTAAATATCCTAAAATATGGGGGGGAAATGAAATCTAAATTATAAAATATGAACCATTCAATAGGTGACACACAATTACAATAGGAAAAGGGGAAGTGTGCACAAAATTAAAGAGGACTATTTTTAAAATGGGTAAAAAATAAATTCATACAAGAATATCCATGTGATTGATGCATAAACTAGCATTTGCACCAAAAGCACGCTCAGGGTATTTTGATGATCTAGGATCTTTCCTTTGGTGACGTTAAAAATAATTGCTTAAAGAGAATGAAAGTACCATAAATGAAACATTCATGAATAAGAAATGCAAAATGAATACAACATAGATAAGGCACCAAGTTTTTTTAGCGGAGTTTACTCACAATGTGTGACATGTGTCTCTGATCCTAGATTCAAAATTGAGAGGAATTTATATTATCTCAGCAAAATAATGGCAATTACATGGAAAAATACATGCTAATACCTCACTTCTGGGAGTGAGTTTAATTTTTCTACTCAAATCCCAATTCTGACTACACAAGTGGATTCCTTACAAAATTTTATGAAAAGTGAGTATAAACTTGACCAAGTTTTTTAACTTTCACCTCTGTACCCCTTAGGGAATCTTCAAGATCCCACAACAGTTATAATTTTCTCGGAATATTCTTGTAGAATATTCCCTAGAATATACCTAGGAATCTATCTCGAAAAGCATGCTCACCTGGCATGGTTCTGCTCTATAGAGTTCCTCTTGACCCTCTATGGCTCGACCTCCCTCCTATAAATGGAATAACGTAGTTTAAATAGTTTTGGGCCAACGAAATTTACAAATTATAGCTAGTAGTTCATTGGTAAGTGGTTTTATTATTCCATGGATGGTTGGGGAACAAAACTTGTGAGCTCCCAATTGGGCGATTGGTTATATTTTTTATTGAAATTTGGTTTTAAAAACCATATATATATATATATATATATGGTTTCCACTATATCAACCATCATTGACATTTAGTTACATCTTTGAACCATCGTATTTAGTTGTGTTGCAAATTTGTCCATGTTTTTTTTCCAAGTTGTGGGTTGGTTGTGCCTACGTGTCTTCTATTTGGGTGTCATATGGCACCATTTGATTAGGCATGTGGAATATTCCCATTGTCCCATGTGTGTTCTCAGTCACCCTTGTCTTGACACAACATATGCCTAGTAAGATGCCACACCATGCCACATGGAGAATCCAATGGGTAACACATGGGACCTCGTAAGGGTGTCATATGGTTCCTCCTTAGTGTGCCACGTGGCACTTTTAGTGCCAAATTTTTCCTTGTTTACACAAAACTTCAGATGAGCATAACTTTTTCATAAAGACTCATATTAAGGTGCCATTCACACCATTGGAATCGTCTCAAAAATATCTACCACTTGCTACTAGCTTTGCTGAGAATTGAGGACTTAAAATTTTGAGTATTTTTGGGTCATCCTAGATAAATCCTCCCTAATGAGGATATTTTGGGCCTCCAAAATCATTATCAATCAACAGGTAAGTGACGGAATTTATCTGTCACTTAATCCTTTTCAATCCATCATGCCTTGTTGGGATAAATTTCTTTGAAACCCACTCTAAGGTACTCCACATCTCGCCATCATGAAATCTTGGTTCTTATATCTAGGATAATGTCTTCAAAAAACTTGTCCAAGTACTCTAGAGAAAAATAATCCACTAATGGCACTTGAAAAATCTCCTCCATATCCATGATCATGGGAGGTTCATAAAGTCTCAATTTATCTACATTAATTATGGAACACATCTACATGTAAGCTAGAAGATCAAGGCAATAAGCAATTGTTCCAATATTTTCTAAGATGGTGAATGGACTATATATGATGGGTTTCAACTTCTTGCCTTCTCACTTCAATATGTCCTCACTGATGTGAAGCCATACTCTATCTCCAACCTGGAATTTATGATCAAATTTATGTTTTTCATGTTGAGCCTTATATTATACTTGACTCATTTCCAAATTTTTCTGCACTACTTAATGTATCATTTGTGTAGGTTTTAACCCTGTAAAAAAATTACCTATAGATGAGTTCTAAAAACAAAAAATAAACAATGGCAAGAACATAAAACATAAAACAGATATACACAGATATTTTCCCCTGGATCCCAAAACTGGGACTACCAAATTGATTTTTCATTATATTCCTTTCAATTTTACAATGCATATATTACATTCCAAAGCATTCATAAACCCAATCCATTAGCCCAGGATTAGAACATAACAGTAGGTCCCTTGACCGGATCTACAAAATACCATGGGAAGATAACCATCATGCCCATAACCATGTGCAAAGCCCATGCACAAAACCTTAGGTAGGTCTGCCCACCTATTATAGGGTCCAAAAAAAATTTCCCGGGGTGCTTCCCCGGACGCCGTGTAACGGGGCTATCACCCCCCCACACGTGCAACTATTTGTGGAAATAATATAACACATGCCCAAAAATTTGGATCCTTTTGAATGAACTTGTGAGCTTTATCTTCATCAATTCATTCATTGGAATCTGCATCTTTCCCAAAGACCAATCCTAAGGGTGATTTTTGCATGTACCCAAAGCATGTCTCATGGTGAAATTTGAGTAGAAGAGTACAAAGCCCTATTTTATGCATGTTGAACATAAAGTATCTTCCCATCCTACAACTTAGGATGCTTGTGGCAATACCCTCAGAGAAAATGAGTCATTGTTTTGTTGAAAACCTATGTTTATCCTTCAATCTATGGATTGAAATTCGCACTCCTCTTTTCCTTGGTGTCCATCTTCTTCAAAATTTTGTCCAAAACTCTCCAAGGAATTGAGAATATTGATTTGCGACAATGGATGTGGGTTGTCCAAAATGTACCCATACATGCTAAAAGAAAAGTTGAGCAGTCTACTCAACATTAATCTTCTTTTTACGTGGTATCAAGACACACATATTTATAAACCTATCCACTACTACATACAAGTAGTCATGATCCTTTTTCGACAAAGGAAACCCCCCTACAAAATATGTGGAGACACCCTCCCAATTATGAGAAGCAATATGGAGTGGCATGCACAGCCCCAAATTTTTATTAGTGGGCTTATAAATTGAGCACATCACACACCCCTTTAGATATTTGGTTACAAATTATTTCATCCAAGGCCAATAACAAAACCTCTGCAAATAAGCCAATTTTTTTCCTTCCTTAAAGTGACCAGATACAAGAAAAGTGTGAGCTTCACAAATTACATGGACTCTTTCACTTGTAGGAATACATAACTTTCCAAGATGGTAGAGAAACTTCCCCTACATATAATAGTTCCCCACCTCTGATCCATGGGTTAGCCTATCATAAACATCTTTAAAATATTCATCAGTAAAGCTATCATGAGATAAAGAAGAGTTCATTAAAACAATAGATGCAAAAACAGGAGTTCTAGAGAGCATATATGCCACTTTGTTACTTGTGCCATGCTTGTACTTGATTACCAAATGAAATTTTTAAAGGAATCCCATCCACCTAAAGTGACAAGATTGTTGCAACTTGGTCTATGAATGGAGATACTATAAGGGTTGATGATCTATATGTATGATAGTCTCCTTCCCTATCAAGTAGTGCTCCCATTTCTTAACATTTTTAACCAATGCATGCAACTCTTTGTCATATTTGGGATAGGTTACAATAGCTTGAGAGAAAGTTTCAGAATGGCAAAAAATAGGTTTATGATGTTTCATCAATACTACACCCATGCCATATCCATTGGAATTTTTTTCGATCTCGAATGGCTCTTGAAGTCTTGGCAAGGCTAGTATTATCATTGTGTCGATATTTTCCTTTAGGGTGTCTAAAGCCTCCTATTACTTTCCTCCCAACTGAAAGATATGCTTCACACTATTTAGGGCATGCAAGGAAGATGCAATGACTGAGAATTTAGTTATGAATCTTCTCCAACACTAAATTTCTCCCAAGAATCTTCTTACTTGTGTAGAATTTGTAGCTTTAAGCCATTTTAAAATTACATCGACTTTAGAAGGATCAATCTTCAGTTGAAATCCTCCAACAATATGGCCCAATTACACCAAAAAAAAAAATTCCAAATTCACATTAGGATAACTTTACATATAATTTCTCCTTTTTCAAAGTATACAATACTTGTTTGACATGTTTTACTTGATCATCCCATGTTTTGTTAAGGAAAAGAATGTCATCTAAATGTACAAGCACAAAATCATCCAAGAATGGTCGATATACATCATTAATTAGTTGCATGAATATAGTTGGAGCATTGAAAATCCTAAATGGCATTAGCAACCACTCAAACAGTCCTTTCTTCGTTTTGAAATTAGGTTTCCACACATCATTTTCTGCAATCGTGATATAATGGTATCCACAGTGCAAATCCAACTTAGTGAAATAAAAAACACTCCTCAAGAAATCAAGCAAATCATCTATATAGTGAGGATATTTTTTTCACCATGATCTTGTAGAGAGCATGATAAACATAGTTACCAATCAAACGAGAACTCTAGCCCAAAAAAACTCAAAAAACATGAAAAAATAGCCCAAAAACAAAAAGTGTACCTTCCAAAATGCAATGTTTTTTTTTAGGGTCAAATTTCTACATTTTTTTAAATTATGCTAAAAACCAATTTTTTCTTGAAAAAGAGATTGAAAAAACACCCTCGAAACAAAAAGTGTTGATGATGGAATAACATCGCCAATTTTTTGTGTGCAGAAAACAACTTGAAAACGAAAAGTGTTGATGCTGGAATAACATCGCCATTTTTGTGTGTGCAAAAAGCAGCCTATAAATGAAAAGTGTTGTTGCTGGAATAACATCATCAATTTTTTGTGTGCAAAAAACACTTTGAAAATGAAAAGTGTTAATTTTGGAATAACGTCTTTTTCTTTACAGGGTAAATTGTCAACAATTTTTATTAATGACATTAAAGATAAAATATCATGACCTTGAAAAACCTTAAAATTTCAACGATAAACATGGCATTAAAGATAAAATATCAAAAGTCTTAAAATTGCAACAATTTTTATGCATGGTATTAAAGATAATCTATTATTATGTCTCTGAAAACCCTTGAAAATCCAAGGATCACATTCAAGATAAAATATCACCTTTATGAAAATAAAATTCCAATGATTTTTAGGCATGGTATTAATGATAAAATATCACTTGTAAAAATAAAAATTAAAAATTAAAAATAAAAATAAAAAACACAAAAAATTTCAAAAGAAAATAAAAAAGGAAATTTTTTTTAAAAAACATATAAAGAAAAAAATTAAAAATTAACCCAAAACAAAAACAAATATTATTTTTTTAAGTTATAAAAAAATTTAAAAAATAAAAATAAACCACATAATTTAAAAAAATGATAAAATAAAATAATTAAAATAAAAATTTTAAAATTAGTTAAAATTAATAATAATAATAATAATAATAAAATATTAAAATAAAAAGTAATTTAAATTTAAAAATTTAAATTTAAAAAATAATAATAATAATTAAATTTAAAAAGAAAATAAAAATAATAAAATTTTAAAATAGTAAAATTTAAATTTTGAAAAAAATATATTAAAAATTTAAAAAGAAAATTTAAATAATATTTTTTTAATGCATATAAATATATGAAAAATACATTTTTAAATAAAAAAACTAACAAATTTTTAAATTTAAAAAAAAAAAAAACATTTTTCAAATTAAAATTTAAAAAATAAAACTAAAAATTAAAAACAAGTAAATTAAAAAATATAAAATATATTAAAATAAATAAATAAATAACAATATATATATATATATATATATATATATATATATATATATAATTTAAAATAAATAATTAAAAAAAATTTAAAAAATTAATTAAAACTTTTATTAAAGCCTTGGTCACCGCCGCCCTAGGGGTCATGGAGCTCGAAGAATGGGCGAGGAAGAGCTGGCAGCTCTCCACCACCCATATGCCAAGCACCGCAGCCCCCCCGCCACCCTGGGGGCCACAGGGGTCAGGCAACGGCCAGGGCTTTAATAAAACTTTTAATTAATTTTTTTATTAAATTTTTTTTATTATTTTTTTATTAATTTAATTTTAAATTTTTTATTTTCTTATTTTTTTTTTATTTTTTTTTCTCATTAGAAGACATATATTTTGGGGTTAAGCACCTGGAAAATGGAAAAGCTAAGGACATTGAAGGTTATCAGGTAGAAATATTAAAAATTGGAGGTCTTGTCCTCATCCCTCACATCCACAAGCTTTTCAATCAAGCAATCAAGCAAGGGTTCCCTAAATCATGGACTTAGAGCCTCATTATTCCTATTTTTAAAAGTGGGGTTACAAATAACCCCTCTAATTATCAGACTATTATGATTAGCCCTCTCCTATCCAAGTTATATGGTATTATTTTGGAAAAGAAGATGAGCATATGGCTTGAAAGTGAAGGTAAGTGAACTAAAGGCCAAGCGGGTTTTAGAAGGAAGCACTCAAAAACGAACCACCTCATTACACTTAGAATCATTGTGGAGGAATGTCATAATGATAAATCCAATCTCTTTTTTTTTCTTTGTGGACTTTAGAAAGCCTTTCGATACGGTACCTATAAATAACCTATGGAATAGATTAGAAGAGCTAAAGGTTCCTTTCGAGTTGGGAGTTGCCGCTATAAGGTTATACGAGAATGTAATTACCAAGTTTAAGAGAAATGAGGGGTGGTCAAAATATATTAAGTGTAATATCAGAGTTAAACAAAGTTTCCCCCTCTCCCCTACCCTATTTGGCATTTACATCAACAAGCTAGAAGGTTGTTTAGAGGAAGCAATTTGTGGTGCCATGATCTTAGCTGGAATAGTCATCATCCTTCTTCTCTATGCTAACGATATTGTTCTTCTGGCAAGTTTCCTGTCTGATCTTGATAAGCAACTAAGACTTCTTAAGGATTTCTGGTCTACCATGGGTATGACGGCTAACATTGAAAAAAAAAGGACAAGAAGGACACTTACGCTAATTTTTTGTATGACAATAGCAACTTGGAGGAAGTGTCTTCTTACCAGTACCTAGGAATTAATATTCATCACAAGTTCAACTGGAACTATAGCATTGAGAAAAGGATTAATGGAGGGTGGAAAGCTTATTTTGTTCTTGAAAATAATTTTAAAGTAGCAAACCTTGTGATGTGGGATGAAAATAACATCATCTTTGAAACTTCAGTCACTCCTATTATCTTATATGGATGTGAGGTTTGGGGTTGCAGCATCTCTACAGCATCTTGGAGAAATATTGAGAAAATGTAGGAGCGTTTTATAACGTATAACCTCAAAATTAAAATCAATCCACCCTATCTTGTTCTCCTTATAGAAGTGGGTATTTCCCCCATCGAGAGCATAGCTATGACTAGGCTCCTGATGTACAAGCAAATAATCAATAACATGGAAGACCATAGACTTACTGAGCTAGAGCTTTGAATTCCAAAACCAACTAAGGCTCAAACAAGGTTGGTATAAAGATACCAGGGCCTGGTTAAACCATTGGGAGATTGACGAAAATGCTGTATTGCAAAATATTAATAAAATTAAAAATATTGTTACTTATAAGTTTAAAGAGAAAATGTGGTGTGAGAAAGATTTAGAGGCTAAAAGAAAATTAAGATATTATAAGGAGGTCATCAACCCTACTCTAAATGATCAAAAGTATCTCTCTTTTAACTAGCTCAAAGAAAAAAATTAATATATCCAAGATAAGAACGAACTCTCATGAGCTCCATAATGAAACAGGTTGTTGGGAGGTTCCTAAAACACCATGGGTGGAAAGGATCTGCCATCTCTTTGAGAATATGAACATTGAGGATGAAAATCACTTCCTCTTAGAGTGCCCTGCGTACACCCACATTAAATCTCAGTTTCATAATCTTTGTTGCAATACCAACATTCCTAGCCTTTTAACATCTCAAAATTATAGTGAACTTGGGACTCTTCTCTCCAAGCTCTTTGAGCATAGAAGTACAATTTTAAAATAAACTAAATAATTTGTATCTTTAGGTCCAATAGACTAAAGTTTGGTCCCAGTGAATGTTAAACATCATCATCATCATCATTATTATTAATTTTTTTATTATATATATAGATATATATATTTCATTTAATTTATTTTTAATTTAATATTTAATATTTTTATTTTTTTTAATTTGAATTTTTTTTTTTTTTTTTGAAAATTTATTTTTCGTGTGTGTGTGTGTTTTAAATTTTTTTTTTTAAATAAATTTTTTGTTTTAAAATTTTTATTTGATGTTGTTTTTAAATTTTAATTTCTGAATTTTAATTATTTTTTATTTTAGTATTTTGATTATTTTAATTTTTTTTAATTTTAATTTTTTTAATTTTTTTTATTTTTAATTTCTTTTTTTTATCATTTTCTTTAATTATGTTGTTTCTTTTTTGTTTTTGTTTTGTTAATTTTTATTTTTTGTCTTTAAATTATGAGCTTTTTTATTTTTTTCCTTTTTTTTGAATTTTTTGATTTTTTTTTTTAATTTTTAATTTTTTTAATTTTTTTTTTTTTTTTTTTTTAAATTATATTTTTTTAGTTTGAAAATTTATTTTTCGTGTGTGTGTGTCTTTTAAATTTTCTTTTAAATTTTTTTTTCTTTTTTAAATAAATTTTTTGTTTTAAAATTTTTATTTGATGTCATTTTTAAATTTTAATTTTAATTTTAATTTCTGAATTTTAATTATTTTTAATTTTAGTATTTTGATTATTTGAATTTTTTGTAATTTGAATTATTTTTATTTTATTTTATTTTTAATTTATTTTTTTATCATTTTCTTTAATTATGTTGTTTCTTTTTTGTTTTTGTTTTTGTTTGTGTTAATTTTTATTTTTTGTCTTTAAATTATGAGCTTCTTCTTCTTCTTCTTCTTCTTCTTCATTTTAACAAGTTATTTTTGTTTTTTTACACTTCTATTGGTTTTTTTCGTTTTTTTTTTTTTTTATATTTGTTTTTTTTTGCCATGCTTTTTATTTTATTTTTATGTCTTATTACCAAGATGAAAATCGCCACTCTAAAAAAAGGATTGATGTTGCATCAACACTTTTCAAAATTAGCATGAAAATCACTAACATTTTAAAACAAATGTCCATACTTGATAAATAAAAAAATTTAAAGTTCTAAAAAAATGACCATTTTTCTAAATCGACCATGATATTTAAAATAATAATAATAATAATAATAATCAAATCAAAGAAAATTTAAAGTTCCAAAAATATGCTCCAAAAAAAAAGAGGTTATTCTACATCACCACTTTTCAAAATCGACATTAAAATCATGACATTAAAAAAAAAGTCATAAGAAAATTTAAAGTGCCAAAACTATGCTTAAAAAATGGGAGGTGATTCTGTATCACCACTTTTCAAAATGGAGTGTTTTTTTTGCTACCTCATAAAAAGGGTGCCAGGTAGTTTTCTCGTTTGATCGGTAACTATGTTGATAATCCATGCACATTCTCCATGTTCCATCTTTCTTTTGACACCAACCTAATTGGTCAACCACATAGGGATGAGCTCGTTAATTTTTCTTAAGGCTATATTTTTCTTTGCTTGATATAATTGCATTTCATTATTTTCCACATTGGATTCACCCCATAGAATCATAACATTATTCAACAACATATGCAATTATATAGAAAGAACAATATTATCATTAATGCAATGGAACATAAAGAAACAATAAAAGAAAATCATTCACACATTGAGACACTAGGATTGGTCAGAGAGCAGGGAAATACCCCACAAGGGGGAAAACCCTTTCAAATTCTTCTTCTTATTATCTTTTCATTAAATGTTTCAGCAAATAGAGAGAATAATGGTCCATATCTTCAACCACAAAACTATTCAGCAAAATCAACTAAACAACATCCAAGGGATGAACCCAACAATGTTAATAATCAAAACCCCTGATTCTGAATCATGTGGTAAACTATCAATATCTGTGGTTAACTGTCGAATTATGTGGTCAATTGATGAATGGAAACCCTAAGTCCCAACCGCATTGAGATAGATACATGTGTGCGATTGAAACCTTCTAGCTGCACGCATTGGCCTATGTGTCTGTGATTACAACCAAAAATATATTGTTGCATGTCTCCAACTAGGAACCAAAAACCCTGATCACACGTGCAAGCTTCGGACCCTGCAATTTCAGACCTATGCAAACCAGCTTCAGACATGTTCGAGCCATAACAAAGAAAGAATAATGATCGATGATCTCTTGATGAGGGTCACTTGAATTATATCTATAGCCATCCAAGGGTGTCCATATTCTTCTTTTGGTTCGACCTGTCCTTTTGTGCACATGTGGGTTTCTATATTTAAATATATTTTTCCTTAACTAAATTAAATTATTTTGATGGCTAGGAGGGGTCTTTCTTGATGAGGAATACTATCCAAAGGAGGTAATTTGTCCCTGAGATGCCAATATTAACACTCCCTCTTAGCTAGGGATAAATTATCAACTGCAAAATATGTCTCATCACAAGTATCTCATCATCATTAAATGTCATGTTTGTTCATCTATGCTCATATCTAATCATCTCATATGTTGAACACTCTTGAATCTAAAAGAAGAAGAATTTGACATCAGAAGGGATCCCAATCTACCACCCTCTATCCATCATGGAGCTACTTCTACCACATTGAATCACTTCTAACGGGAAGCCAATGTTGCTACCCGAGAATCTCTACCAGCGGGGAGAAAATGCTACAACCCGAGAAAATCTACCAGTGGGGAGCCAATGTTACAACTTGGGAAACTCTTCTAATGGGGAAGCCAATGCTACAACTTGAGAAACTCTACCAATAGGGATCCAATGCTATGACATGATAAACCACAGAAAATAGGAGGGATGCCACTTACCTTAGTAGGTAAGGATCATGTCTATCCCACTACTTGGTGATAATAGGAGTGATACCACTTACCATAAATGGAAAGGATCTCACCTATCCTATTATCTGTTGCTTTTCCCAACTTGACCCTTAAAAGTTAGTGGTAGAAAACTTGCATATCTAGCTTGGGCGAGATTCCACGTCCCATAAGTGGTAAGGATCGTGCCTAACTCAAGTAACCAATACCCATTGGCCAGATGGGTGGGAAAGACAAATTCCAACTGGGGTATCCTCTGCATAGACAAAGATATAAGAGCTACATCTTCCACCCTATGGGTAACAAATTGGGGCGATACCCAATTGTCTAGAGATATTCCAACCTCGGGAGCCCTACATCTCAATTCCTCACCCTATGAGCTCAAAATAGGGGAATATTTGGCTCATTGTCCTCAATCAGCCCGAATCCTTACCCAAGAGAGTCATATCCATCAATCTATGTTTCTCTCTCTAAATATTAGAAACATATCAATGTGCTCATATCTAATACTTTCTTAAACATATCACTAAAGAGTTCAACCACACAGCCTCATATATTACCAAGAGGAACAATCCTTTGTTTTCCTGATCATGCAAGACATTAAATCAAATATTATGTTAGAATAAAGATATGTCACAAAAGGATACCTTATTCATCCTCCCTCTCATGGAGGCAACAACCACAAGCCTAAGCTTGTCTCATAGCGGCAACATTGTCTCAATCTATGAATATATATCTATCCTAGTTATATACGTTATTCTCTACGAATCAAATCCCACTCTTGTTAACGCAATATATCACTGTCATATCCAAAACCTACTCAAACAACTCTCCAAATATATTCTTCAATGAAACTTCCCCACAACTAATCATGTACTCAACCTTGTTTGTTCTTAAAGCTACGGACTTCTATTTCCTTCTCATCCATGATATCATTGTAGATCCCAAGCTAAAGCAGCACCCAAATGTGCTCTTTCTATTTTCAACCCAATCACAGTGTATCCTTGCAGATTCATATCTCTGGAATTATATCTCACAATCTTTCATCTCGAACTTAGAGGCCAGCTCCCTCTTATGCTCAATCATCAATTGCTCACTACCTATCAAGAATAGATCGTCAACATATGAAATCAAAATCAAAGGCATACCTTGGACCAACTTATAGGTTCGGATCAGAACTACTTCTAAGCTTCACCAAGTAACTAATAATGCAGACATGTCAGGCTCAGTGATCTTGCTTGAAACCATATAATGCTTTTTGAAAACATAGCACTTATTTATTGTCATGTCAACAACTATCATTTACCAAGAAATACCAAACTTCATCAAGTCATCCATATGATCATATACTCCAAGGAAAAGTCATGTAATTTTCTACCATCCATAAAATCACTGCATACTAAATCACAATTGCTCATACTTCAACCAAGGTGCCTAATGCCGATGACGCCAATACAAAATCAATATTGAATATTGAGAGTCACTATGCCAACCAAGTCAAACAAGTCATAACATTGTCATATCAAGGAAGGTGATATGAGCATGCATGAGTCATTTATGAAGGTGATATTCTCATCATACCGTAGGGCTTAACTTTCCATCCAATACTAATAATTTACTTGTAATATTCATATACCTTTGTAGATTTTATTTTTCATTGGTAGTTGGAGCAATTTTTCAAATTTCCACTAGCTCTTTTCTTCCTGCACTAGCTTTCTTTTTCCTGTAACTTAGATGATCCTCAAGAAGGATCTACTTATCATATCTGATTTAGAGGTTAGAATAATCCATATAATCAAATATACAGGAAGCAATAATTAAATCAATAATCCTGAATAATAATATAATAATAAAGAATTAACATAAATCTAAAAAGGTACTTTTCTTTAATGAGAGGTGATCATTTACCTCTTGAATTGGCCTTCAAGAGCCATTATCATCCATTATCCATATAACAATGTTTCATTCAATACTCCCATTGACTTCATCAACAATCAAGACCTAATAAAGACTAGCCCAGCTAGGGTTATACTGAACTTGTCATAAGTGCTAGAACAAATCCTCCTTGATCATGTTAGGTTTTCAATATTGTATAACCCAAGCCTTTATCTCATCCCAGGGTTTATTCCAAACACTAACCGCATGGCATTCATCAAACCCTAATAACCAGATTTCTGGGTTTCCTTCAAACCCTAGCATTCTTTTAGGTATCCTCTACCTTCTCTTCCTTCCAACAATGGTGTCTTCACAAGGGTGATCTTTAATGACTTTTGTTCAACCCAACTCTGATACCATGTTAATTTTTCTTAGGGATATATTTTTCTTTGCTTTAGATAATTTCATTTCATTATTTTACACATTTAATTCACCCCATAGCATCATAACATTATTCAACAACATATGAAATTATATAGAAATAACAACATTATCATCAATGCAATGAAACATAAAGGAACAATAGGAGAAAATAATTCACAAATAGAGACACTAGGATTGGTCGAAGACAAGGGAAAAACCCCACCATGGGTAAAACCATTTCAAATTCTTATTTTTATTAGATTTCCATTGAATTTTTTAGTAAAGAGATAGTACAATGATCCATATATTCAACCACAAAACTATCTAGCAAAATCAACTAAACAACATATTGGTTGTTGAAATTACCCACTTTTTCCTTCTTACACCTATCCCTTTCCATCCACTTTATAGCTCTTTTGAGGTCAATTTGTGTCCCAATTACTAACGAAAAGGTGTATTATAATTTCATGTATTCTTGAATTGTTAATTGATGAAACAGTAGTCATAGGGGAATGTTACTTAGACTATTTACTAACAAGGATTACCCAACCACTCACACCGGATATTGTTCGGTGAAACAGGACCTATCGTGGTGTTGTTGATTGTGGATTGGCAATGCTATTACGAGGATTGGACTAGCAACTGACCAACTACCAAATAGTTGGAAGATCCAACATTGTTTATATATTTCCATTCGGTTTTATATTTGAGGAATCATTGTATATTTTTGAATAGACAGTCACCATGACCTTTGGGTTTTGCTAAATAAGTTTTATTCATGTATTGGCAGTTGTGTATAAGTATGGCACAACTGATAGAACTGGTTGATCACTCTTTCTTGTGCAACAGCAAAACTTTGTTTGTAATTCCTTTTTGAATTAATGAAAGTACTAGCGCATTGTAACTTGGCGTAATTTGTTATTCTTAACAAAGCCCCTGATCAAAGAGTTGGGCCCACACTTTCGATCAGGTGTTGTTGGACGAAGTTGTATGGTATAGGTATGTTTTACAGTTGTATCATTTATATTTCATTATTGGTGTTTCCTTTCTTGTTGTTCTATCATTTTTATGTTATCTCAAAAGTTATGTTATTTTAGATTTTTGTTACTTAGACTTTGTCATTATTTGATTGTTATTACTCAATTTGTAGCTTTCTTTGGGCCTTGTAATTCTTAATATATAAATATTGGGTAGGGAACATGTGGCCTGCATAGACCTTGAAATATATACTTGTAATAATCATACAACCTCAGATTGACAAGTAAATGTAAAAGGGACTGAATTTATAAATCTAGATTAACATCCCAACATTTTCGCATCGTTTTTGGGGAGGCTATTGAAGGGAAAAAATTACGACCATAGGATCACTCCCTTATCCTATTTAGGTGTGGTTTTTCACCACCCTTTTCCAGGACCTAAGAATTAGATTTACATTGGTTGTTTTTAATTGTGTTTATTTCATTGTATGCCTTTTAATTGATCATAGAACCCACTATCTCGCCCTGGTCAGGTGATATTTCATACCAACCCTTTTCTACGGCATGAGCATTAGGACTGATTTGGTTGTTTAATTTTCTACTTTATTTTTAAATTGCCTGTAAAACCCACTCTCTCGTCTTAGTGAGGCAATTTTTGAACCAACCCTTTCACAAGGGCCCGAGAATTAGATTTATTTTTTTAGTTTGATTTAACTCTTTGTCTCTTTAGATTGCACGAATAGGGAAATAAAACCAAGGGGAAGAGGAAGACCCCCAAAAATCACAGGTGGTAGACGTTGAGGAAGGAAATATATAGGAAGAATTACCTATATTCAGGAAATCACCTTGAGAGTTGAATCAGGAAATTCATCACGGGAAGTTTTCAGGGTAATATCTTAAACGAGGTTTGGGGCCCAAACAGTTTTGCAACCAGAACCCTCCTCAACGGCAGAAGAAGAGCTTAGAGAAGAGGAAGTAGGAAGTAGAAGATATGAGGAATTAAGCATTGAAGTTCCTAAAGGAGAAGAGGAAGTTGGAAGCAGAATATCTGAGGAATTAAGCATTGAAGGTTCTGAAGGAGAAGAGGAAGTAGGAAGCATAGGATCTGAAAGTGTTGAGGGAGAAAAGGTAGGAGAATTAATTCTTCTTCCCATCCGTGGAATTGTTGTTAAGATAATTCAACCATGTATCGTAGTACAGCTAGAAACTCTTGATATTTCAATTTAATATTGGAGGATATTCATGGTCAACACAAATTCTACAATTGAATTCACAATTGGGGACATTAGAGGTGATGCACCTATGAAACCTATTCCTCTAACATCATTACCTAACTTCCATGGCCTCTCTTCTGAGGATCCAAATAAATTCATCTTCAAGTTTGATGTTATCTTTCGAGAGTATGATTACATTTCAGATGCTCAAAAACTAAAAATATTTCCTGCTACTCTGAAGGGGACAATGTTGCAGTGGTTTATGGGTTTAGGAGGAAGTTCTATCACAACGTGGGAGGATATGAGGCAAATATTCCTTGAGAAATACCAGGACTACTGCAAGTATCAGGATATTAAAGAAGATATCTTTAAGATAATGTAGAATGATGATGATAATATGGAGGAATTTGTGGAACACTTTAAGTATAGTCTACAAAGATCAGACCAGAGTGATCTGGATAAAGGTATTTTGAAGATAATCTTGCTTTGTGTGTTAAGGGAATAATCACTGGAACTTCTAAATGTAGTAGGAAAGGGAGATATATCAAAGGAATATTTTGACACCATTTGTGAAGTGTGTGTCAAATGTTCACGAGGAGTCGCAAGGCACAAGCAAGGAACATGAGAAGTTTATAGAAAAACTCTCAAACCATCCAGCAGTGGGGTCACAAAAGTAGGAATTGGGAACCTACTGCACAATTTGAGGACTAACATATTAAGCACATTATTTTCATAGTTAGATGTTCTGCAAGAAAAATAGAAGTGCATTTAAGCTGAGAAAGCAATGGCCATCTTCTGCCCAAACTGTAGGAAGAAGCACTTGCTAAAGGGGTGTCCACTTAATTTCATTGAAACCTGTGAAATTTACGATAAAAATAACTCCACAAGAATGTGTCCATCACTTCCTAGGATGAAGACAGTTTTCCAGGGGACAGATGAAGAAAAGGAATAGCTTTGTTTTTATGGTACCAAATAAGCCATGGAAACCGCGACCGCGGAGTATGAATCAAGGTATGAATCAAGACCCTTCTCATTATTTTAATAATTGGAATTATGGATCTCAGCCTACACCATTTCCTTCTCCACCATGACCACAGTATTACCAGTATCCTACAACATGGAAGTCAGGGTCACCTCAACCTGGTCCAGTCCCTTCTTGGTCTTAGAACTGGTGTGTACCTCCTCTTCCTAAAAATAAGCTTCCTCAACCTATGGCACAACAACAACTACAACTCCCACCAAATTCCTCTACTAATACTCTTTCTCTTCATCCTTAATTTCCCATCCAACCCAACCTAAATCCAAATAAAATGGGGTTTTAGCAAATTGAGACACTTGATATTCCTGCATATGGTATTTCCACTACAGAATGCAATAAGTTAAATCTTCAATCCACATGAGTGGTGAATACAAAAAATTCTCCAATAATAATCAAACAAACTGAGGGCGAAGTCTCGACCTCGGAACCATAACCTATACACTCCTCTAAGGAAACTGGACGTAATCTGACACAAATTTCTTTGAAACGGTAGCCCCCCACCAAAAAAATTGTCATTTGAGGGGGTCACAGAGACCCACCTTATCTTGAAAGGTTGTCCTTGAGTAAACATATCCCTCAACCTAAATTCGATATTTTGGGAGAATTACAAAATCTTTTTGTCAAAATATAAATGCTCTAAGCCATGAAGGACGTGTTGATCTATGCTAAAAAAACTAGAGAATTGTGCTTAAAGAAACCCAAGATTAAGCCTAAATATCCACTTACTTATATTCATTTCATGGGGAAATTGTTAGATATAATGCTGGGAAAAACTAAACCTGTTAAATACGGTGATCCAAGGAATCCACTCCTCATGGTTCAAATCAATGGTGTTGATATTCCAAATGTTCTGGTAGACCTTGTGGCTTCAAATAACGTTAAAAATTCATAAATTGTACTTACTTTGCGCTTCATTAACCTGAAACCAACCCCAACAGTTCTAGAAATTTCAGATCGATCTACTATGAGACATGTTGGAAAGTTAGAAGATGTAATAATTTCCATGGATTCTTGGGAATACCCAGTTGATATCTTGGTACTACACACCCAATCACCAGTAGAGGAAATCCCCTAATCTTGGGAAGGGTCCATGGCTCGCTATGGATTATGCCTATATTGGGTGTCGATTTGGGAACATGGTAATATCGAATGGGGAAATTAAAAATAATATTGTTCTTTACCCTCTTGCGAAACCAAGCTTATCGGTCAAACCTGGGTACACTCTAGCACAAAATCCTTCCCTTTGCGATGAATCTAAATGTAAAAATGAGAATGTAAGACCAATCCTTACTATTGGATAAGATCTTTTTTTAAGGAGGAAACAGAAGACGATGTTATTAGTACGTTTATCAGTGATCCTGAATCTGTCTCTTGCCCAACCCAGGGACTATTAGAATTTGTTATAAGAAGTACTATCCAAGAAATTATTCAACTAGATACTGAATCTTAAAATGTTCCTATCAGAGTAGCTCATAACAGTATTCCAATAGAGATTGATCCCGAGAAAACCTTGAATATCAATCCCAACTTGTCTCCCTCCCAAATTGAGAAATTATTAAAAATTATTCGGAACGAGGAGGCCTTTGCTTGGAAATACACAGATATAAATGGGATTCATCCCAATATATGTACCCATCATACATATAAGAGAGGAATGTCTTCTTATTCACCAACCATAAAGAATAATGATTCCTGACTTGAAAAGCATTTTTAAGGAAGCACTACAAAAGCTATTAGATGTTAGATTTATTTATCCCATCTCTGAAAGCCAATGGGTATCTCCATTGGTTATTGTCCTGAATAAAAATGGACAGTGGAGGATTTGTGTTGATTATAGGGAATTAAACAAGGCTACCCAGAAATATCACTTTCCTTTACCCTTCATCGACTAGGTTCTCGACACATTAGCTGGAAAGAAGTTATTTTCTTTTCAGGACAGATTCAGTGGATACAACCAAATCCTAATAGCTCCTAAAGATTAGGATTAGACCACTTTTAATTTCCCTTGGGGAAATTTTGCATATCTGTTCCTCTCGTTTGGACTCTGTAATGCACCTGCTACCTTTCGAGGGGCAATATTGGGAATCTTCTTTGATTTACTTAATGACAGTGTTGAAATTTATATGGATGATTTTACTTCGTATGGATATTCTTTTAAATATGGTTTGGAAAACTTAGAAAAAGTACTTAAATGATATAAAAAGACTCACATTTCTCTTAACACTATGCAATGTCACATGATGATGGAAGAAGGGATAGTCCTGGGACATTTAATCTCAACTGTAGGAATACAATTTGATCTAGCTAAGGTCGAGGTAATGAAAAACTACCCCACTCTAAAGACACAGAAATAGTACAAAGTTTTATTGGTTATGTTGGGTACTATTGGTGCTTCATAGAAAATTTTTCTAAAATAGCATTCCCACTTTTTCAACTAATGTCTAAAGATGCAGAATTTGTGTGGGTTGATGCTTGTGAATCAAAATTTTCAGGGATCAAGAAATTATTCTCTGAAGCTCCGATATTGTGTGGCCTTCATTGGAAAATTCCATTCCATATCTTTGCGGACGCTTCTCATACAGGAGTTAGAGCTGTCTTGGGACAATATGAACATAAGAATCTGTATGTGATCTACTATGTCAGCAAGAATTTAACTCCTGCTGAGCTTAATTATACGATAACTGAGAAGGAATTTTTTGTTGTTATTTATGCTATTAAAAAATTTTGCCATTATATTATAGGATACCCTACCTTTGTGCATACAGATCAGTAAGCTATCAGGTATCTGATGAATAAACCTATAAATCTAGAATGAATCACAAGGTGCTTATTATTGTTACAAGAATTTGATATCACTATTGTGGACAAACCAGGTAAATAATGTTGTAGAATATTTCCTATCTAGGTTGAACATTGATAATGAATATATGCATGTAGAAGATATTTTTCCTAATGAACATATTTTTGTGATTTCTACTTACACTCCTTGGTATGTATATGTTGCTAACTATATTGATGTAGGTAAGGTACCTCATCATTTGTCGCACAGGGAACAATGGAAAATTATTTAGCAGAGTCCCTGTTATACATCAATAGAAGGGTGCCTCTTTTACACTAGATCAAATCAACAAATCTGACATTGTGTAAGTGAGAATGAGATTTATGATGTTCTGAAAGTTGTACACGATGAACCTTGCGGGGGACATTGTTGATAAACGGATTGGACACAAGGTGTTGCAGATTGGATATTACTGGCCCTCTATATTCCAAGATTCTAGAAGATATGTTGAGCGTCTGACAGTTTCCAATGAATGGGATAGCTTGTTCGATCAGATGAAATACCACTACAAGCTCAACTAGTTCTCGAGCCCTTTGAGAAATGGGCTATTGATTTTTTTAGGCCATTTAATCCTCCATCTCATCATAAGTTCCATATCCTTGTATGTACAAGCTATGTGACTAAATGGAGGGGTATATTTTACATTTCATTCAACATCAACGCTTATGAAGAAATTTTGAATCAAACATTGGGTGACATCCCCATATCACCGTCAGGAGAATAGTCAGGAAGAGAGCAAAAATAAGGTATTGGAAAATATTCTTACAAATATTGTGGCCAACCATCACCAGAATTGGGCTGAAAATCTCCCTGAAGAACTTTGGGAATATAGGACGACATGGTGGAATACAACAGGGTTCTCACCATATGAACATTTGTATGGGAAATCCTCATTGTTTTCGATTGAATTCAAGCTCAAAATGCTCAGGACGGCCCTTGAAGTAGGATTGGATATTACTAGATCCCCGAAACACTAGTTGGATCAGCTTAATGAGTTAGAAAATATCCTTTTGGTATTTGTAAAAAACACTTCCACTATCCAACAGCAGTGAACTAAGTGGCATGATAAATTTATTAAGAAAAAGGTGTTTCAAAAAGGTGATTTGTTGTTAATCTATTATTCTCTATTCAAATATTTTAAAGGAAAGCTCTACTCAAGGTGGATGGGCCCATATGAGGTCGACACAGTATTTGACAATGGAAATTTTAAACTCATAATAATATGTGATGCACATACTCCTTTACTTGTAAATGGACATCACCTCAGGTTGTATCACCGTCCAACCTCTAGGGACTCCTTCATTAGATAATTTTCTGATGATTCTGGTTTTGAAATTTTTTGTGCAAAACATTATTCCTCTACACCTCTTGTTGAATAAAAAAGTAATCCTATAAAAATCATAATAATAATAATAAAATAATAAATAAAACTCACATATAAATAAATAAAATAAAGTTTAAAGTTTTTCTGCTACTCTAGTTGCAGTGCTCCTCCCTTATTGCTACTTCAGTTGCAACGTATTTTCCCCTTCAATTGCCACTACTCTAGTGCAATGATGTTTTTTCCCTTTTCCTTGCTATTACTATAGTTGTAGCACTCTCCTACTTCCAAGTTGCACAGATATTTTTCCCATTCCCTTGCTACTACTCCAGATGTTGCACTCTTTTCTTTTCCCTGCTACTATGTCCCTATTTTGGCATCTCAGTTATCACCATTGCAACATTGTTGGTGCTAATACTCTGTCAATGTTGATACTCCACTAGTGTTGATACTTCGCCAATGTTGATACTCCACTAGTGTTGATACTCCGCCGATGGTGATACTCCACTGGTGTTGATACTCTGTCAATGTTGATACTCCATTGATGTTGATACTCCACCGATGTTGATACTCCATTGGTGTTGATACTCCACCAATTTTGATACTCCAATGGTGTTAATACTCTGTCAATGTTAACACTCCAGTAAGGTAAGTCGTCAGGTACGTCCTTGAACGACTCCGTGAATTTAATTGACATTTCAATGATGACATGAAATTATTTAATTTAATAACAATATTTTTTTCCTTATTATCAGACCTCATTGAATAACATATAAATCACCAATCATATCATTTACATTGCAATAATTACCCCCTCATAATCATATCTCCACCCATACCAGTCACATATACCAATACTTATTGGAAATTACACCATGTATGAATACGCATGCCTGCATTAAAATGTGGTCAGTTCTAATGTATTGGGATTGTTACCATAATAATTTCCATGGTTACCATTTTTTTTACCATAACCCTCTTCCGGATTCATTCTGCTTATCACCATTTATATTACTACACGATTTCTTAGCCAACTGTTCTCCCAACGGTTGGATGCTACTCCAAACGCTACTGCTTGGAATTTTATGATGGGTGGCTAGTCTATCATACATGAACCTAAGACGAAAGAACAGATACAGCGTCAACCGGAAGTATGGCATATTTTCTATAATGTGGGCTGGCATACTTACCTTGAGCGGCTGTAGGGATTCGAAAAGGGGGTGATAATCGAATTCACACTGAATCGAAGGAAATAGATCCAGGGTCCATGGATTGGAAATTCAGGTAACTAAGGAGGTAATTTTAACATAGATTGGAAATTTAGGTAACTAAGGAGGTCATTTTAGAGGTCAGTGGCTTACCACGGGATGGACAGAGGTGGTATATCAGAAGATAAACCTTGCCAAATTTTCCAGAGTTGTTCTTGTAGGCGGGGGAGAACGTGGTGCGGAAAGGAGGCAGATATGATAGGAAAACACTACCACAACCCTGGGAAAATGTTGCATACTTCTTAATCCATTACATAACCATCGAAGGTCAGTTCTTTGTTATTTTTAAATACCATTTCAAGCTCCTAGCCTGTCTCTTATTTCAAAATATGCATGTTGTAAATATCCCCTTCTTTCTTTTGAAAAATTTTCAATTAATGGCTTGGTTCACGTACCGTTCGCCCCACGCGTTGGAAGTCCCTACAAATCATGGACTAGTTAGACTATTGGTAATTCACGCCTTGTTATAGACTCTTGTAACTTGGTCGCAACTATTTTTATTATCATACGAGGAAGTCACAGCCATGATGCCCGTGAGGCTAGAGGAATAATTGCATGAAGTGGAAATGGAACAAATGCAGGAGGAAGTAGAGGAGAAAGGAGACAAAGAAATGAGGTAGCAACAAGATGATTTGGGAGATACTTGAGAGATCAAAATAAGGGATGTTGATGGGATGGAAACTAAAATTACCCTTCCATGCTCACTACTCATGGCCTCTTCTCCAACAGAAGTAAGGAAATTACGTTCTCCCACCAGCACAACAACAAAAGTTGGCTTGTCAGAATTCTTCCCCCCTAATTTTAAGTTTGAAGGATTAATTGCAAAGGAGGTTGAGGCTGACACTACTCCATAAGAAACAATTTTGGTTCTAGAACAAGTTGAAGAAGAAAGTATGACCAATATTATTCCACAAGAACCAGTATCGACATCGGGATGAATGGAAGAAGAAGGTGTGGCCACTACTGCTCCACAAGAACCAGTATCGGCCTCAGGGGCTAATAGAGAAAAATGCATTAGCATAGAGCCTGTCGAATAATTTTCCAATACTGCCCCACAAGAACCAGCATCGACTTCGAAACAGGTGGAATAAATTGTGATAAAACAGGAACTTGTCAAGAATTTTGATGGTACTGCTCCACACAACTCAGTACTGGCGTCAGAACAAAGAGAGAAAATCCTGGTAAAGAAAGAACCTGTTGAGGAGTTGGTGGTAAAGAAAATTTCCACTGAACGCCAAAACCAACAATTGTTGAAAGAAAATGTTCAACTAAAAAGGGATATTGTAAAGTTGAGGAAACGGGTGGCGTGATTGACACATAAGAAGGAATAGCGAAAAACTAAATATGGCCAAGCATCTGCAGCTCCCATGACTAACGAAAATTTTTTGATATTTGTACAAACATATGATAAAGATGTATTCTCGACATATATGCAAACAAAAGAGAGGGAGGTAACCTCAGCGTCCACACAGACTGAGACATTCGCCTATCTTGACGAGGTACGGGAATTTATTCTATCAACATAGATCCAGAAGTGGAAGTCCACTATGCTTAGTTTCTATCGTGGATCAATTCCCATATAGGTTCATAAAAAAGAATTAGAATAAATTCGAGAGAATGCAGCAAGAGTAGTTTCTGATTATATGACCAAGAATGAGAAAGCCCAACAGCAATGGGAAAAATTTTAGAAAATGATTGAATAATTACAGGGACAATTTCAATTACTGGAGACTGATAAAGGTGATATTTTTACTCTAACGCAACAATTACTAGTGTGCAGACCCCCTACCAAATGTTATTCACTTTCCTTCACGAGCAGTATTTGTTTTTTTTTAGAAAGCATCCACCGGGAACTAGGCCATAAAATAGTAGATCCCATGCAATTGTTAAGAATTTTGAGATCCAACAATTATATTAATTAACATTTTCTATGTGAGTTATACATGCATGATTACATCCTGGAATCTGATAAAAATTTTAACCCAGTTTCATTTGTAGGGGATATCTAGTTAAGGGCTTTAACGTCGTTTTTAATTAACCAAATCAAATGGAAAAAGGTTCTTGATACATTTGAGGCCAACAAAGAAAATCTTTCATTGATGGTTATAATGGAAAATTTCCAATCTGGGATACATATACTAAACATTATCGGTTTCTTAAGCTAGGAGGCTGAAAGGAATGGGTGCCCATGACCCAACGGTGGTGTATAGACTTGTGCACCAAGCATATTTACACTTTCAGAGAAGAATTCAAGGACACTTGTCAAAGGCTTTGGATGCTTTCATCATCAGCAATATGGGCACGACAGCCCTTTGGGTCACCCAACTTTGACAAGGCCTCGGAAAGAGTCCCACGATATATTGCATGCATGCAACACTACGTAATTAATTGGCTGGGATTAAGGTTTTGGTTTCCTATTATTTGGTTACAATATGAACAGTATGAGTCGAATTACATTGTGGATGAATACTGGTGGAAGCATATTGTTCATACAAATGGGTATCATCTATCGGGGACTGACATGGTGAAACAATATGACCTCACTCAACTCCATGTTAGTCATAGCATGTCTAACCTTAATCTATGTCGTAAACAGATTACATGAGGACATGCAACCAAGCCAGTTTGGGGGAGATGTTGGCTGCTGAAATTACCCACTTTTGCCTTCTTACACCTATCCCTTCCCATCCACTTTATAGATATTTTGAGGTAAAAAAATTTCCCAACTAAAGAAAAGGTATATTATAATGTCATTTATTCCTAAATTTTCAATTGATGAAGCGGTGGCCATAGGGGAACGTTACTTAGATGATTTACTAACAAGGATTCCTTGTAGATTACCCAACCACTCACACTGGATATTGTTCGGTGAAACAAGTTCTATCATGGTGTTGTTGACTATGGATTGGAAGCATTATTTCGAGGATAGGACCAGCAACTAACCAACTATTGAATAGTTGGACGATACAACGTTGTTTATATCTTTCCATTATGTTTAATATTTGAGGAATCATTGTATATTTTTTAACAAATAGTTACCACGACCTATGGGTTTTGTTAAATAAGTTTTATTCATGTATTGGGGTTTGTGTATAAGTATGTCGCAACCGAGAGAACTGGTTGATCATCCTTTCCTATGTAACAGTAGAACTCTATTTGTAATTCCTTTTTGAATTAATGAAAGTACCATAACATTATAACTTGGTGTAATATGTTATTCTTAACCACAACCCTGGTCAAAGATTTGGGCCCACTCTTTCAATGAGGTGTTGTTGGACACAGTTGTATGGTATAGGTATGTTTTACAATTGTATCTTTTATACTACATGATTGTTATTTCCTTTCTTATTGTTCTATAATTTTGTTGTTATCTCAGATTTTTCGTTCCTTTAGATTGTCGTTACTTAGAAGACGGAATTATTTTATTATTTTTACTCAATTTGTAGCTTGCTTTGGGCCTTGTATTTCTTAATTTCTCAATATTGGGTAGGGAACATCTCGCCTGCATAGACCTTGCATGATATCCTTGAAATAACCAGATGAACCCCAAATTGACAAGTAAATGTAAAAGGTTCTGAATTTATAAATATATATTAACATCCCAACACAACATCCAATGGATGAACCCAAAAATGCTAATAATCAAAAGCCATTATTCATAATCCTATGGTCAATTATCCATATCTGCAGAAAACCGCTGAATTATGTGGTCAACTAATGAAAATAAACCATAAGTCCCAACCGCACGGAGAGAGATACGTGCATGCAATTGAAACCTTATAGTTGCATGCATAGGCATGTGTGCTTGCAGTTATAACCAAAAATTTTGATATAGCATGCCTGTGGCTAGGAAATAAAAACCCTAATCACAGGTGCAAGCTTCGGAACCTGCAATTTCCAACCTATAAGAAGAAAATTTCGCCAACCAACTTCAGATATTTGTGAGCCAAACCAAAGAAATAAGAATTATTGATGATCTCCAAATGAGGGTCACTTGACTTGTATTTATAGCCATCCAAGGGTGTACAGATTCTTCTTTTGGATCGACATGTCCTTTTATGCACATTTGGGTCTCTGTATTAAAATATAATTTTCCTTAACCAAATTAAATTCTTCCAAGGGAAAGGAGGGGTCTTTCTTGATGAGGAATACTATCCAGAGGACAGAATTTGCCTCTAAGATGCCAAAATTAACACTCCCTCTCAGCTAGGGATAAATTACTGATTGCAACATATGTCTCATCATAAGTATATCAACATCATTAAATGATGTCTTTGTTCATCTCTTCTCATATCATATGTTGAACAATCTCAAATATAGAAGAAAACGAATTTGAAATCGAAGGGGAGCCCAATATACCACCCTCTATCCATCAGGGAGCTACTTCTACCACCTGGAATCACTACTAGCGGGAAGATAATGTTTCTACCTAGGAATCTCTGCCAACAGGGAGCCAATGCTATGACCTGAGAAAATTTTCCAATGGGGAGCCAATGCTACGACCCGGAAAACTCTGCTAGTAGGGAGCCAATGCTACGACTCGGAAAACCACAGAGAATAGGAGGGATTCCACTTACCTTAGGAGGTAATAATTTCATCTATCCCACTGGCTTGCAATAATAGGAGGGAGAACACCTAGCATAAATAGCAAGGATCACACCTATCCTCTTATTTGTTGATTTTCCCAACTTGACCCTTAAAATTTAGTGGTAGAACACTTGCATATCTAGCTTGAGAAGGATTTCAATTACAATAAGTGGTAAGGATCATGCTTAACTCAAGAAGCTATCACCCATTGGCCAGGTGGGTGGGAAAGACAAATTCCAATTAGGGTATGCTCTACATAAACCAAGATAGGGGAGTTACATCTTCCACCTTAAGGGTAACATATAGGGGTGATACTTTATTTTATATATATCCCTCAACCCCAAGAGCCCTACATCTCAATTCCTAACCGTGGGAGCTCAGATAGGGGGAAGAGTTGGTTGAGTGTCCTCAATCATCCTAGACCATTAACCAGGAGGGTCACATCCATTAATCCATATTTCTCTCTCTGAAGATCAAAAACATATCAACGTTCTCATATCTAATACTTTCTTAAATATTTCAATGAAGAGTTCAATCACACAACCTCATACATTACCAAGAGAAAAAATCCTTTGTTTTCCTATTCATGCAAGACATCAAATCAAATATTATGTTAGAACTAAAATATGTCACAAAAGGATACCTTATTTTCCCTCACTCTCACGGAGGAAACAACCACAAGCCTAAGCTTGTCTCATACAACATCATTGCCTCAATCTATGAATATATCTCTATCCCATCTATATACAAGATTCTCTTCCAATCGAATCCCACTCTTTTTATCACAATATATCATTGTCATATCCAGAACTTGCTCAAACAATTTTTCAAAGATATTTCTCAAAAAAACTGCTCCATAGCTAATCATATACTCAACCTTGGTCATGCTTAAATCCACAGAGTTCTATTTATTGCTCATCGATGATATCATTATAGACACCAAGCTAAATCAGCACCCAGATGTTCTCTTTCTATTTTCAACCTAATCATCAGTGTATCCATGCAAACTCGTATCTCCGGAAGTATATCTCACAATCTTTCATCTCGAACATAGAGGCCAGATCCCTCTTATGTTCGATCATTAGAGGCTCACTTCTTGTCAAGAATATATTGTCAACATATAAAATCAAAATAAAATGCATACCTTGGACAAACTTAAAGTTTTGGATCGAAACTGCTTTTAGGATTCACCAAGTAACTGATAATGTGGACATGTCAGACTCGGGGAGATTGCTTCAAACCATATATTTATTTTTGAAAACATATCACTTATCTATTGTCATGTCAACAACTATCATTTACCAATAAATACCAAACTTAATCATGTCATCCACATGATCATATACACCAAGGAAAAGTCATATAAGTTTTTTCCATCCATAAAATCATTGCATATTGAATCACAATTGTTCATACTTCAACCAAGGTGCCTAATTCCAATGATTCCAATATAGAATCAATATCGAATATTGAGAGTCACTATGCCCACCAAGTCAATTAACAAGCCATAGCATTGTCATATCAAGGAAAATTTCTATTGTCAAGTACCAAATCTGATCTAAACCCTAACTTGTTATCATTGTGAATTAAATCAATCCAAAAACCAAAGCATATCAATGAGCTGTCAAGGATTATTTCAAAATTCCTATATGTGTCATCTTGTCAACCCATGCAACTTTTACCAAATATTTTCATATAATAGCTAAAATTAACAATTCAAGAAAACCAAGATACTGATATACATATTTCAGTCCCCTACAAACACAAGATAAGACGTTCAAATTATATATAATAATTCAAACATTATGTAGATATTAGAAACTTCCTTGTTAATAGAACTCTCCGTCATTTGCTTCAAATCTGCAGGTCTATCATACTTTTGGTGCACTCCTAGTCTTGTGAATAAGATTTTATATTTTGTATCATATAGTCTCAATCGCACCCATAGGCCTTCCTCCCAACGTTTGAGGCATGGAATAGGAGAAACCTTTTATGCTTAGATCAAAATCTGACAAAATTCTTCAATAACATCAGATGGTTATTCATGACTAGAATCCTTCAACAGTCTTCTTTTAAAATAATGATAGTTGTTGGGATCTCATCAAGAGTCTCTCCCTATGAATGGGAAGCCTCCTTAATCATCATTATTCATGAATTCAATGTGTCTATCATAATATTTTCATGCTACATCAAAATTGTTAGATCATAAACTATATCAGGTTCTCGGACATATATCATTGAAATTCATTATCATTTGCTTCATCATCACATATGAAAATTTCATCAAACATTCATAAAGGGTTAGTGTCATATAAGTGTATCTTTGTACTTCGAGGATCATAATCACAACATCAATTCAGTGCATCCAATTTTACTAATTGGAAGATTTACTTAACAAAACCTTACCAAGATCAACAAGAGTATAAATCTTATCGTCACACTTTCATCATGCTTATCATAAGCATTAAAAATAGTATCAAGTTATCATATATCAAAATAAATGTATCTATATTGCTTTATAAAATCAATAAATCCATCATGGCTAAAAATGTAAGATACTTTCCAAATAACAAGTGAACCAATATATCATATGTATCATAAATCAGACTTAATTTTATATGCATGCATGATTCATTTATGAAGGTGATATTCTCATCATACCTTAGGGCTTACGTTTCCATCCAACACTAATAATGGACTTGTAATATTCAAATATAGAACCTTATAGGATAAATCTGTTAGGGTCCTATAATAGTAGGATTCATAATTTTTTAATTGACTTTAAATAGTCTTGTAATATGTACATACCTTTCCTTCTGAAAGTTTTTTTCCCATATTTGAAAATAAAAAAGGAAAAGAGAGTAAAAGTCCTAAAATAAAAATCAAAGGACTTGAAAAGAAAAATATAAAAAAGAATAGAAAAAATGGACCCAAACAAAAAGAGATAAGAATAAAACATGAAATTGATGCAAGTCAAAATGCCACTACTAGTTTATTTTTACTGAAAATAAATGATTATGTGCAACTTGTTCAAAATGCCATAATCCATGATGAGTTAAATAGTTTAATCTTAACTTTTTCGTGCTCTAAGTTTTGTTGAGATTTAACAAGATGATGAGCTTAGTGAAAATCAGTCACCTTCACTAAGTGGGCCTGTAGGTTATTTTTAGGTGTAAGTCTATTTTTAGACTATGTCTATTTTTAGACATGGTGATCATATCTTAGAAGTTGCAGGATGCTATTTGTGGATGGTTAGTCAAGTTGGAAAAATATATGAAATTATATTTTTAGAATATTGGGAAAAGTCTATTTATAGATCATTAATCTAAAAATAGAAGTGTCGATTATTATTAGCTCTTAATAATAATCAGACTCTAAATATCAACTTATTCTCTTGGAGCACTTAATTTCATTGTACAGATTTGTCAAATCAGTGAGTTAAAGGAATTACACAATTCCTAGGGTTTACTGGTGGTTCATGCATGGAGGACTCAGTTAGAACTGAAGTGGAAAAGTTATGAAAAAGTTGGAAGAGTAGTTCATGGAGTTGCTATTCAGTTTAACTTAGTTAATGGAGTTAAACTCAGTTGAGCTAGTTGTATCTATTCTAACTGAATGATACACTAGTGAGAGTGGAGTGAATTAATTAGTTAATTAATTCACAAATAATAATTCATTAATCAACTGAGCAAATACAGTAGTTAACTACAGTGCATGTCAGTTCCAGTGGAGACCCAGTGGAGAGATAGGTGAAAGGGAAAGATGGACTATCCATTGTGACTATAGTGATGCATTGATTGCACCACACACACATTGGAGTTGCCAATGAGGATTGCGTAGTTCAAGCAAGGCAGATTTGAATTCATTCAAGGGTCTTCTTCAGCAGGTATTGCGCAGTGGAGGCAGGCTATCAGGTGGCAAGAAATTGATGCATGGATTTGCAGATTTATTCTAATTAGTGTATGACGATTGATTGTACTGAGAGCTTGATGTACTAATATTTGTATGAGATTGTTACATGATCTCCGTGATACATAATATATGATATTTGGGGTTTTCAGCTTCAATATTTCCTTTTAAACAACTATGTTATGTGCAATTTTTTTTTATTGCTTCATGTGTTTTCAATTGATTTTAAATTTCCGCAAAAGATTAACAGTGGAAGGATTTTGTATTTATCAAGAAGATAAATATTGTTAGATTAGGAGAATATATATATATACATGCATATTGTATATAATTTCTACATGGTATCGGAGCAGTGTTAAATCTTGAAGATTGCAATTGTGAAGAATTGTTGAGTTTGTGCTGGTGGACAATTCAAATTTGCTACAGAAAATTCTTAGTGCAATAGTTGAGTATACATTGAAATGTCTTTCAATGGGTTGCGATTGGAGTATTTTCTTGATGGCAGCTCGAATTACATAGCCTGGAAGGATAGGATGGAGGCGGTGCTAGAATATAATGGACTAAAGGAGTTCATCGATAGCGATGTTCCTAAGTCGGGATTTAGCAATGCTGCATTACTTGACGCATGGAAAAAGAAGGTAGCAAAGACAAGAATAATTCTATTGGAAGGTGTGAAGGACCATATTGTGTCCATCCTTCATGGGAAAGCCACTCCATTTGCAATGTGGAAGGCTTTGACAGATTTGTTCCAAAGCAGCAGCGACCAGAGGAAGTTGGCACTGAAAGATAATCTCAGAAAAAGAAAAATGGAGAAGGGTGACAGTATTCCAAAATATCTCACGAAGTTTGTCCACTGTAGGGATGAATTGGAAAGTGTGGGTATTATTTTTGATAATTAAGACTTGGTGAGCTTGGCTCTCCTTGGGCTTCTGAAGAGTTGGCATAGCTACGAAGACTCTGTCAATGGACGGGAGAAACTGTCGGGATGGAAGCGACTTTGGTCGAATCTTATGCAGGAGGAGATAAGGTGAAGTAACAGGGATGGCTCTTCATCGATGAATGAAGATGAAGAGAATTGCGCTTTGGCTGCCAAATCAAGGAAAGAGAAGGGAAATAAATCCCATCCAAAATCCGAAGCTAAAGGCAAGAAGCAGGATTTGTCCAAGGTGAAGTGCTTTCACTGTCACGAACATGGGAATTTCTCCACTAACTGCCCATAGAAGAAGAAGAACAAGAAGGTTGTTGGAGCTACAGTGGGTAAGGCCTTAGCCTCGCAATTAGAACTTGATTTCTCTTTGATCACGTGCTTGGTTTCAAGCTCAATGGGATCGGTGTGGTATCTTGATAGTGGTGCGTCTTTCCATATGACGGGAGACAAGGAGTTGTTTAGTGACTTGGAGGAGAAGGACCTCCAAATACATATAGAGATGAGCGATGATGGTTAATATAGTGTGACCAGCATTGGGACCATTACCTTTGAGAGGGAGTCAGGTAATCCATTTCTGTTGAAAGATTTTATGCATGTTCCAGGTCTGAAGAAGAACTTGGTCTAGGTCGCAATGTTGGAAGACAAAGGTTATGACATTGTTTTTAGCAATGGAAAATTTTTCCTGCAAAATAAAACAACGGGTCAAACCAAGAGGATAGGGATTCAAGTTAAGAATCTCTACAAGATGGAGGTAGATGGATGCACTGCAATGATGAGCAAAGCAGAAGAAGTGGTGAACCGAGATGATGGCGAATTCTGGCACAGGAGATTGGGCCATCTTCACCATGGCGCTTTGAATATTTTGCAGCAGATTTCTACTGGACTTCCCAAGGGTACTCTTGCACAGTCAAATTAGTGCAATGTATGTACTATGTGTAAGTTTGTGAAGACCACCTTTCATGAGAAGGAGAACCATGCTTCGGTGATCCTTGAGAGAATTCACACAGACGTGTGTGGACCTTTCTTGGTTGCTTCAACAGCAAAACACAGGTATTATGTTATATTTTTTGATGACTATTCTCGTAGATGATGGATCTTCTTCATGCAGAAGAAGAGCGAAACATTCTCAAATTTTTGTGAGTTTAAAGCATTTATGGAGAAGGAGTCGGGGAAGCAAGTGAAAGCTCTACTGAGCAATAATGGTGGTGAATATATCTCGGGTGAGTTAAAATACTTCTATAGCAAAGAAGGAATTCGAAGAGAACTCATAATGCCTCATAACCCACAGTAGAATGGGGTCGCGGAGAGGAATAATAGAAAAATCGCGGGTGCTACACGAGCGATGTTGCATGACCAGGTCCTACTGATGCACTTGTGGGTGGAAGCATGCAAGACTATGGTTTATGTGCAAAACCATTGTCCTCATAGAGTACTTGGCATGAGTACACCTAAAGAAGCTTTTACTGGTAAGAAGCCTGATATTTCTCATTTGAAGATTTTTGGCTCATCTGTTTACATTCATGTGACAAAGGACACCAGAAATAAGCTAGAACCGACTGCAGAAGTTGGGATATTTGTGGGGTACACAGAAACACGCCATAATTATCATGTGTATTTTCCAGACAATCAGATGACTATGGTGCGGCGGGATATAAAATTCAATGAGGTGAAAGCCATGAAGTTGTCGCTTGAGAGGGAGCTACACTTGCATGCAGAGGAGGAACTTTTTGTTCCCAAAGATGAGCCTCTAGATGTGGATCAGCCACAAGAGGATATTCATGGAGTGGAGGAGTCCATTCATGCAGAACCAAATATCAGATAAGGCAGAAAGCGTACCACAGAAACTGAGAGACGGAAGCTTGAAGCGGCATAAAATGTAGGAGTCCATACATCACAATGCAGACAGAGACAGTCACCTGACCTATTTACTAGATACATGGCTCCTATGAGCAAGTGTATCATGAAAAAGCCATATTATTTTGAAGAAGCAGTGCAGGAGCCCACATGGGTAGATGCCATGGTGGAGGAGTATGACTCCATTATCAGAAACAGTGCTTGGGATATTGTTCCAAGGCCAGTGGGTAAATCAGTTATAGGATCAAGATGGATCTACAAGGTAAAGCAAGCTACTGATGGGACCATCGAGAAGTATAAGGCAAGGTTTTTTGCCCAGGGCTTCTCACAGATCGAGGGGATTGATTATGGAGAAACCTTTGCACCTGTCGCATGGTATTCTTCCATAAGGACCATATTTTCTCTTTCAGTGTAGATGGGTTGGCACATTCATCAAATGGATGTGAAGACTGTTTTCCTTAATGGGATCATTGAGGAAGAAGTGTACATTTAGTAGCCTGAAGAATTCGAGATATTCAGTAGCGAGTCGTGTGTGTGCAGACTCAAAAGAGCATTGTATGGGCTAAAGAAAGCACCTTGTGCTTGGTACATACGGATCGACATCTATTTCACTGGACTTGGCTTCACCAAGAGTGAGGCGAATGCAAATGTGTACCAAATTGTGGTGGAGGGTAATATTTTAATCATTTTTATTTATGTTGATGATTTAATACTAACGGGTGATGAGTAGTTGATATACTCATGCAAGGAAGATCTTGCAAAGGAGTTTGAGATGAAGGATTTGGGCCTCCTTCATTATTTCCTTGGATTGGAAATATGGCAGCGAGAAGGTGAACTATTTGTGTCTCAAGGCAAGTGTGCTCGGGAGATACTTGAGAAGTTTCACATGCAAGGCTGCAAGCCTATCGACACTCCTCTTCCAGGAAATTGGAGGAAAGAGGATGCTACATTGGTAGAGGTAGTGGATGCCACTATTTATCAACAGTTGGTGGGTTCGCTCATGTATTTAGCTAATACAAGACCGGACATATGTTATGTGGTGAACCAGCTTTCACAAGTGATGGTTAAGCCTACCAAGCTCTTTTGGAAGGTAGGCAAGCATGTCCTGAGGTATCTCAGGGGCACATTTGAGTATGGCTTATGGTACAGACAGACGGATGAAGTTAAGTTGCATGGCTTCACAGATGCAGATTAGGCAGGTATCCCAACAGATAGAAAGAGAACATTAGGAGGTATTTTCAGTATCGGATCTTCAGTAGTTTCTTGTTACATCAAGAAACAAAGATCCGTGGCACTCAGTTCAGCAAAAGCAGAATACATGGCAGCAAGTCAAGCTGCATGTGAGGCTATCTGGATGAGGAAGATCCTAGTTAGTTTGTTCGGTTCACATTTAGATCCTACAGTGATACATTGTGATAATCAGAGTTGCATTAAACTCTCGATTAATCATGTGTTACATGATAGATCTAAACATATTGATATCTAGTATCATCATATCAGATATTGTGTGCAGCAGAAGATCATGTTGCTTCAATACATTCCTACGGAAGATCAGGATGTAGATATTCTGATGAATGCGCTCACTAGGAGAAAATTCGAATACCATAGAGGCAGGATCATGGTGAAGGATAATCCCTATCTTGTTGAGAGGGAGTGTTGAGATTCAACAAGATGATGAGCTTAGTGAAAATCAGTCATCTTCACTAAGTAGGCCCGCAGGCTATTTTTAGGTGTAAGTCTATTTTTAGACATGGTGATCACATTTCAGAAGTTGCAGGATGCTATTTGTGGATGGTTGGTCAAGTTGGAAAAATAGATGAAATTCTATTTTTAGAATATTAGGCAAAGTCTATTTATAGATCGTCGATCTAAAAAATATAAGTTTCAATTATTATTAGCTCTTAATAATAATCAGACTCTAAATATCAACTTATTCTCTTGGAGCACTTAATTTCAGTGTATAGATTTGTCAAATCAGTGGGCTGAAGGAATTACGCAATTCCTAGGGTTTACTGGTGGTTCATGCATGGAGGACTCAATTAGAACTAAAGTGGAAAAGTTATGATAGAGTTGTAAGAGTAGTTCATGGAGTTTTTATTTAGTTTAACTCAATTAATGGAGTTAAACTCAGTTGAGCTAGTTGTATCTAGTCTAACTGAATGATACACTAGTGAGAGTGGAGTGAATTAATTAGTTAATTAATTCAAAAATAAGAACTCATTAATCAACTGAACCAATACAGCAGTTAACTACAGTGCATGTCAGTTCCAATGGAGACCCAGTGGAGAGATAGGTGCAAGGGCAAGATGGACTATCCGTTGTGACTATAGTGGTGCATTGATTGCACCACACACACATTGGAGTTTCCAATGAGGATTGCGCAGTGCAAGCAAGGCAGATTCAAATTCATTCAGGGGCTTCTTCAGCAGGGATTACAGTGGAGGTAGGTTGTTAGGTGATAAGAAATCATTACATGGATTTGCAGATTTCTTCTGATTAGTGTGTGATGATTGATTATACTGAGAGCTTGATGTACTAATCTTTGTATGAGATTGTTACATGATCTCCATGATACATAATATATGATAGTTGGGGTTTTTAGCTTTAGGATTTCCCGTTAAACAATTGTGTTATGTGCGATTGTTTTTTATTGCTTCATGTGTTTGCAATTGATTTTAAATTTCCCCAAAAGATTAACAGTGGAAGGATTATGTATTTAGTAAGAAGATAAATGTTGTTAGATCAGGAGAATCTGGATATATACATGCATCTTGTATATAATTTCTACAAGTTTTATGTTTATAGATAGAGAATAAATATTTTGTCAAACAGTTTAAACTTGACAAATCAGTAGATATTTAAATAATAAATGAGGAGCTCAACAGTTTAATCTGAGCCCTCGGATGAAATAAGGTTAGATTTAGATAGTTTCCTGCTTTAAAATAAAAATGCATTAGGGTTTGCAAGCTCAAATGTACACGTGCAAATAAAGAAAAAAATGGTAGAATAAATGATGGGTAGGTAGAAAGAAGTTACACAAAACATGTATAAACATCATCTGAAAAATTTCTAATTTCCCTCCCCTCAAAGTATTCCAATATTAAAAACCTTCAGTTATAAAGGCTCAGAGCATTTCTCTAACTTTCGTTGGGACTGGACCCAAGGCTTAATAACTGATTGAAACTAAATATTGGATTCCCTTCATAAAAACCCTTTTCCTCAACATCACCCCTTTTCCTAAAGATAAGATCCCTTTTCCTAAGTTAAAACACCTTTTTGCTTAAGAAAAGTAAAAGCCCCTTTAATTAACTCTCATTCCATTCAACAAACCCACAAATATGCTTTATCCTAAGTATTAAGTGTGAAAAGTTAAAATGGGGCCACCACTATGAAAATTGCGCCCAAACACTTAAATTACACTTTAGATAGGGTATTTTGTATTTTCCACTCATACATTTCATATATTAAAATTTAACTTAATTTATTAACTCCACTATATACCATTGTCCCATATTTATATTAATTCATTTTATGTTAAATAGCCCAACCCACATTTTTATTTTATCCTATGGTTTAATTAATCGATGTGACATATGCCTCGCTCCTTCATAGGTTTAAAACTTTTGTTTTATATTAAAACCCGCCTAAGGTAGCATTACACCTGCATATAACCTATTTTTTGTGTAAAGTAATTATCCGCCTATCCTGTCTATCCCTTTAAACAAATAAAGTTTTATGTTAAAACTATGTTTTAACATATAACATTGAACCCCGTTGCATAAAAAAACCCTGGGCCCCATGCCCATCTACCCTATAACTTCATCAATAAATCGTGACTATTCGCATCCACCCAACAGATCCAACTTCCCAAAACTCATATCGCAATTTCAATAGCGCGATCATTAATTGATTTTGGATTTGTGATATGGGTGGTATTGCCCCACTATCTCTCCTCCACGTGGCATAAAATCATTGGATCGCATCCTTCTGAGTAAAATAGTTTACCGCCCTCCAATCATGCGATAACCACTTACCTCCCTATGCCAAACCACCCCCATTTAAATTGATTTGCATTTAATGTTAACACTGTTTCAGACCCAAATTTCTATAAAACAATCGATTGCACGCATTTAAACCTTTTTGCTGCGTTTTCTATTCAATAAACCTTCCCGGCTGAAGAAAGAGCATTACCGTCCTGTTTTTATGCCTAAACAACCAGAAATCCATCAAATTTGTTGTTGCAACTTCCCAGAGCCTCCATTTTACATCCAAGAGACTTCAATCATCTTTTGAAATCTTCCAGACCCCCAGAAAACCCTTTTCCAAGTCAAATTCCTCAAAATACAGGTATTTTTCAAGAAAAATATCCTTCCGTCATTTGAAAAGAAGCATTCTCTAGAATTTAAACCTTTTTGAAGCCTATTTGTCTAAAATAATAACATTATTACCTCCAAAATTCATATTTGCTTCAAAACCCTGATAAATTCATAGTTTCTGGAGACTGTAACCTATTTTCTAAAGCAAATTGAAGAAACTTAGCTATTTGTAGACCTTTCGAAACCCTTTGAATGACTCAAATCCTTTTACTAATGCTCAGAATCCCTTTTTTCATGAATCATATCGTTTTAGGGTTTTTTTATCAAAGAAGTATACAGTAAACCCTTGTCCAAGCTTTTCTTGAGTCTGTAAAAAAGTTTAAAGATTGATTTTGGAGTAGAAATTCAAAGTATGAACCAGAAGAAACCATAATTATACCTATTGTTGTTCAAAAAGACCTATGTCATACCAAAAGTACCTTCTGTAAATAGTCTAAGCTTAAAGAAGTGTATGAAAACCTAAAAAACAGAGTTTTTAAGATCTAGAGGGCTAAATTATCAAAAAACAAATCTAGTAATGGCTTCTAAAAACACCACAGTCATCAATCCACTACAACCTCCTGTCATAGATGTTGAGCATATCCCTTTAGTTGATGTAGACTATAAAATCATTGATCCAGTAATTGAATTCAATCTTCTTGATCTCCACTGTTGGAGCCTCAAAAAATATATGGATTAGGGAGATGAAGTGCAAATTTGGGAGTCTAATTTGCCCAAATATGTAGTTCCACATACCCATCAGTGCCCTGAGGTCATCAGACTATGTCAATCTCACTATTCCCCTGACCTAAGAGCTATTTTTAATGCTGAGAAAGAAGTATTATTTACTATCACATCAGAATCCATAAACCAAATGCTTCAGTTGCAACCATATCCAAATGTAGTCCCTTTGTCTATAGAAGCTCTTACAAAGCTTTATTTGGATTTATAATTTCCTAAAAGATTTCAAATCTTTCAAATATTCATGCCTTCATATGTTGAAATCCCAAAGATAAACCCTCCATATTCATCCTCCAAATTCCCATAAGGATCAAGACATGTTATCTCAATGTTGTCTTTATCCTTGGTTACTTTACTGATGAGCACACTGATGATTCTATACTTGGTTTTCTATCCAATTTTGTGCCTGGTCAGCCCCCCTTCAGTCATTTATAACTATGCTGAGTATATAGCTAATAGTATCCATGATCAGCTTGTAAAACTTCCAACTGAAGGAGTCTTTAGGTATACCTCCTTCCTCTTTCATAGATTCCTCTAATTCCAATCAGATAAATTCCCAATAACCCTTCAAAAGTTGGATGTAGAGGGAAATCCACTATCAGTTATTTTCTGGAATTATTTAATCAGAAAAGAGTCAACTGAGTTCACTTATGCAGATTTTGTAGACTTTTTTATTCATCCATTGATAAATATGCTTACAAATAGTGTAAAACCAAGGATAAGTGTTGAGATTAAGAAATTTTTACAACTATTAGAGAAAAGAAGAACTGGTGATTGGTACCTATACCAAAACCACATAGAGATTAGATTCTATGGGTCAAACCTCTTGCCCTACAAACTGCCAAAGTATGTGCCAATGAGAGTGTTTGCATTAGAATATATAAGAAAAATTCTAAATTCATATTCTATAAACAAAAAGAAAACTCAGTTCAAATTGAAAAACCAAGTAGGTCCTTTCATATGCAACAACAGGGAAGCAGGTGCATAGGCAGCAAAATAGTTGCTAGAGTATAAGTTTGATGAAATTTTCCTGTGGAACTATGATCCTTATGCAGTAATCAATCAGATGAAGGTGAAATGTAAATTAACCCCTTATATCCATGACAAAAATTCTGAAATTGAAGAGTTTTCAAACCAAACTGAATGGTTGGAAAATACATTGATGGAATCTGTCAAGCAAGGTGATACTAGTCACACTTTGCAGAATCCTATTTAGGAAGACAGAACCATAAATATAAATAGATCAGAAAGCTCATATATTGCTAAAACAACCACAAGAACTAGATTTAAGCTCAGATACAATAAGAAACCAAAGATTAATCCATCAAACAAAGAAAAGGAAACAATTGAGATTTTAAATGAAGAAAATCTAGAGAAAGACACTGTGACTCACACAGTAATTGAAAATGAGAAGCAACCTACTACTTATAACACATAGGTGATTGAGAAACAGCAAAACATGGAAGCATATTCATCACAACAAGCAGAGGATAAAGACATGGATATCAAAGAAAAGTATAAACAAATCAAGGCAAAAAATGAGGAGATCGAGAATGAGATCTATTCACAATACTTGAAGCAGACTCTAGGATTCAAAATAGGCTACTTTTAGCCTTTGATTATACAAATAAAAAATTTATAATGACTGTGCTACAACCAACAGTGCCTAAACCTACAATAGCATCAAATTACAAGAGATTTGATATTGAAATTCTAGTATAAAGCATCCATCTCTTGGATCAAATTGAGCTCCACAAGCAAAGCTTAGAAATGCTTTATTCCACCATGAGCACAAAAGAAATGAGTTCCCAGAAGCTCCAGAACAATTTGAAAAATATAAGAGATCAACTTAGGGTTGAAAAAAACTTCTTCTTATGCTAAACATGCCAAAATCAAGTCTTTAGAGAAATTGGTGATTGAAGTAGGGTATGACCCTTCTAATGTGGAAGCTGCAGAAGAATTGGTAAAGAAGAAAAATGCTGATACTGTAGCATTAAGAAAGAAATTGAAATTACCCCCAACAGAACATCCACGGGCTAAGGAGATTGTGCAAGAAATAAATCAAAAGGATGAGATGATGAGTCTCATATTCCAAATGATAGCACAGATCAAGGAAATGGAAATTGAGATGGATAAGCTTATCCAAGAAAAATAATCTTCAAAAACTCAAAATGTTCCTCTTACAGTCATTCCCATAGTAACAACAGTAGTTCCTTCAACTCTAGCAGAAGAGTTAGATCCCAAGGTCCCATTGGCCACAGCAGTGCCAGTTACTTCTTCCACTACTTCTGCCACTGAATCTTCCACTTCAACAGTTCAACAGACAGACAAGGCTAGGAAACTCACTAAAGCCATGGAAGATATGTCAATATAGAATAATGAGATAAATAGATTAAAAGAGAAAATCAAGAACCTTGAAGATGCCAAGAAATTAGCACATATAAATGCTAAAACAAAGGAACAAAAATCCAGAAGGTTAAGTGAACAGTTAAAGAAGGTAGAAACAAAATTATCCTTAAAAGAGCCCATGTCATACATTAAAAACCAATTATGGTCCAAAATCATTGAGTCAATTAATGATACTTGGCCATTCATTCAATTGATTTATGAGCAGAAGGACTTGCTTAAGGCAGCCAAAGAAGAAATATTGAAAACAAAAGAAGATCTAGGTGTGAAGCCTGAAGAAGCCTTACAAATAACCAAGCTTCTAAATACTAAAAACAAACAATAATTGGATGAGATAGGAATTACTGACAGGACGGAGACAATTGTTGAGGTAAGAAAATTTCTTTCAAAGAAAAACTTGATGAAACAGTTGGAAGAAAAGTGTCAAAATATGGATATGGCCATAACTAGATTCATGGTTAAGTTTGACACATTAAGACAAAAAGGTTTGCCAAATATTATTGTCATGAATGATAAACTGATGAAACAAGAAGACTACAATAAAAATATCAGATATTTTTCCAAAGAAAAAGTAAATAAATCAGATTGGCAAGGAGTTTCAACAAGTAAAGTGTTACACAAAAGTATTGAAAACTTGTTTTATTTACAACATGAGATAAAACACCTCTTTGTAGTCAAGCCAATTTTTTTTAGATACACAGAGGCTGATGAGAATTTCAAAAAACTCACAAATATTAAATTACCAGATGAATATTTTTGGCAAAAGCTCACATATTTGTTGTAAAATACAGTTTGCAGTGAAAGAGGATAAAAAAAACAGAGTGATGTTTTTACATAGTAAAAACATATTTTTAAAGCAGTAAAATAGTCAAAACAACAGGTTGAAGAGTATCAGAGGTTAAAGTGTATCAGTTAAAGAGTATCAGAGGTTAAAGTGTATCAGTTAAAGAGTATCAGCTGAAAGATAAAACTTCAAAACTGATTGAAGATCAGATTTCCAGCGTTAAAGACAACTCAACTAGCCAGTTGCTGCCTAGGTCTAACAGAAAGATATTTTATTTAATAAATAGGACAGCTTGCAAGTTTGTTATGCATTTGTCACTATATTTTCGTAATAAGATATTTTATTTTCCAAAAAACATTCCTAGGGCCACTTAAGTGAAGTACTTTCTCTTGTTATTTGTTAATCTTCTTATTTTTTTTCATTCATTATAAACTACGTTCTAAATTTTAATGTGAAATCAGGAAGTGATATATCAGAATTTGTTAAAAGCACTATGTTATTTACTGGTTTTCATTTAAATGTTTTCTGTTGATATCAAGACTAGGGAACCCTTAATTTCTCCCTAATTTCTATTGACCCCTACCTATTCATTCCTTATCCAGATTAAAAAACCCTTAATTGCTCTTTATCCCGATTAAAACCACTTCACAAATCAGCCTTTAAAGATCTTGAGTGACTCTACTATCTTTCCCTAAAAATATTTGACTTTAGACCTTGATCCTGATCTATCTGCTTGACACATTGACTCCATTTTCCCAATGGAAAACTATATCTATTACTATCCATCTCATTAAGTGATTTTTCCTACCAAACCAAACCAAATCTCAAAACCAATTTTCCCTATATAACTAGCCTAAAATCAAACATAAAAACAAAGTTAAATCTTATAGAGAGATCCCTCTCTGATCCTTAGGAAGGCTAGATCCTAAATCTTGAAAGTAGGTTTGTGGTTACCTCTAATATTCTTTAAACTATAAAATCAAAAAATCTCACAACTTTGGGAATTATTAGAGTGATAACATACTAGCGACTCCGCTTGGGAAACTAACCAATCCTCGATTTTAAAATAGATCTTAAAGGAAATATTTTTCATTATCTTTTTTCATTAAGACTGTTTTATAAGTTGTGAGTATATTTTCAGAAAAAATTGTAATTCTAGCTTCCAGAAGAGTCTACTATACTAGGTCAAATCTAGATCCACAACCTGCTATCATAATAGATGATCCTGACAGAATTGGAAAAAAGAATAAAAAAGTAGAGGATTTAGGCAATAAAGTTTCCTTAGTTAGAGAAAATCCCCTTCCAAAACAGTTATTAAGTATACAAGACATAGAGTTTGACTTAAAATTTGAAAATTCTTTATTCAGAAATAAATCAAAAAGTGAACTTAAATAGTACTGTTATAGATCCTGATTTTATTTCATTGCTTGAAACTAAACAGGAAATTGTTTCAGTAGATTCTAAATCAAAGATTTTTTAGGTTTATGATAAACTTGATGAAGTAAATGCTACTATAGTTAAGGAAATAGATGAAGCTATTCTTCAGCATTCAGTTGAATTAGTTGCTTTATCAGCGTATACCCCTAAGCCCTCTACCACTCATTTAGATACTAGCCTTTTAGAATCTCAAGGTTCATCTCTATTTACCACCACTTCATCCATTATTTCCACCACACTTAATTCCACAGATCCATTTATTCCTAAAGAACCATTTAAACCTAGAGTATTATTTCCATCCTCCACCACCTCAAGCCCATCCACTAGTTTTTCTTCTGCATTTTCTAATACATCATTCTCATTCCCAAGAACCTCTTCATATATCCTAGCTTTATCTTCTAGCATCTTAACCACATTTTCCAGTACATATTCTTATATTCCAATTTCATCTGCAATTTCTTTAACTACATCAACAAGTACTTCTAGTTCTGCCCCAAGTACTTCCAACTTACCCCCTAGCCAAGCTAGAATCCAAGCCATGGCTGCAAGATATGCTCCCTTAGTCTTACCAGGACTGTAACATGACATGCCCCAAGATTATCAAAGCAAAATACCTCAATTTGATGCAAATATATACTTCCCAACAACATGCTAATAAGATGACAGATTATTTTGAGCTTCATGAAATATATGATTATGATGTGCAAATGAGACTTTTTGCTCAAACATTAACTGGGGAAGTGAAAAAATGGTTTAAAGGTTTAAATCCTGGTAGTATTGTTGATTTAGCAGTTTTTCATAGATTATTTTTGAATAAATGGGAAAAGGAGAAAAATCCATTGCAAATATTATCAGAATTTGAAAGCATTAAAAGAGCACCTAATGAGACAGTCCAAGATTATTGCACCAGATAAAATAGCATTTATAATTCAATTAATGCTAATCTTAAGCCCAATCCAGAATCTGTCCTTCTCAAATTTCCTGATGGATTTGATACAGACATAGCCTATCAATTAAGAGAGAGAAATCCAGAGACTTTAAAGCAGATGCAAACTAATGTTGTTAGTGTAGAGGCAAACCTGTTAGCAAAGAGAGCTAGATTAAGGAATGAAAGGAGAGTAACAATAAAAGAAGAAGCAACTAGTTTAGATTTAAAAATAGATCAATTAGAAAAAACATTAGAGAGAATGATGGATAGGTTAGATAATATGGAAAGGAAGCCACAATGGGATAATCAACAACAAATTAGAAATCCCAATTTTAGGAAAAACACAAACACTAGACAATCTAGAGAATCAACACCTCACCAAACAATAAGACCACCTTTCCAAGAGAACTATGCTGAAATTTCTCATCAAAATGATGATGATGAAGACACCATAAATCTAATGGGTATTAATGATGATAACACCATCTTTCTTACACAAGAAGATCAGGAGTTATATGATTTACAAAAAATGAAATTATATTATGGTCAATCATTTGATTACAAACAAGGTTATGAGTTTTCTATCAATGAAGTACATAAGAAATATAACCTTAGAAGCAAGAAAAAAATAGAGCCTTCTACTAAGAAATCTATTCAAACACAAACAAAGAAAACAGTAGAAGCTCCCACTACTAAAGTTCTGCAAATTCTCCCTAAGGAAAATAAGCAAAACTCTAATTCATCCCAGAAAATTTCAAGCCCTAAAATTTCACCCAGTCCCAAAATTGTTGACATAATATATGATGTTGTCCAAACATCAACAGATTCACAAAAATCTGTTGTTGTCAAGACAATTAATTTTTCTAAAACAACAATATTAAACTCCAAGACACCTACTGCTGATCCAAAAGTTTCTACTGCTAAAATAGCTTCTGAAAATACAAAATCTGCAAAAACATTTACTGCCTCTCAAACTTTCCCAGAAAAGAAAACTAAAAATAGCAAGACAGTAGAAACACAAACTGAAAAGGAGAAAACAACTGTAGAAAAAGAAGATAAACCTACTCAAAATACAGTTACAAAAGAAGAGATAACTCAACTTGCAAAATCACAACCTCCATTTAATATCCAAGCTGAAATTGCCAAATTAAAACTACCAATTCCTTTGACAGAATTGGTAAAACATGATTTATATAAAACACCTATCACAGAAACTTTGAATATGAATGATGGAGAAGATTCAGTAAACTTAAATGATGATCAACCTGAATTAATTTTTGGTCCTAATGTTAATGGAAAACACCAAGATGGAGTAGTTCCACTATTTTACATTAGCTTAATTGTTCATGATCAAATATTACATAATGCAATGCTAGATTCAGGGGCTTCACACAATTTAATGCCAAAAGCAATAATGGAAACCCAAAATTTAGGCATCACAAGGCCTTACAAAGATCTCTTTTCATTTGATTCAAGCAAAGTGAAATGTTTAGGTTTGATTAAAGATTTATGTGTCACATTAGTTCAATATCCTAGTAAAAGCATAGTCATGGACATTGTAGTTGCTAAAATCCCTCCCAAATATGGAATGCTCTTATCTCGCTCATGGGGAGCTAAATTATAGGGATCTCTACAACTTGATATGTCATATGCAACAATATTATTTTTTGGCCAACCAAAGAAACTTTATAGAGAAACATTGATGAAGTATATGTTGAGTAGTGTAGAAAGACCAAGAAATTATCCAATTTACTCTACACCTACTGACATGGACTCATTCATTTTATGCAACTCTGAAACTAGAACTAAAAACAAAACTTAACTAAAAGATAAAAACAAAGCACCGACATTGAAAACATCCTTCATGAATCATTATGGCACCTATATTTTTCTGGATCAGTCAATAAATTAGGAGCAAGAGTAGGAGTTTGGATAACCAATATGGAAAACAATCATGCAGAAGGTCATGCCTTCAGACTAAATTTTAAATGTACCAACAACATGGCTGAATATGAAGCTCTTATTTTAGGACTGGAGATTGTTAGGAATTTAGGAGGTAAAAGAATATCAATTATGGGAGACTCAAAGTTCATTGTGAAACAATAACTGGAGAATATTTTGTTTATAATCCAAGATTACGCTTATATAGAGAAATTGTTTTAGATTTGATTAAAGAATTGTTAGAATGTCATTTTTCTGCAATACCAATAAAACAGAACATACAGGCTCACAAAATAGCAACTTTTTCTAGTACCTATAATCTTCCATTTCAATCAAATCATAGATATACTGCATAAATCAAACACAGACCAATAACTCTAGACAATCTTAAATATTGGAAAATTTTCTCACAAGATGAACAGATTTATCATTTCATGAACAATGAAGGATAATTTCATGGTTGTAATATAGATACAAATTGTACAGTAGATCATAGTTTATATAGTGAAATTGATTTGAATATTGTAGACGTAAATAACTTAAAGTTTTCTAAACTTACTAAATTTAGTCAATTATACATAGATAATTTAGATAAAGTAGAGACTGATGAGTTAGTTGATGATTAATCTAATATTTTGAATCTCAAATATAACTTTTTACCAAAAGGCTTAACCCCTCTAGAAGATCTATTTGACTCTAACGATGTTACAAGAAAACCTAAAATGGAGCCACTTAGATCTGATATTGAGGAATGTAACATAGGTATAGAGTTAAAACCTAAGATGATTAAACTTTCCAAAGCTTTACCTCATGAAGAAAAAGAAAAATACATAGCTCTTTTTAAGGAATGTCAGGATGTTTTCGCCTGGAGTTATGAGGACTTAAAATCCTATGACACTAGCGTAATATAGCATAAAATCCCTATAAAAGAAGACCAAAAACCTTTTAAAGGGAATATAAGAAGGATCAATCTTGTTTTGATTCCTTTAATTGAGACAGAGGTAAAAAGAATGTATGATGAACAAATAATTTCACCAATCAGATATTCTGATTGGGTTTCTAATCTAGTTCCCACTAGGAAAAAGACGAGAGAAATTAGATTATGTGTTGATTTTAGAAATTTAAATAAAGTGTCCTTAAAAGATAATTACCCTTTACCAAAGATGGATCACATTTTACAGAGGGTAGTTGGTTCTTCTAGGATTTCACTATTAGATGTACTTTTCAGGGTATAACCAAATTTTATTCCAACCAGAAGACTAGGCTAAAACTGCTTTTACTACTCCATGGGGCACTTTTATTTATGTAAAAATGCCTTTTGGGTTAATGAATGCAGGAGCCACTTTTCAAAGAGCTATGGATATAGCCTTTGTAAAGGAAATTCATGAATTATTAGTGATTTATGTAGATGACATTATTGTATTTTCAAAGATTGGTTATGAACATTTGGATCATCTCAGGCAAGTCTTTCTTAAATGCAGGAAATTTTGCATCTCTCTAAATCCTAAGAAAACTTTGTTTGGATTAGAAGAATGTAAGTTACTAGGACATATCATATCTAAAGAGGGAATTAGGATAGACCCAGCCAGAATACAGGAAATTCTAAACATTAGTCCTCCTAGGAACATTAAAGAGTTACAAGATTTTCTAGGTAAAATTAACTTCCTTAGAAGATTCATCTCAAATCTAGATGAAATAATTAGAGAAATTAACAATATGCTGAAAAAAGACTCAATACTTAAATGGACTATTGAGGCCAAGCAATCATTTGAATCCATCAAACAAGCCTTAACTAAAACACCGGTCCTTATAAGTCCTAACTTTAAAAAGGATTTTATTATTTTTTCCTTTGCTTCAGAACACACTATTGTTGCAATTTTACTGCAGAAAAATGAACAGGGCTATGAACAACCTATTGCTTTCTTTAGAAAATAACTTAGAGATTCCACTTTGAAGTATAATATGATGGAAAAGCAAGCCCTAGCTTTAGTGAAGGCCATCAAAGACTTTAGAGTGTATATTATTTATTCACATATCATTTCCTATGTTCCAAATGAAGTTTTAAAGGACATTCTAACACAGAATGTGCCTGATGGTAAAAGAGGCAAGTGGACTGCTACAATTTTGGAATATGACATAGAAACCAAACCCACCAAACTCATAAAAGTTTAAGGTTTATCCAAACTCATGGTTGAATAAATTTGTCATGCTTTAGACATTAATTTATTGCCAAAGTAGATGATCAAGAAGAGATGGCAACTCTAGAGATCAGTGAAGCCTTTTCAGACTCACCATGGTATGCAGATATTATATTTGCATTACTAAATTTACAAGCTCCTCCTGGATTATCAAGAACAAAAGCTAGATTTTTAAAATTAAAGGCAATAAGATATTGTATCATAGACAATGCACTCTTTTTGAAAGACCGTGGTGGAATTTTATTAAATTGTTTGCTTAAATAAGAAGCTGACAAAGTTTTAGAATAATTTCATGCAAGTGACTATGGAGGACATCTCTACTGGAATACTACTACAAACGAAATCTTGAGAGCTAGTTTTTACTGGCCTACTTTATTTGCAGATGTAAAAAAGTACGTGACCTCCTGTCACAAGTGTCAAATATTTGAAGGAAAGAAAATGCCGTTACCCTTGCCTTTAAAACCCATCTCAACAGAAATTCCTTTTCAACAATGGGGTCTTGACTTCATTGGTGAAATTTTCCCTCCATCCTCAGCCCAACATAAGTGGATTGACAGCCATTGACTATTTTAATAAGTGGATAGAAGCCATACCCTCCATGAAAGCCACTGACACTGTCATAAATTCCTTTCTAGAAAACAACATACTCTCAAGATTTGGATGCCCTCAAAATATTATCACTGAAAATGTAGCTGTATTCAAATCCAAAAAGATGATTGATTTTTGTCATAAATACCACATTACCCTTGGTCATTCTACTACATATTACCCTCAAGGTAATGGCCTTACTGAATCTTCCAATAAAAGCCTTGTGAACACTATCAAAAAATTACTAGAAGATAAAAAGAAAACTTGGAACAAGAGGTTATTTAATGCCTTATGGGCAGATAGACTTACCACTAAGAAATATATTGGTACATCCCCTTACCAACTTGTTTATGGAATGGATGTTTTTTCTCCATCTTCCTTAGGAGTACCAGTAATGAAAATACTCCAATAATTACAAGTTGAGACCAATGAAATTCAAAGAATAATTAACCAAACCATTCACTTGCAGCAAACAATAGAAGAGGTTTATCTTAAGTCTCAAGTTATCCAAGACAAGATTAAGAAATGTTTTGACAAGAAGAGTAAAGAAGATGATTTCTACATTGGTGACAAAGTTCTAAAGTGGGATTCAAGGAAGAAAGAGAAAGGTAAACATGGGAAATTTGATTTCCTATGGAAAGGACCTTATGTTATTTATGGTTACAGAGGTAACAATGCTTTCTTTTTGAAAGAGATGGATGGATCAAATTTCCTAGGTGGACTTGTCAATGGCAAAATGTTGAATCATTACTACTCTTCAGAAATAACCAATAGCTAACTTTGTTTACTTTATTCATTGTAAATAACATTGTAGATTGTAGATTGGATTGGATGTTTTCCTAACAAAGTTGAAACCCAAAGAGAAGGCCCTAAGTTTTGAAAGGTAAAATATCATGAGTATGAATAATTGCAGAACTCAGACAACATTTACAAGGTCGGCACAGTCAGAATTCAAAGGCTACTAGTCTCAAATTTCTTGAAATTTCACCAGGAAATGCCATCCCCATGTGGAGCCACTATTAGGGTCCTATAATAATAGGGTTCATACTTTTTGAATTGACTTTAAATAGTCTTGTAATATGTACATACCTTGATTTCTGCAAAAAAATTTCCCATATTTGAAAATTAAAAATGAAAAGAGGGTAAAATTCCTAAAAGAAAAATCAAAGGACTTGAAAAGAAAAATATCAAAAAGAATAGAAAAAATGGACCCCAAACAAAAAGAGATAAGAATAAAACATGAAATTGATTCAAGTCAAAATGCCACTACTAGTTACTTTTTACTGCAAATAAATGATTATTGGCAGCTTGTTCAAAATTTCATAATCCATGATGAGTTAAATAGTTTAATCTTAAATTTTTCATGCTCTAAATTTCATGTTTATAGATAGAGAATAAATATTTTGTCAAACAGTTTAAACTTGACAAATCAGTAAACAGTTAGAGAATAAATGAGGAGCTCAATAGTTTAATCTGAGCCCTCAGATGAAATAAGGTTTAAGTTAGATAGTTTCCTGCTTTAAAAGAAAAATGGATTAGGGTTTGCAAGCTCAAATGCACCCGTTCAAATAAAGAAAAAAAAATGGTATAATAAATGATGGGTAGGTAGAAAGCAATTACACAAAACATGTATAAACATCATGTGGAAAATTACTAATTTCCCTCCCCTCAAAGTATTCCAGTATTAAAAACCTTCAGTTATAAAGGCTCAAAGCATTTCTCTGACTTTTTTTGGGAGCATACCCAAGGCTTAATAACTGATTGACACTAAATTTTGGATTCCCTTCATAAAAACCCGTTTCCTCAACATCATCCCTTTTCCTAAAGATAAGATCCCATTTCCTGAGTTAAAACACCTTTTTCCTTAAGAAAAGTAAAAACCCCTTTAATTAACTCTCATTCCATTCAAAAAACCCACAAATATGTTTTATCCTTAGTATTAAGTGTGAAAAGTTAAAACGGGGCCACCACTATGAAAATTGTGCCCAAACACTTAAATTACACTTTACATAGGGTATTTTGTATTTTCCGCTCATACATTTCATATATTAACATTTAACTTAATTTATTAACTCCACTATATACCATTGTCCTGTATTTATATTAATTCATTTTATGTTAAATGGCCCAACCCACATTTTTGTTTTATCCTATGGTTTAATTAATCCACGTGACATATGTCCCGCTCCCCCATAGGTTTAAAACTCTTGTTTTATATTAAAACCTGCCTAAGGTAACATCACTCCTACATATAACCTATTTTTTGCGTAAATTACTTATCCGCATATCCCATCTATCCGTTTAAACAAATAAATTTTTATGTTAAAACTATGTTTTAACATATAACATTGAATCCCGATGCATAAAAAAACATCGGGCTACACACCCATCTACCCTGTAACTTCATCAATAAATCGTGACCGTTCGCATCCACCCAACAAATCCAACAACCCAAAACTCATATCGCAATTTCAATAGCGCGATCATTATTCAATTTTTCATTTGTGATATGGGCAGTATTGCCCCATTATCTCTCCTCCATGCAGCATAAAATCGCTAGAGCACATCCTTCCGAGTAAAATCGTTCACCGCCCTCCAATCATGCGAGAACTGCTTACCTCCCCGCACCAAACCGCCCCCATTAAAATTGATTTACATTTAATGTTAACACTGTTTCAAACCCAATTTTTTATAAAACAACCAATTGTACGCGTTTAAACCTTTTTTCTATGTTTTCTATTCGATAAACCTTCTCGACTGAAGAAAGAGCGTTGCTGCCCTATTTTTATGCCTAAACAACTAGAAATCCATCAAATTTGTTATTGCGACCGCCCAGATCATCCAGTTTACATCCAAGAGACTTCAATCATATTTTGAAAGCTTCCATACCCCCAGAAAACCCTTTTTCAAGTCAAATTCCTCAAAATACAGGTATTTTTCAAGAAAAATACCCTTCCGCCATTTGAAAATAAGCATTCTCTAGAATTTAAACCTTTTTGAAGCATGGCTATCTAAAAGAATAACCCTATTGCCTCCAAAAGTCATATTTTCTTCAAAACCATGATAAATTCATAGTTTCTAGAGATTGTAACCTATTTTCTGAAGCAAATTGAAGAAATTTAGCCATTTGCATACCTTTAGAAACCCTTTGAATGACTCAAACCCTTTTACTAATGCTTAGAATCTCTTTGTGCATGAATTATACTATTTTAGGGTTGTTTTATCAAAGAAGTATACAGTAAACCCTTGTCCAAGCTTTTCCTGAGTCTGTAAAAAAGTTTAAAGATTGATTTTGGAGTAGAAATTCAAAGTTTGAACCAGAAGAAACCATAATTTTACCTATTTTTGTTCAAAAATACCTATGTCATACCAAAAGGACCTTCTATAAATATTCTAAGCTTGTATAAGTGTATAAAAACCTAAAAAACAAAGTTTTTAAGATATAGAGGGCTAAAGTATCAAAAAAAAAATCTAGTAATGGCTTCTAAAAACACCATTGTCATCAATCCACTACAACCTCCTATTGTAGATGTTGAGAATACCCCTTTAGCTGATTTAGAATATAAAATCACTGATCCAGTAATTGAATTCAATCTTCTTGATCTCCACTATTGGAGCCTAGAAAAATATTTGGATCAGGGAGATGAAGTGCAAATTTGAGAGTCTAATTTTCCCAAATATGTAGTTCTGCATACCCATCAATGACCTGAGGTCATCACACTGTATCAAGTTCACTATTCCCCTAACCTAAGAGCTATTTTTAATGTTGAGAAATAAGTATTATTTACTATCACTGCAAAATCCATAAACCAAATGCTTCAGTTGCAACCATATCCAAATGCAGTCCCTTTGTCTATAGAAGCTCTTACAAAGCTTTATCTGGATTTAGAATTTCCTAAAAGATTTCAAATCTTTCAAATATTCATGCCTTCGTATGTTGAAATCCCAAAGATAAACCCTCCATATTCATCCTCCAAATTCCCAGAAGGATCAAGACATGTTATCTCAATGTTGTCTTTTATCCTTGGTTACTTTACTGAGGAGCACACTGATGAGTTTATACTTGGTTTTCTATCCAATTTTGTGCCTTGTCAGCCCCCTTCAATCATTTATAACTATGCTAAGTATATATCTGATAGTATCCATGATTAGCTTGTAAAACTTTCTACTGAAGGATTATTACGTATACCTCCTTCGTCTTTCATATGTTCTTGTACTTCCAATCAGATAAATTCCCAATAACCATTCAAAAGTTGGATGTAGAGGGAAATCCACTATCAATGATTTTCTGGACTTCTTTAATCAAAAAAGAGTCAACTGAGTTCACTTATGTAGATTTCAAAAATTGTTTTATTCATCCATTCATAAATACTCTTACAAACAGTGTATAGCCAAGGATAAGTGTTGAGATTAAGAAAGTTTTACAACTATCAGAGCAAACCAGAACTGGTGATTGGTACCTATACCAAAACCACACAAAGATTAGATTCTATGGGTAAAACATCTTGCCCTAAAAACTACCAAAGTATGTGCCAATGAGAGTGTTTGCATTAGAATATATAAGACAAATTCTAAATTCAGATTCTATAAATTTTTTGGCTGCTAAATAGAAAACTCAATTCAAATTGAAAAACCAAGTAGGTCCTTTCATATGCAACAACAAGGAAGCAGGTATAGAGGCAGCAAAACAGTTGCTAGAGTATAAGTTTGATGAAAGTTTCCTATGGAACTATGATCCTTATGGAATAATCAGTAAGATGAGGGTGAAATGTAAATTAACCCCCTTATATCCATGAAAAAAATTCTGAAATTGAAGAGTTTTCAAACCAAACTGAATGGTTGGAAAATACATTGATGGAATCTGTCAAGCAAGGTGACACTAGTCACACTTTGCAGACTCCTATTCAGGAGGACAGAACCATAAAGAGAAATAGAGAAGAAAGCTCATATACTGCTGAAACAACCACGGGAACCAGATTTAAGCTCATATACAATAAGAAAGAAAAGATTAATCCAGCAGACAAAGAAAAGGAAACAATTGAGGTTTTAGATGAAGAAAATCTAGAGAAAAACATTGTGACTCACACAGTAATTGAAAATGAGCAGCAACCTGCTACTTCTAACACACAGGTGATTGAGAAACAACAAAAAATGGAAGCATCTTTATCACAGCAAGCAGAGGATAAAGACATGGATATCAAAGAAAAATATAAACAGATCAAGGCCTAAAATGAGGAGATCATGAATGAGATCTATTCACAATACTTGAATCAGACTCTGGGGATTCAAAATCAGTTACTTTCAGCCTTTGATTATACAAATAAAAAGTTTATAATGACACTGCTATAGCCAACAGTGTCTAGACCTAGAACAGCATCAGATTACAAGAGAGTTGATATTGAAATTCCAGTAGAAATCATCCATCCCTTGGATCAAATTGAGTTCCACAAGAAAAGCTCAGAAATTCTTTATTCCACCATGACCACAAAAGCTCCAGAACACTTTGACAAATATAAGAGATCAAATTAGGGTTGAAAAAGCTTCTTATTATGCTAAAGACACCAGAATCAAGTCTTTAGCAGAATTGGTGATTGAAGTAGGGTATGGCCCTTCTAATGTGAAATTTGTAGAAGAATTGGTAAAGAAGAAAAATGTTGATATTGCAGCATTAAGAAAGAAATTGAAATTACCCCCAACAAAACATCCACAGGCTAAGGGGATTGTGCAAGAAACAAACCAAAAGGATGAGATGATGAGTCTCATATTACAAATGATAGCACAAATCAAGGAAATGGAAATTGAGATGGATAAGCTTGTCCAAGAAAAATAAGCTGCAAAAAACTCAAAATTTTCCTCCTACAGTCATTCCCATAGTAACAACAGAAGTTCCTTCAACTCTAGCAGAAGAGTTACATCCCAAGGTCTCATTGGCCACAACAGTGCTAGTTACTTCTTCCACTACTTCTGCCACCAAATCTTCCACTTCAGCAGTTCAACAGACAGACGAGGCTAGGAAACTCACTAAAGCCATGGAAGATATTTTAATACATAATAATGAGATAAACAGATTAAAAGAGCAAATCAAGAACCTTTAATATGCCAAGTAATTAGCACATATAAATGCTAAAGCAAAGGAACAAAAATCCAAAAGGTTAAGTGAACAATAAAAGAAGGTAGAAACAGAATTAACCTTAAAAGAGCCCATGGCATACATTAAAAACCAACTATGGTCCAAAATCATTGAGTCAATTAATGATACTTGGCCATCCATTCAAGTGAGTTATGAGCAGAAGGACTTGCTTAAGGAAGCCAAAGAAGAAATATTGAAAACAAAAGAAGAGCTAGGAGTGAAGCCTGAAGAAGCCTTAGAAATAATCAAGTTTCTAAATACTAAAAACAAACAAGAATTGGATGAGATAGGAATTACTGACAGGACAGAGACAATTCTTGAGGTAAGAAAAGTGCTTTCAAAGAAAAACTTAATGAAACAGTTGGAAGAAAAGTGTCAAAATATGGATATGGCCATAACTAGATTCATGGTTAACTTTGACACATTAAGACAAAAAGGTTTGCCAAATATTCTTGTCATCAATGATAAAATGATGAAACAAGAAGACTACAATAAAAATATTAGAGATTTTTCCAAAGAACAATTAAATAAATCAGATTGGCAAGGAGTTCCAACAGGTAAAGTGTTACACAAAAGTATTGAAAACTTGTTTTATTTTTAGCATGAGATAAAACACCTCTTTGTAGTCAAGCCAACTTTTGTTAGATACACATAGGCTTATGAGAATTTCAGAAAACTCACAAATATTAATTTACCAAATGAAGAGTTTTGGCATAAGCTCACAGATTTGTTGTAAAAGACAGTTTGCAATGAAAGAGGATAAAAAAACAGTGTTGTTTTTACGCATTAAAAACATATTTTTAAAGCAGTAAAATGGTCAAAACAGTAGGTTAAAGAGTATCAGAGGTTAAAGTGTATCAGTTAAAGAGTATCAGGTGAAAGACAAAACTTCAAAACGATTGAAGATCATAATGCCAGCGTTAAAGACAACTCAACTAGCCAGCTGCTACCTAAGTCCAATAGAAAAATATTTTATTTAATAAATAGGACAACTTGCAATTTTGTTATGCAGCTGTCACTATATTTTTGTAATAAGATATTTTATTTTCCAAAAAACATTCCTAGGACTATTCTAGGATATTTTTCATTACTTTTTGTATAAATAATTCATCATTTGAAGTATTAGTGTGGAATAAATTGCGAAAGATTTATATAGTCAATTCTTCTGAACCTGAAGGGTTTTTGTACTAAGTTCAAGCCAGCAGGCTGGATCAAAGCAATAGAGCATCATATTTCAAGATTCATGTGTTGGGCCACTTAAGTGAAGTACTTTCTCTTGTTATTTGTTAATCTTCTTATGTTTTTTCATTCATTCATAAATTGTGTTCTAAATTTTAATGTGAAATCAGGAAGTGATATATCAGAATTTGTTAAAAGCACTATGTTATTTACTAGTTTTCATTTAAAAGTTTTCTACTGATATCCAAACTAGGGAACCCTTAATTGCTCCCTAATTTCAATTGACCCCTACCTATTCATTCCTTATCTGGATCAAAGAACCCTTAATTTCTCTTTATCCCGATTAAAACCACTTCACAAATCAGCCTTCAAAGATCTTGAGTGACTCTACTATCTTGCCCTGAAAATATTTGAATTTAGACCTTGATCATGATCTATCTGCTTGACACATTGACTCCATTTTCCCAATGGAAAACTAGATCTATTACTATCCATCTCATTAAGTGATTTTTCCCACCAAACCAAACCAAATTGCCCTATATAACTAGGCTAAAATCAAACATAAAAACAAAGTTAAATCTTATAAAGAGAGCCCTCTCTGAGCCTTAGGAAGGCTAGATCCTAAAGCTTGAAAGTAGGTCTGTGGTTACCTCTAATATTCTTTAAATTATAAAATCAAAAAATCCCATAACTTTGGGAATTATTAGAGTGATAAAAAAAGCCACAATATCCTCAATTTTTTCCTTAATATCCTCCATACCCAACTCCATGTTATCCCTACCATCCATCTCCACCACAACCATAGCCTCAAACACATCCATCTTAAATATCCACTCCCACTCAACTACTTGTATAACCATTTTTTAACCCAAACAACGAAGAAACTCAACCCACTTACAATGTTGAGTTAGAACACTTCCAAACAAATCCTCTTGATCTAAATGGTATTCACCCTAGATCAGGAAGAGTATTCAAAAAAAAATATTCTCTCAAAGTCATTGAAGAACAACATCCAGAAAAACAAGATTCAAATGAAAATACCAAATAATCATGGATTGCATTTGATGGCGAGCAGACATTAGAAGCAGATATTGAGAAATTTCCATTATGCTTACCATCAGATCCTCTATGTGTCCAAGATAATAATCAAAAAAAATAATAAGATCTAAATTTTGTGGAAGAAGAAGACATGCAGGATTATCTAGATGAGCAAGAGACACAAGGGCATCAAATCTATATTGAGATATGGTTCCAAAAAATCATTAATATGGAGCATCACTCTCTTCTTCAACAGTGCTTGACATCATCCCAATCAAATCAGTTGGTCCCTCATACTCAGGTACATGTCAAAGTATATATTTATAAACTACACACGAGTTGATCTGTCATGTTGATGTGCACATGACTCCATTGGAATTATTCCTATACTTGAAAGATTTTTTTTTTATTTTCTTTTCAAGTAGAGTGGTATAGGAAAAAAGAAAAAAAATAAGAGAAAAAAATAAAATCTCAGGTGAAAAACTCCTTTGAGGCACCTGAGATTGACTCGGTGATTGAAATCCTCCATGAGGTGGTAAATGGGTAGGAAAAAATAGAAAATAAGGAAATAAGAACCTAGGTGAAAACCTCTTATGAGGTGCCTAGGAAGACCTACTAGTTGAAAACCTCATTGAGGTAGTCATTAGGCCTAGGAAAAAAAGAGAAAAAATAAGAAAAATGAAAAAAGAAGAGAACAATAAAAATACACATAGGAAATGTCCTTCTTACCATGATGATGTTGAGATTCAACAAGATGATGAGCTTAGTGAAAGGTAAGCACCTTCACTAAGTGGGGCTCGTAGGCTATTTTTAGGTGTATGTCTATTTTTATACATGGTGAGCATATTCTATAAGTTGCAGGATGCTATTTGTAGATGGTTGATCAAGTTGGAAAAATAGATGAGATTGTATTTTTAGAAGATTGGGTGAAGTATATTTATAGATCGCTAATCTAAAAATAGATGCATGTTGATTATTATTAGCCCTTAATAATAATCCGACAATAAATATCAACTTATTCTCTTGGAGCACTTTATTTCAGTGAACATATTTGGAAAATTAGTGAGTTGAAGTAATTATGCAATTCCTAGGGTGGTTGGTTACTCATGCATGGAGGAGTCAGTTAGAACTGAAGTGGTATAGTTGTGACAGAGTTGGAAGAGTAGTTATGTGATCTATTTTTTAACTTAACTCAGTTAAGTGAATTAAACTCAGTTGTGCTAGTTGTATCTAGTTCTAACTGAAGATACACTAGTGAGAGTTTAGTGAATTAATTAGTTAATTAATTCAAAACTAGTAACTCACTTGCAACTGAACAAATACAACAGTTAACTACTTGCATGTCAGTTCTAGTGGAGACCTAGTGGAGAGATAGGTGAAAGGGTGAGATGGACTATCTGTTGTGACTATAGTGATGCATTCAATGCATATACATAGACATTAGAGTTGCCAATGAGGATTTTGCAGTGCAAGCAAGGCAACATCGAATTCATTCAGGGGTCTTCTTCAGCAAGGATTGTGCAGTGGAGGTAGGTTGTCAAGAGGAAAGAAATTAGTGCATAGATATGCAAATTTCTGCATGACAGTGTGTGACGATTGTATATTGTATTGAGAGTTTGATGTACTAATATTTGTATGAGATTGTTACATGATTCCATTGATATACATAATATATGATAGTTGGGGGTTTTAGCTTTAAGCTTTCATGGTAAAACATCTTGTTTATGTGTGATTTATTTTATTCATGTGTTTGCAATTGGAGATTTAATTTCTGCAAAGAATTAAGTGGAAGGATTATGTATTTAACATAATATTAATTTTTTATATCAGGAGAATCCGGTAATACTATCAGTATTAATAAATTTCTATCGATGAATGTGCAGACAATTCAACCAAACAAAATAAGCAGGCAAGCTTGTATGGTTGGCCCCAATCCAAATGCATGCATCTTCAAAGGAACCAATAAGCTTCCCCACATAACTCTCATCCATTTTCTAACCATCCACAACCTTCATCGATCATTCCCAAGATTTTCCCATTCATTTTCCTCATTGTCTTGAAGTGCTACAGGAAAGTTTTTTGTTGCTATAGGATTGATAAAATAAATAGGGTAGAAATTGTTTTAACCATATCTCAAATATTGTGCATCCATTTGTCATGTTTTTTTATGGGGAGATGAATAAGTATGATGGTAACATACTTAAAAAAATTCTACAAATTCCAGCGCATGTTTTTCAAGAAATTAGCCACATGTAGAAATTTGAATAACTTATATGTTATACACCGAGATTCTCCTGATCACACACTATTTTAACTTCATGCGCAATACAGAATCTCTTCTACCATTGATCATTAATTGCGGAAATAAAAAAAATCACATGCACACATTAAAACCATAAACAATCACACATATTAACACAATATTTATGGGAAATCTTAAATCTAAAAACCCTCAACTATCTATATATTATATGTCATAGAGATCATGTAAAAATCATCATACAAAGCCCCGCACAAGCTCTCAGTACAATCTCCAATTTCTACACACTAATCAAGCTTGATCTAGAAAATCACATGCTCCAATCTCTGCCACCTGATATCCTGCCTCTACTACACAATCCCTGTTGAAGAATGGCTCTTAATTAACTTCGAACCACTTGGCTTGTACTGTGCAATCCTCATTGGCATCTCTAATCACTGGTTGTTGCAAATCATGCAACAATATAGTCACAACTGATAGTCACACTGCTCTTTCACCTACCTCTTCACTGGTCTTCATTGAAACTGTCCATGCACTAAAGTTAACTGATGTATTCTTTAGTTGATTAATGAGTTTATAATTAGTGAATTAATTAATAATTAATTCACACCACTCTCACTAGTGTATCAATCAGTTAGAATACATACAACTAGCTCAACTATGTTTAACTCAGTTAAACTGAACACAACTCCATTAACTTCCTCAATAAACTCCACCAAACTCTCTCACATGAGTTCTAACTGAAGTATCCATGCAATAGCTCCAATTAACCCTCACAAATAGTGTAATTCCTTCTGTCAGCTCCTGTGCCACATCTGTGCACTTAACTGAAGTGCTCCAAGAGAATAAGATAATGTTTATAGTCCAAATATTATTAAGAGCTAATAATATTCGACATATCTATTTTTAGACTGGAAATCTAAAAAAAATATTCCACCAATATGTCTAAAAATAGAAGTTCATCTATTTTTCCAACTTGACCAACCATCCACAAATAGCATCCTGCAACTCATAGAATATGATCGACATGTCTAAAAATAGACTTTGCGCCAAAAAATAGCCTATGGGCCCACTTAGTGAAGGTGACTTCTTTCCACTAAGCTCATCATCTTGTTTCAATCTCAACACTCCCTCTCAGCAAGATAAGGATTATCTGCCACCCCTATCCTGCCTCTGTGGTATTCGAATTTTCTCCTGGTGAGCGCCTTCGTCAAGATATCAGCATCCTGATCCTCTGTGGGAATGTATGAAAGTAACATGATCTTCCGCTGCACACAATATCTGATATGATGATACCGGATGTTAATGTGTTTAGATCTATCATGAAATACTGGATTAACAGAGAGTTTAATTCAACTCTGATTATCACAATAAATCACAGTAGGATCTAAGTGTGAACCAAACACCCCGACTAGGATCTTCCTCATCCATATAGCCTCGCATGTAGCCAAAGTCACTGCCATATACTTGGCCTCTGCTAAATTGAGTGCCACGGATCTCTACTTCTTGCTGTACCAAGAAACTATTGTCGAACCGATACTAAAAATCCCTCCAAATGTGCTCTTTCTGCACATTGGGTTCCCTTCCCAATCTGCATCCGTGAAGCCACATAGCCTCACCTCATCCGACTGTCTATACCATAATCCATATCCTGATGTGCCTCTGAGATATCTCAATACATGCTTTCCTGCCTTCCAAAAGAGCTTGGTAGGCTTAACCATAGCTTGTGAAAGCTGGATAATAGCATTGCATATGCCGGGTCGTGTATTGACCAGATACATAAGCGACCCCACCAACTGTCGATAAACAGTGGCATCCACTACCTCTGTCCAGCATCCTCCTTCCTCCATCCACCGGGAAGAAAGTATCAACGAGCTTGCGACCCATGCATGTTGAACTTCTCCGGTATCTCAGAGAGCATACTTGCCTTGAAAGCAGCAGTCCATCAACTGGCATGAAATTTTAATCCCAGAAGCCATCAGAAGGAGGCCCAAGTCCTTCATCTCAAACTCCTTTGCAAGATCAGCCTTGCATGAGTGTATCAACAGTTCATCACCCGTCAAAATCAAATCATCTACATAAAGTACAATTATCAGCAACTTAACCTCCACCACAGTCTGGTATAGGTTCGGATCTGCCTCACTCTTGGAAAATCCAATTCTGGTGAAATAACTGTCTATCCATGTGTACTAAGCACGAGGTGCTTGTTTCAACCCATACAGCGCTCTCTTGAGCCTGCGCACATGCGAATTGCTGCTGAAGATCTCGAAACCTTCGGGCTGCTCTATGTGCACCTCCTCCTCAATCACTCCATTGAGGAACACAGTCTTCACATCCATCTGATGAATGTGCCACTCCATCTACACTGAGAGAGCTAGGATCGTCTGTATGGAATAATACCTTGCAACAGGTGCAAAGGTTTCCTCATAATCGATCCCCTCAATCTGTGAGAAGCCTCGTGCAACAAATCTTTCCTTGTACTTCTCCACACTCCCGTCAGCTACTTGCTTCACTTTGTAGATTCATCTCGAACCCACCACTAATTTCCCTTCCGGCCTTGGGACAATCTCCCATGCACTGTTTCTGACAATCGAATCATACTCTTCCACCATGGCATCTACCCATGCGGGATCCTCCACAGCTTCTTCGAAAGAGGATGGCTCTGTCATGATACACTTTCTCATAAGAGCCATGTATCCAGTATACCGTTCAAGTGACTGTCTCTATCTGCGCTATGATGTAGGTGCTCCTACAACCTTCTCTGCATCTTGAGCCAGTCGCTCAACTTATGTAGTGAGCTTCCGCCCTCTGATGGTTGGCGATGCATGAGTGGTCTCTTTCACTCCATGAACCTCCTCTTGTGGCTGATCCACATCCTGAGGCTCATCCTTAGGAACTAATAGCTCCTCATCTGCATGCAAGTGTGGCTCCCTCTCAAGCGAACACTTCATGGCTTTCTCCTTATGAGATTTGATATCCCGTCGCACAACAGTCTTTTGGCCCCAATAGAAAATACACACGATAGTTGTGGGCGTATCAGTGTACCCCAAAAATATCCCCAACTCTATGAGCTTAGCTCCGGCTTACGGCATCCGGAGAAGGGTGAATGTAAACGAGGTGGAACCAAAATCACTCAAATTGGAAATATCGGGCCTCTTACTGACCTCCTCGGGTGTACTCATGCCAAGTATCTTGTGAGGACAACAGTTCTGCACATATACTGTAGTATTTCATGCCTCATCCCACAAGTGTATGGGTAGGCCCTGATCATGCAACATTTCCCATGCAGCACCCACGATCGTTCTGTTCTTCCGCTCAGAAACCTTGTTCTGTTGTGGGTTATGAGGTGCTATGAGCTCTCTTCGAATTCCTTCTGCACTGCAAAAGTCCTTGAACTCGCTAGAGATGAATTCACCACCATTGTCGCTCCTAAGATCCTTCACCTGATTCCCCGATTCTTTCTCAACCAGTGCCTTGAACTCATAGAACTTTGAGTATGTCTCGCTCTTCTTCTACATGAAGAAGATCCAACACTTATGAGAAAAATCATCAACAAATATCACATAGTACCTGTGCTTTTAACATCGAAGCTACTAAGAAAGGTCACACACGTCCATGAATTCTCTCGAGGATCGTCATGGCATGGCTTATCCTTCTCATGAAAGGTGGCTTTCTAAATTTTCCCAAAGTACATCCTTACCTTGATGCGACTACACAAGTGTACCTTTGGGAATCTGTAGAGTAGAAATCTGCTACAAAATTTTCAAAGCTCCATGGTGAAGGTGGCCAAATCTCCTGTACCCATAGCTCACCATCATCCCTGTCCCACCACTCCTTAAACGCTTGCACATATTCTTCTTAGCCATCTACACATAGCTTGATAAAGGTTCTTAACTCGAACCCCTATCCTCCGGGTCTCACCAGTTTCCTTACTGCACAAGAAAGCCTTTCCCTCGCTAAAAACAACATCATATCCCTTGTCTTCTAACATCGCCATAGAGATAAGATTCTTCTTCAATCTTGGAACATGCATCACTTCCTTCAATACGAAGGGTTTACCAGACTCCCTCTCAAAGGAAATGGTACCAATACCGGTCGCACTGTATCTACCATCATCGCCCATCTCGATGTGCACTCCAAGATCTTTCTCATCCAGATCAGTAAACAAATCTTTGTCTCCGGTCATATGAAAAGACGCACCACTGTCAAGAAACCACACTAAACCCATCACACTTGATACCAAGCATGAGATCAGTGAAAAATCTCACTCAAACTGCGAGGCTAAGGCCTCTCCAGCTGCAGATCCAGCAGCCTGCTTATTTTTCTTCTTCTGTGGACAATTAGTGGCGTAATGTCCATGTTGGTGACAAGGAAAGCACTTCACCTTGGACATGTCCTTCTTCTTGCCTTTCACACCGGATTGAGAAGAATTCTTCTTGCTCTTCCCCTTCCTTGCTTTGGTAGCCAAAGCACAATTTTCTTCATCTGAGTTATTTGATGAAGATCCGTCCCTGGTACTTCACCTTATCTCCTATTGCAGAATATCCGACCAAAGTCACTCCCATCTTGGCAATTTCTCCTGACCATTGACAGAGTCCTGATAGGAATGCCAACTCTTTGGAAGCACAAGGAGAGCCAAGCTCACCAAGTCCTTGTCATAAATAGTAACCCCCACACTTCCCAGCTCATCCCTGCATTGGATGAACTTCGTGAGGTACTTGGGCATACTGTCGCCTTTCTCCATTTTTATGTTCCTGAGTTTATCTTTGAGCACCAACTTCCTCTGGTCTCTCTTGCTTTGAAATAAATCTATCAAAGATTTCCACATCAAGAATGGAGAAGATTTACCATGAAGGCTAGACACTATGTGATCCTTCACACATTCTAACAGAATCCTTCGACACTTTGCTGTCTTCTTTTGCCATGTGTCAAGTACGGCAACATCGCTAGAAGTAGGTTTTGGAATTTCTGCATCTATGAACTCCTTCAACCCATTGTCATCTAGCACTACCTCCATCTTGTACTTCCATGCAATATAATTTGAGCTGCCCTCAAGGGCATACTCCAATGGCAATCCGTTGAAAGACATCTCCACTTCAACACCAAGAAAACACTGCTGCAAATTCGAATTCCACCAGCTCAAAACTCAACTGCTTCAATGTTTTTCAATTGCTCCAATGATCAATATCGCTTTGATACCATGTCGAAATTTGAATAACTTATATGTTATACACTGATATTCTCCTGATCACACACTATTTTAACTTCATGCCCAATACAGAATCTCTTCTACCATTGATCATTAATTGCGGAAATAAAAACAATCACATGCGCACATTAAAACCATAAACAATCACACATATGAACACAGTATTTATGGGAAATCTTAAAGCTAAAAACCCTTAACTATCTGTATATTATATGTCATAGAGATCATATAACAATCATCATACAAATCTCCTCACAAGCTCTCAGTACAATCTCCAATTTCTACACACTAATCAAGCTTGATCTAGCAAATCACATGCTCCAATCTCTGCCACCTGATAGCCTGCCTCTACTGCGCAATCCCTATTGAAGAATGGCTCTTAATTAACTTCGAACCACCTAGCTTGTACTGCACGATCCTCATTGGCATCTCCAATCACTGGTTGTTGCAAATCATGCAATAGTATAGTCACAACTGATAGTCACACTGCTCTTTCACCTACCTCTTCACTGGTCTTCACTGAAACTGTCCATGCACTGAAGTTAACTGATGTATTCTTTAGTTGATTAATGATTTTATAATTAGTGAATTAATTAATAATTAATTCAAACCACTCTCACTAGTGTATCAATCAATTAGACTATATACAACTAGCTCAACTATGTTTAACTCAGTTAAACTGAACACAACTCCATTAACTTCCTCAATCAACTCCACCAAACTCTCTCACTGAGTTCTAACTGAAGTATCCATTCAATAGCTCCACTTAACCCTCAGGAATAGCGTAATTCCTTCTGTCAGCTCATGTGCCACATCTGTGCACTTAACTGAAGTGCTCCAAGAGAATAAGATAATGCTTATAGTCCAAATATTATTAACATATAATAATATTCGACATATCTATTTTTATACTGGAAATCTAAAAATAGATTCTGCCCAATATGTCTAAAAATAGAAATCCATCTATTTTTCCTACTTGACCAACCATCCACAAATAGCATCCTACAACTCATAGAATATGATTGACATTTCTAAAAATAGACATAGTCTAAAAATAGACTTTGCGCCAAAAAATAGCCTGCGGGCCCACTTAGTGAAGGCGACTTCTTTCCACTAAGCTCATCATCTTGTTGCAATCTCAACACCACCATCACCCACAACCATTTTTTATTTTTCTCAAGATTCATGCATCCGTTGCCCAATATTTTTTATGGGGATATGCATAAGGATTATGGAAACATGCTCAAAAAAATTAAAGTGAATCAATATATCGTTTGAGAAATATGTATAAAACAAGTTTGCTACAAGATTGTCCTGTATTTCTACAGGATTGTCCCATATTTACTATAGGATTGTGATCAGTATAGAAAGAGGGATTAGATATTTGTTTTTCTCATCTAGGAACATGAGGATGGGTCCACCACACCCTCAACTCCATCTTCCATGCCACTTAGCCTCTTTTCCACCCAAATATCCACCTTTGTCTATCAAAAATCTCCATTTTCACCCCTTCTTTCATCACTTCTACCACAACAAAGGCTTTTGATCCTTGTCCATGGATTGGTCATGAATTATCAGTGTTTTGGGAATTATTATTTGATATATATTTTGGTCATAGAGGGGTCTATGTGGTTTTTACAAGACGAAATGCAATCTTGCAGTAGTCTACACAAATCCTACAAGACCACAGTTGAAAGCACCAGAATGAAGAACAAACTATCATGAAGGAATTGGAGAATCATTTCCTTGGTTTTGGTAACCTAAAGGACCTCTGCAAAGGTACTATAGGACAAATTTCCACCTTCAAATACATCATTTGATCCACCTCTTGCAAAAACTGTGTTAACAAGCTTTAACCAGTCACGAATATTTTCAAAGAAAAAAGAAGAACCATAAAAAAAAAAAAAATCATAGGAAAAAATTGCATGGAGCAATGAAACTAAATGTAAGGAACCTCATGAGACAAGAAAATAAACCTTACCTCAATTCAAAAATTATATGCAAACTCCAAATTATCAGCTACAACACTCACATCAAGAGCATCTCAGCAGCAGTACTTTGGCCATCTGAACCAGAGATATGAAGACCCAGCAGCAGTAAAAAAAAATACCTAGAAGACCTCCAAAAACAAGGTTATCAACATTAGGACCGCTATCATATTATCACATGTAGCTTCAGGATCATCAAAGGTAACCTCCACATCTACAACATCAACCTACACAAAAAAACACTCATGGTAAGGCATAGGTATATAGCTCTTTAACCTCACCCTTTGAACCTATTCTAGCTTGAGAAAATATTAAAATTTGGAGAAGGAAAGGTATTTTATAGCCAAACTTAAAAGCGAGAAACTTATGCCTTGTCTATTAACTCACTTAACATTTCTCCAAAAGATACCCCCACGTATGGGAGATAAATGAGACAAAAGTTAAAAAATACTTAAGAAAATGGGATGTTATCATGGAGTACAAAAATTAGTTTGGGGCTAATCAAATTAACTCAAATCACTCCATGTTTATTTTGCATGCAATATTGTTAAGGAAAAAAAAAAAGAGAGAGAGAAAATATATAAGTGGGGTCAGTTCACTTAACTCAAATTTTTGCATGTAATGTTGTTAAAATATATATATGTGTGTGTGTGTGTGTGTGTATAAAGTGGTTGACCCACCACCTCTTGGCATGGCCTGAGGGTTGGAGAAGGAATTAGAAGGTTGTAGAAGAGTGTAATGGGCCCTACCAAGCTTCAAAAAAGCTGAGGAATTAGAATACCCTATGATACACAAGGAAATGGAAATAAATGCTTTCATCTAGCATGGGAAATTACATGGGAATGAATGAAGAAAAGAAGAGAAAATAAGATGAGAAGGTTGTGTTAGTGTCTAAATGTTCAGTGATCAAATACACTCTTTCAGGTTTACTTGGTAGAGGTCCTTGGTCAAAATATTATGTTTTCAAACAAATTCTCAAATAAAATTTTGTTCATTGAATGTTGTCTAGGTCTAATGCTCCTCTCTTCACCCCATTCATGGTCATCATAAATTTCAAGGTCATGTCATTCATCATCAATCTAGGGTCATAGTTCAATTAGAATACCCTCATCTAGGTCATGGTCTATGGATTATTTTGTTTTGTTATCATAATGCCAATCATGTCATGTAAGAAAGGAAAATAAGAGTCATTTTCAATGTTCAAGTCACCTTTATTGGGAATTAGCAAAGTTAGGTAGTAAAATAAAGGGAAACTTGTCCTTTTTGCAAAGTATGCTACATGGTCAAAGTTTTTCAAAAGAAATTTTTCTCAAAGTACAAGATGATGTCACTAAATCCATAAAAAGGGCCAGTTCATCATTTCTCAAGTTTCAAATGCTTCCAAGCAAGTAAGTGAACATTCCTCACCTCTCATTCACTTCAATTTCTTCAGCAAAGGATGGATTCCCTCTCCTATGGTTTTCAATTAATTTTTTGGTTTCATTGAGGTTTAGCTTGCTTCAGTAAGAAAACCCCTAGTTTCATCACATACAAACCTTCACACGTCAATCATATACCTTACCAAATCACTCCATATCATTCATACTTCTCATAACTCCCATTTTCACTTCATACTTCATACTTCTCATATCATTCATACTTCACACGTGTTGAGATTGCAAAAAGATGATGAGCTTAGTGGAAAGGAGTCGCCTTCACTAAGTGGGCCCGCGGGCTATTTTTGGCGCAAAGTCTATTTTTATACATATGGATCATGTTCTATGAGTTGCAGGATGCTATTTGTGGATGGTTGGTCAAGTTGGAAAAATATATGGACTTCTCTTTTTAGACATATTGGACGGAATCTATTTTTAGATTGCCAGTCTAAAAATAGATATGTCGAATATTATTAGTTCTTAATAATATTTGGACTCTAAACATTATCTTATTCTCTTGGAGCACTTCGGTTAAGTGCACAGATGTCAGAACGAGGAGCTGATAGAGAATTACGCTATTCCTAGGGTTTAGTGGAGCTATTGCATGTTGACTTCAGTTAGAACTCATGTGACAGAGTTTGGTGGAGTTGATTGAGGAAGTTAGTGGAGTTGTATTCGGTTTAACTGAGTTAAACATAGTTGAGCTAGTTGTATCTAGTCTAACTGATTGATACACTAGTGAGAGTGGTGTGAATTAATTATTAATTAATTCTCTAATTATAAACTCATTAATCAACTAAAGAATACATCAGTTAACTTCAGTGCATGGACAGTTTCAGTGGAGACCAGTGAAGAGATAGGTGAAAGAGCAGTGTGACTATCAGTTGTGACTATACGATTGCTATTTGCAACACACGGACTGAGTGGAGAAGCCCATGAGGATTGCGCAGTACAAGCCGGGTGTTTTATCTATTTATTAGTATCCATAGCATTGAAAACGCAATAGAGGCTGGTATCAAGTGGCAAAATATTGGAGCATGTGTTTTGCTAGATCTAGCTTGATAGTGTGTAGCAATTGAGGGTGTGTGCATGAGAGCTTGTGAGGATCTTTTGTACTATGATTGTTACATGATCTCCATGACATATAATATATAGATAGTTGGGGTTTTCAGCTTTAAGCTTTCCCATTAAATACGTGTTCATATGTGATTGTTTGTGGTTTTAATGTATGCATGCAATTGATTTTATTTCCGCATGTGATGATCAATGGTAGAAGAGATTATGTATTATGCATGAAGCTAAAATAGTGTGTGATCAGGAGAATCTCGGTGAATAATATATTAGTTATTCAAATTTCTACAACACGTCAATCATATACCTTACCAAATCACTCCATATTATTCATACTTCTCGTAACTCCCATTTTCACTCAAACCCTAATCCTCACTACGTTTTTGCAGAGATAACTAGGTTAACTTTTTGTTTTGACCCTTTTTCCCTCTTTCCCATACCCATTTCCAAAATTTTAACTTGCATTGTGTTTCTAACCCACCACCCTATCTCCCCAAATTTTTAGGGCTTTTTCCCTAACTCCAATCCATCTCATCTCTGTCCCTAAACTCACTACATCATTATCCCTTGTTTTCCTAATTTTCACCTTCCCTTTCCTTAACATTAAGCTAGGATTTTATTTTGCTGAAAAACACCATGGAAAATGAGAATAAAATGTCCAACAAAGGAGGGAAATTTTCCAGGTTTGAGACAACTCATACCCATGGCATCATTTTTAGAGTTTTGTGATCATTTTCTAGGGTTTAAATTGCACACAGGGACAAACCTTCTTCAAATTTACTTTATGAGTTAATGAAGATGAATATGACAAAAGTGGAAGATTTTTTTTCAATAATACACCAAAGAACAAAAACCTCATTCATTTTATGCACAAGTGTTATGATTTTAGAGAAATTCCCAAAATACAGTTGCTCCATGTCATCTCTGCATTTTTGGACAGGTTGTATTAAAATCAATTTTTCATGAGTTTGGAGCAGGGGTTTCCAGTGCTTGATGACTTAATTGTGTATTATACAACCTAATATTTCCAACCATACCACTTTCAGCCTAAAAATCCTATATAAAGGCCTCAAAACTCCCTATCAAATACCATGCTACACTTCTGATGAGAGCATGCTACGCTTCTGTAAGTTTTAATAAATAAACTTCAAACTTGGATTCTAATAAAATAGGAAATTATTTTGGAAAAATGGAGGAGGTTTTTATTCATAACGCATCATATAACAAAAACCTATCTCATTTTTTAAAATCCCATTATGGTTAGAGAAATATTGATCCATATTTGATCCCTATTTTTGTAGAAAAGTTTTGGAAAATTTTGGATTTTTGGAAAATTCTGGAAATTTCACCCTTGCATAAACGTCGTGCAGCCATGCGACACTTTTCCTCGGAGGATAAAAATTATATTTTCCATGACACCTCCTATTTTTGAAGAAAAACTCAAAAAAAACCTTATTTTTCATGCTTCTACCATTGTTTTTCCCTCTGCGCGGCACTTCTAGAGTAAGCTTGGAAAAATGTAGTTTTAAAGGTCTTGCAGGTGGTTTTTTGTTAGTTTCAAGGTTGGTTTGGATAGAGGGAATCTAGGGCTACCTTTCCCAATATTCAAATCAGTATTATTATGCCTAAAAGTTAGTTAAAAATTCCTTCCATGTGGCGTGACGCTTCTGTTGAAAAGCAAGATGCTTCTGTGTGTTGCACAACGCTTCAGTCTTGGATGCTTTTTGGATAGGTGTCATTCAAAAATGGTCCAAATATCAAGGTTACAGCTATCCCATGAGCTATTTTTTGGATAATTAAGTCTATTTTTCCCCTCATTATTGAGGAATCGTTGTAATTACTCAAGGAGACAAAGACTCCTAGTTATTAGCTAAATGTGGGGGAATTGTTTCTAACCTCCCTAAATTCTAGGAAATGACTCATAGGGTGCATTTATGATGTATTTTGGATCAGGTTTCGACCCAATGAGGTGTAATATTCTCTATTTTCTATATTTACTCCAACTCAAGTCATTTTAGAGGTTGAATAGTTTTTATTTGTAGTGTGGAGCTTATGTGCAAACTTTTTCAGTGAAATCAAAGACATGTTGCAGCTATAATTTTGGGACTCCGGTGGTATGCATATTAGCATTTTTTTTTCTTAGTAAAACCATCAAGTTAAATGTTTATGATTCCTTTAAATCACATGTATGCTTATATATGATAAATCTTACGAGTTTATGAACAAAATTCTTTCTTTTGGTGCTATGTTTTATAAGATTTTCATAAAATTGTTTTACCTCTTCTGGTGAATGAATTCATGTAATATGCTCATTCTAAATCTCTCTCTCTTTTCAAACCCTATACCACAATGACAATTTAAGTATATTTCTAATTATACCTACCTAACCTCATCTTCATCTCTACAGTTTTACCTTTGAAATCTGACCTAAAACCTAGACCTAATTCCTTGACTAACATTCCTATCCAGCAAAATTTAAAACAAACCCTAATTCACTAAGCTTACATCTAGCCTAAGAGAATTACATCTTTAGTCACCTCATTGACTGTAAAAGTGACATTGAGAGAGCCCTCTCTTGTTTGGTAGGGCTAGCTACCAAGTCTAAATATTGGTTTGAGGTTACCTCCTTCGGTGTCCATTCTCAGCCTTGGGAAATGGAGGGAGTGATAACATTTTTGGCGTCGTTGTCAGGGAGCAATTGTAAAAATTTCTCTAGGGATGCTTATTTTATTTCACTAAAGGTTAGTCTTGTGGGTGAAAATTTTTGACATTCGAAGAAGGCTCAATTAGTAAAGTTGATCCAATGTGTAGATTCACAAGAAAAATGGCTCCCAAAATACACACTAGGTGAAATCCAAACCCAAATCCGTCACCAATTGTTAATGATATTGAGATTCTTTTAAGAAAGCAGAAAACAAAGTCTCAGAAAGTTAGAAAAGGTATACCCTCACTTGTCAAATCAAAATCCTTTCCTACGAGATTAATTGCTCCACAATATTTGTCCTTCAATTTTAAATTTGAGACTTCTTTGTTCAGGTATGAGTTTGAATCCTTCCTTTCATAAACTGTCTTTGGCCCCATTTATTTTGAGACCTACTTGCCATTTTCCTAGTCCTCTTATTTCGAGCTTGATAGTGAATTCTAGTCTAATTTTCATAAAATTCAAGGTTTGGTTGATAAGTTTCAAGTAACATCTAAAAAAACTTATTTCCAATACCAATAGCAAGCTTTTCCTTCACCACCTACTATCACACCTTCTCGCACAGCCACATATTCATCCCTCACTTTCACTCCATCATTACCTCTGCAGTTATATACTCCATCAACACCTTCACAGCCTCCTCCATTAGTCATGGCCAAATTTGCTCCATTGATACTACTGCCAAAACTCACTCCACTACCTCATAATGATGGTCAAATATTGCCTATTTTTTATGGAACATTAGAGGTTATAGATCACCAACACATTGTCAAAGTATTTGATTTCATCGATCTTGAAGAGATTGACAATGATGATGCCAAGATGTGCATTTTAGCACATGGTTTCTCAGGAGAGGTTAATAAATGGTTCTACTCCCTAACATTTGGTTCTATAGCTAATTCATGGTAGCTGATTGATTTATTTATGGAAAAATGGGAGGAGAAGAAGAACCATTTACATATTCTAGTTGAACACAATGCCTTTAAAAGAAATCCTAATTAGTCTATGCAAGACTTCACAGCTAGATTCAATACAATTTATGATTCCATTCCTAAAAATATCAAGCCTCATCCAGGCCTCGCATTACTTCATTACCTAGATGGTTTCGATCCTGATATGGCTTACCAGCTAAGGGAAATAAATCCATCTACACTTGAAGAAATGCATTGAAATGCAATGAGCATTGAAGTGAATCTGATTATCAAGAAGTAAAAAATCAAAACACAAAATAGGGTAACCATCAAGGAATAAACATCTACTTCATCATAAGGAAAACTCAATACCTTGATCAAAACAATGGAGAAGATGATGGACGAAATTACCATCGTGGATAGACAAGCTGAACCCTCAATTAGAAATCCCAATTTTAGGGGTCCAAATCAGTAGCCTCAATATAAGATCAAGGAAAGGGAATAGAGGGGTTAGGGTCAACAAGGTCAGTAGAAAATTCCCACTCTATTTTAGCAAAACTATACCAAAGGCCCTTATGAAGAAGAAGAACATATTTCAGGTGAAAATCATTTATTTGAGGAAAGTTAGCAACCTATTTTCCTAACTGAAGAAGATCAATTTTCTGCGGAAATTTATGCACCAGATGATCAGCAATATTTTTTTTCTAATGATGATATGTTATAAGTATGGATAGAATATTAACAAAGAGTATATCAGAATGCTCTTACTCAGGTGCAGAGGAAGTATGATTTGAGAAATAGGAATGTGCCTATAACCTCAAGTCGGAAAAAACAGAATTCTCAAATAAATGCCCAACATAAAGAGATCTCTACTTCAAATCAGATCAAAGATAAAGGACCTATTGTTCCTAATCATGTGAAAGGCAATGAAGCTTCTACCAGCAATTAGAAGAAATATAAATAAGTTCAAGATGGAGGACAGACAAATGATATTCCACACAAAGATCAGCCCGAAAAGAAAGATGCACCATTTAAAGAGGTAGAAAAACATTTTACCTTTTTTAGTGTTGAAAATGAAATCTCAAAATTGAAAGTCTACATTCCTTTAACTGAAATAATAAATAATGACCAATATAATTTTCAAGCATCCAAGTTGCTTAGGGTATATCAAATGTATAATATGGTCAATGTGAGTGATGATCACCCTGAACTTTTATTTGGTCATGTTGTAGATAGTAACTTAGAAGATAGTGAGGCCCCTCCTTTTTATCTTAGACTTAAAATCCATGATTTTATCCTCCATAATGCCATGTTAGACTCCAGAGCATCTCATAACCTCATGCCTAAATCCATCATGGATAAACTAGGATTGGATATCACAAGACCCTACCGTGACCCTTACTCTTTTGATTCAGGAAGGGTTAAATGTCTTGGTCTCATTAAAGATATAGTGGTGTATTTAGAGAAAATTCCAGCCAAGAATTTCCTCATGGACATTGTTGTAGCTGATATCCCTCCCAGATATGGAATTTTTTTCTCCCGGTCATGGGGAGAAAAACTTAGAGGCATCTTGCAGCTCAATTTTTCCTATGCTACTATACCGATCTTTGGGTAAATCAAGAAACTATACCAAGAAAATAAGATGAAGTACATGATCAGTAGAAAATAAAATCCTAATAATCACCCAATACATGTTGTTCACACGGATTTAGTATAATATTCCAAAATGGAAAAGACAAGAATATAGAACATATGCAGCATTTCAAATAAAGCAAAATAGGAATATAGCACTAAAATCTGGAAAATGTCGGAAATATGTTGCAACTGGAAATTACATTAAGACATCATAACCATGAGCAGAAACTGTTGGATCATATAATTATAATCAATATAAAAATCAAGTACACAGTGCTCAAAATAAGATTCACTCAAGCCAACAAGAAGTGGCTTAAATAACTCTAAATCCTAGCACTGGAAATGATGTTGTTGCTACTGTTGTTGCTCCTAGAAACTGTTGTTGTTGCTGGGAAGAAGAACCAAGTGCAAGAGGATGTTGGAGTGCTCAAAAATATCTAGGATTTTAACCATGGATTCTACTCAAAACACCCAGAAATGGTTTGGCCAGATTTTGACTTTGGATTTTCGGCCCTTTTTGGGTTGCCAATTGCACCCCTGTTGGCTGACTTACGCACTCCTCCTGGGTAAATACTGAGATGGGGCTGAACTAATGATATAAATAATGAAATAGAACCCAATCAGCTCAATGCATGAAGGGCTAGCCCCTTCTCCTGATTCCCAAGTTGAAATCTTGAGTTCTAGCTCATCCTCTCAAGTTGCAGTTGTTGAACTACAAAACTGCTTGAAGTGACTGTGTTATCAAGAGGGCTAGTACTATATCCTGTAATGTTTATCACAACTGATGGAAAATGATCTCACCAAGTGAAGTTTTATCCCTCACAGGATTCCAAGTTGAGATACTTGGAACTTCCCTCCTCCTCTCAAACCCTAAGGCATGAATGCGTAATTCCTGTAGCTGTAAGTGCTAAAGAGAGGGGTTGAATGTGGCAGTGTTTTCGGATGATGATTTTCTGCTCAAAGAAACCTTCCCAGAGTAGGCACTTGAATTCACCCATGGGTAAAGGTTGGATTCCCGCTCGGGAACACCCGTGTGCTAAACTGCACAGCAGACTTAGCTAAATAGCTGAAGCATGCAAAGAAATGTCGAAACGAAAATACAATATCAATATCCAAAATGAATTCCTTTGTTGCTCTCATCTTCCTTTTATGGTTGTGAGCCTTCCCTAACCTTGGCCCACCTCATAACTGCACTGCACATGTGGAAACTAGCCTCCATAAATACTGCATTGTCCTCCATGATCTCCATCATTGATGTCATTACTCTCCACTCTCTCCATCATGTGTGCCTTAATCCCTCCACTATATCCATCATGTGTGAATTTAATGCACCATTTCCTCCATAACTTCATCATTACTTCTCAATGACCTCCACTCTTCCTTCATCAATAAGATGCTCCACTACTCCATAATGTTGATCCACTACTTAACTAACCCACATTCACATAACAAAAGTGGTTTTTATTCATCTTTTGGGTTTATGGGTCCTTCCACCCATTTATTTACTTAACTAAATAAGAAATGTAATATCTCTAATATTCCAATTAGCTGGTGGAAAATTTGGAATATTATAGTCCTCCCCAAAAAAATGTTGCTTGTCCTCAAGCAACTACAAAAGTGGATGCTGTAGAAATCCATCTCCCTCCAAGTGGCATCCTCATATGAAAGGTTTACCCATATTCTCCAATGTGTTATGAATCCCCAGCTCCATATATGCCTCTCTAAAATTTCTAGAATGGCTTCCATCTGTGTAGCTAGATGCCTCTCCTCATCAATGAGTCCCCAAGTGGAAACCATCTATTGTCCAGGAACCTCTTCTCTGCATGAGATATATGAAGTGTAGTGGTTCCTTCCCCAAGTGGAAAGTTCCAACTCATAAACTATCTCTCCAACCCATGCTACATGGAGTAGGTTGTGCCTCTCCATGCTCCAATCCTTGGCCCTGGTGGCCTTGCTTGCTCCAAGCATCATCTCAACACTGTGCAAAGTAGTAAATAGATACATACTGATTGACATGTGAAATTTCAAACCATACTCTCTCAATAGCAGCCACCGCAACAATTCCTCTTGCTGCCACACCACCTCATCATCATACCAAGTATGGTGGCCATACTCTCCTAACAAAAGCCAACGCAACAAGGATTTTTTTTGCCTTCCCACATCATCATCATGCAAGGTATGGGAGAATTTCAATCCATATCCTCCCAAGAGTAACCAGAGAAACTCTTGCTACCACATCATATGTGTGTCATGCAAAGTCCCAAAAAATAAGATACCCATCGACATGTGATACATCATTTGATGGCCAAACTCTCTCAAGAGTAACCAGCACAGCCATGCCTTCTGTTGCTGCATCAACCAGTGTTATGCAAGGCATGGAAGATGCAAATGTGAGATTTTGGATGGTAACCATACTCACCCAAGAGTAGCCAATGCAGCCATGCTTGTTGCTGCCATGTGTCATAGATTTTCAAATAGCTTCCCAACCACTTGCTCATCATCTCCATCCATCCATCCAACTGTGGGTGATGACTCATATCATGCACCAGCTCAGTATCTACCCAATGAAGAAGCTCCCGCCAATATCTGCTCATGAAACAATTGTCCCCAATGATGTTTATGGCCTTGGGAATACCATGAAGTCTGAATACTTCCTAGAAAGACAATTCAATCACGGGTGAAGATATGTGCTGTGTGAAAATTTCGAAGTAATGTGCATACCCCAGCAGTGGATCAATGTCGACAATACTATCCTCCATAATTTGATGACAATATTTTCACTCCATGATATGTCAAAGTGCATCCTCCTTGAGGTCTCTCCATGATAACTTCTCTTCGATGGCCCGGTAGAACCTATGAGGTTCTGAATATGTTGCATGCAAAAACTTCCCTTTGAGATGTGAGGTGCTCATCAAGAAGGCTCTATCCTAATAATGGGAGATGTTATCCATCACTAGATGTCTACCATACACCATCTACCGATCTAATGCTTCATGAGTGAAGCGGTCATTGGAATGCTCAAATAATAATGGGCCCCCAAATCATCACTGCTCCTTAATGACAGTGCTGTTGAACGCCATGATAGTGCATCTTCTGCCACATGGCCCTCTCCATACACAATGTTGAACTCATAGTCTTGAATTGTACTGATCCACCATTGTTGCCCCTTCTATAGTTGTTACTCCTCCTCAAAAATATTTCAGAGACTATGGTGGTTGGTCCTCACCCAAAATCTACTTCCAATAAAAAATCGTCGAAATTTGACCAATGCATGTATAATAGCCAATATCTCTTTGTCGTAAATAGAATACGATAGCTCATGCAACAGTAACCTCTGGTTCTTGAAAGCTATTGTATAGTTTCCCTGCATTATGACTATGCTAATCCCATCCTCTGAAAATCCACACTCCAACACAAAGTGTTGTGTGCAGCACAACAATGTAAAAATGGGATAGTTATACATCTCCTCCTTGAACAAGTCAAGGGTCCTCTGCACAGTGATAGTTTGCTGCTCCAAATTAGCAAAGTGATCTAACCCTTGGTCATGCAATTTCCCTGATGGCATGACGCCACAAATCTCAATATGAGTTGTTGAAATAATATGGGTGGAAATGTTTGCATACGTTGGATCAGCTGATACTTGGGAACATCTTGCAAAGCTACAAGAGTTCCTCCAACTGGTGCAAGTACTTCTACTGCATCTGATGGTGGTGGTCGTTGCTCTTCTCCCAGAGTAATAGTGTTAAAATCTTCCTTTTGCTCCTAATATACTTCCTCATCAATTTCAGAAAATATCTCAAAGTGCCTTCGGTTTTCTTCTGTGAAACCTCTCTACCAACCTTTGAGTGAAGTTTGCATACGCAGTCACACTTGCATGCTCCATATTGCAAAACCACCAATCATTTTCTCACCCTGAAGGTGCAGCGTTGCAATCTCAATGGCCTCATTTTCCGCTACTAAGTGTATTTGGAAGAAATCATCTAACTTCTTCATCCAATATTTTTCCATGCTTGTGGATGACCCATCAAATGTAGGCAGATATAATCTATTCTGTATGTGCCCTCTTCTTCTATTGTTGTTGCGGTGTCTCTGATTCTCTTTAATCTGGAAAAATTTTTGGAGAGTAAGATTCTCTTTGAATGCTCTAGATTGAGATTTTTAGTTTACAAGATAATCACTCAGAGTCTCATGCTCCAAATATCCTCCATCTCCATGCCATTCATTTCCTTCTGCAAGGAAATCTGGCATAGTAGGGCATTGTGGAACTTTATGCACTGCCGGTTTCTTATATTGCTGATAGGAAGTGCTCGAAACTTCCTCATTCTGAAACCTTCTTAAGGTTTCCCCTTGCCTTTCCCTTCCCATTTCTTTGATTCCTAGGGTGATATCCTACATAGCTCTGAAGAGAAGTGTGGAAAAACTCAATCCCTTCGCCATTCTAGACTGCTTCTTATTCTGCTTGTTCTTCTTATGTCATGAAATGTAGTACCCACAAGCTAAGCCAAATATCATGCTCTGATACTACTGTAATATTCCAAAATTGAAAAGACAAGAATATAGAACATATGCAGCATTCCAAATAAAGCAAAACAGGAATATAGCACTAAAATCTGGAAAATGCCGGAAATATGTTGCAACTAGACATTACATTAAGACATCATAACCATGAGCAGAAATAGTTGGATCATATCATTATAATCAATAGGAAAATGAAGTACACAGTGCTCCAAATAATATGCACTCAAACCAACAAGAAGTGGCTTAAATAACTCTAAATCCTAGCACTGGAAATTATGTTGTTACTACTGCTATTATTGCTAGGAAGAAGAACCATGTGCGAGAGGATGTTGGAGTGCTCATAAATATCTAGTATTTTAACCACGGATTCTACTCGAATAACCCAGAAAAACCCAGAAATGGTTTGGCCAGATTTTGACTTTGGATTTTCGGCGTTTTTTGGGTTGCCAACTGCACCCCTGCTGGCTGACTTACGCACTCCTCCTAGGTAACTACTGAGATGGGGCTGAAATAATGATATAACTATTGCAATATCACCCAATCATCTCAGTGCATGAAGGTTTGTTCCCTTATCCTGATTCCCAAGCTGAAAGCTTGAGTTCTAGCTCCTCCTCTCAAGTTGCAGTTGTTGAACTACACAACTGCTGGAAGTGACTGTGTTGTGAAGAGGGATGATACTATATCCTACTACTAGATGATGAAATTTTGCTCACAACTGATGGAAAATTATCTCACCAAGTGAGGGCTGATCTCTCACAGGATTCCAAGTTGAGATACTTGGAACTTCCCTCCTCCTCTCAAACCGTAAGGCAGGAATGCGTAATTCATGTAGCTGTAAGTGCTAAAGATAGGGCCTGAATGTGCCATTGTTTCCAGACGATGATTTGATGCTCAAATAAACCTTCCTAGAGTAGGCACTCGAAGTCCCCCATGGGTACGGGTGGGATTCCCGCTTAGGAATACTTGTGTGCTAAACAGCATAGTAGACTTAGCTAAACAGCTGAAGCGTGCAAAGAAATGTCGAAATGACAATATAATATCAATACCAGAATGAATTCTTTTGCTTCTCATGTCTTCCTTTTATGGTTGTGAGCCTTCCCTAGCCTTGGCCCACCTCATAAGTGTGCTGCACATGTGACCACTAGCCTCCATAAAGATTGCACTGTCCTCCATGATCTCCATCACTGCTATCATTAATCTCCACTCTCTCCATCATGTGTGCCTTAATCCCTCCACTATATCCATCATGTGTGCATTTAATGCACCACTTCCTCCATCACTTTATCATTACTTCTCTATGACCTCCACTCTTCCTTCATCAATAAGTTGCTCCACTACTCCATAATGTTGATCCACTACTTAACTAACCCACATTCACACAACAAAAGTTGTTTTTATTCATCTACTGGGTTTATGGGTCCCTCCACCCATTTATTTACTTAAATAAATAAGAAAAGTAATAACTCTAATATTCCAATTAGCTGGTGTTAGTATGAATCCTTTGTCGAAGTGTACGAAAAAGGACCACTTTAGCTACACATAACTAATAGCCCTAACAACAAAAGTGGTTGCCAATATCTTCAGATCTACGGTTAGTTAAACAAGAAAAGAGCTGCAAACAACCAGATCTATGCATGAAAAGACATTAAGCAGTAAAAACAAGGGTTTGCTCCATATACCAATAGACAAGACAAGAACAATTTTTGAAAGAATTTTTTATATTAATTGGGCACCTGGGAGGAAAACAAGAAGGCATATCCAATTCTCCTCAGTGGGATGGGTTCTTGGAAGTCCTCAGCACTTCAGATCTAAGATTTCTCTCTCTTGTTGGTGTAGAAAACCCAATGCAAAGAAAGGAGCTCAATGGGAGCTCACACAACAAATGATGGAAAAATGTGACCAAGTGTATAGATCCAGAGTGATCTAATAGGCAACAAAAGGTGAAGAATGGTAGGAAAACCCCTCCTATTTATAACAAAATATTGGGTCATTCTAGATCTTGGTGCATGATTAAAATAATGTTAACCAAATCTAGATCCACCTTTTATGGAATATTTTATTATATTTGTTGGAGGGAAAAGGTGTTTGACTTGGGTCAAATCCCTTGATTTGTCAAAAATAAATAAATAAATGATTTATTTATCTTTTTAAGGAAGCGGTTAGAAGATAATCAAATAAATAATGATTTATTTAATTATTTAAGGAAGTGGTTGAAAGATAATTAAATAACTAATGATTTATTTAATTATTTGTGGGTGATTTGGTCATATTTAACAAGGAATATTATCTAAATAAGATTTAAATAATTATTCCTAGAAAATAATAAGATAAATAAAGGTTTATCTAATTAATTTCTTTGTTTTTTGGTTAAACATGATTGGGAATAATAATTAAATTATGGTTTAATTAATCATTCCATGAGGAAAATCAAACAAATATAGGTTTGTTTAATATTTCCTTTTGGGGTTTCCTGTTTAGACCATAAACAACCTAATAAATGTGGTTTATTAAGTTATTTTACATAGTGAAAGCAATTTTACTTAGGGAAAAATTGGTCTTACATGGTGTACTTGGGTCCATCTAATGATAATAGGTTAGATGACCAAAAAATGGTGTAACAGATTGCCCCCCAGCGTGCGAGTGTCAGGAGCAAATCGTATGACCGAAGTACGTTGTAAGAACACAATCACTAGACAACAAAAAAGGGGTGTCAGAGAGAGAAGTGTGAGGTAGATAGTGTGCTGAAGGACTAGACCCTGAGGAGACGAGACTTGCAGGTGCAACAAGTCTCTTTTTATGAGAGGGTACCTGTGCTGAAGGCGGCGGGGGAGGCATACCTATGCCCGCCGAGACAAAGTACAAAAGAATAGTGTGTCCAATAAACAAGGGACCGAACCATAAAGTACAGCTGGCATAATCATGAGCCAGATAAAAATACAATGAGGAATCCCATATACATGCTGTGCCTGGGATAACAGCCAGGACTTGTACAATAATATCTGAGTACATGAGATACAAATACAACCCAAATGCCCCCTGGAAATGGGGAAGGGCTCACAAAATCTGACTGATACATGCAAATCAAAGAGGCACTGCAAGTGGCGAAGGCCAACATCCTCAAATATCTGGAGCTGCATCGAAGGCTGCAAAGAGGAGGTCATCTGGGCATGTGAGGGGCTACCTGCAGGGCCACCCCCTCATGAGGGTTGAGACATCACACACACACGGGAACCATCAAGAGCTGCTGCTGTATCACTGAACCATCAAGTATACAGATCTCGGTCATGCTGAAAGGAGCTGGCGTGGAGAAACAACCAAGTCAAAGGGAAATGAGAGATCCCTTTGCCTGATCCGAGGCACCGAACAAGAGTGGAAGCTGGAACCAAGGTACACCGCCCTCTAGACCTGGCTTTTGGAATGAATGAGCTGATGTCGACAGAAGAAGGTCCGCCATAGGTGAGGCGATGAGAGATCCTCAACTAAGGCACGAGAGAAAATAGTAGAGCGACGGACAGACTGACACTAATGGTGATAGTGAAGTGGAAAGGACTGAGTAGTGAATGGACGACTTGCCTTGTTAGAGCATAAAGGGCATGAATGACATGGCAGTGACTGACACAATATCATAAGGGATAGGGGATAGTGGGACTGAAGTTCATAAAGTGCGACACAAGAGAGATACCAAGCAATGAAGGATGGAGGGCTATAGCGGGGTACAAAGGGACTCGGGATAGACTCCATGAATGCGATGATGACTCAACTTGGATGCTCTAAACAAGGGCGACTCGATACACAGTAAAGGCCCAATGGGGGACCATAAAAACATGAGTACAAGATGGTAACTCATGACAAAAATCGACACGAACAAAGACAAGTAAGGAGGCAAGATGGTGCCCCAAGTACAAGTGTCGTAAGTGAGGAAATTCGATTTTAAGGATGGGTGAAGTGACCCTTCTTGGAAAAAATGTGTCCTGGTGAAGTATCAAATCACAAAAAACTAATAGATACCCATTTGAGGGCTCGGTCAGAGCTTTCCAATGGTGCAGACGGTTTGTCAAACGGGGCTACGGTATGGTCGCAACAGTCGAAAGAAGAAACAGGGGTTCTCTTTTAATAAGGTAGTTTTCCCTCCAAATTCACTCATTTTCTATTGTTGTTGTGGTGAATGTAGAGAGGAGAGAAGGCCCTAAATCTTGCGGTGAGCGTAGCGGACAAACCGACTGTTGGAATCGAGATCCGTCAGTTGCAGGTAAGAGGCCTAACCTTACTCTTTCATTTTGATGGATTGAAAGTTCAGTTTAGGGCCCAAAATCTCAGAAACAGACCCTCATTCATATCTACGGCCGGGTCGTACTTTTGGGCCAAAAAGTGTGACCTAGGATTCAGGTTTCAGGGCAAAAACTACGACCTGGTCCAAAATTGGGCAGAAAACTGCGACTTGGGAGATGAGGGGGTTTTGGTGCTGTTTTATGGCTAAGAGTTGGGTTTTTGTGTTTGGTTATGGTATTCCCGATCTGTATGCTGACAAAGATGATGTTTTTGTGCAGGTATGGCAGATTTACGGGTTAACTGGAGAGAGAGAGACCTAGGTACATTACGGGCAGAGATCCAGGCGGATCAGGGTGTCCGTCGTGTGGTGGCTAGGTTTGGGGTTCTAAAGTTTTTGGAGAACCCTTTGATGAGAGCAGGGGAGCCTTTGTTGGCTTGGATTATCAGTTACTGGGATCCAGAGCATGAGGTCTTTGTAGTGCAGGGGCACAGGATCGAACTGACAGTCCAGGATGTGTATTTCCTGACGGGCCTCCCACCACTGGGGATGGTGGGAAACACTCAGCCAGTATCACCGCGGGGGCAGCATATCATGGAGTTTGTGGAACGACATTGTCGACCGGGTCTCCAAGTCAAGGGGACTCGGATACCGATCGGGGATCTAGAGAGGCTAGAGACCCGTGCAGTGGCCACAGCTGTGCTGCGTATCCTGGGCAACCAGGCGTTCCATCACATCACCGGGGGGTAGATGATGCTTGTAGAGAGTGTGTTGAGTGGGACCTACTATGGGTGGGCCCAAATGATGCTGGTGTCGTTAAAATGACATTTTCCGCTCTGTAAGCGGCAAGTGAACCACGATTTCTCGTATGGGACTTTATTGTGCACCTTCTTCTTTGAGAAGATCCTGATCTTGCGGCCTCATATACAGCTTCCAGATGGGGGCCCGAGAGAGCCCAGGATGCGCCGGTGGGGGCGGCTACTGTGCAGAGGAGGAGGAGGGGCGGTCGAGCGTGTGTTTCAACCTGAGTTCTTTGCCCATTGGGATCAGATGCCGTTATACATAGACAACTATCCCTATAGTGGGATGATTTATTGTGGAGATCCGGACCTGCCACTTCCGCCTGGTCGAGTATGGGGGCCCGATGGTAAGTGATAGATTGCTATTCTTGTATGGGCATGTTAAATTTTTTGAATAGTAGATAGGGTACTGATTCATGTACTTTTGGTATGCAGATATAGCTCCGGTAAAACCGGCCGGATATATGGGATGACTGGCAGCATCTGGAGCTGCAGGTCCGAGTGGGTCGAGAGCAGCGCATAATGAGGATGCGGCTGCCCTTCTGGAGGACATCCACCGTAGATGCGAAAGTTTGCTGACTGGAGTATCAGAGCGCGGGTGGCAGGACTTAGACGACCAGTACATAGAGCCATGTATTGGTCTACCCCCGGAATGGCGAGGTGTCATGCGGCGCATGGCGATGGCCGGTCAGGGGATGCGTGATCTACAGGCTGCAAAGGCAGAGCCATTGGCTCGGGATCCGCCAGATAGTGATTAGGTGGGGGCATGTGGTGCCCCCTAGTGTGTATGTAGGGGCAGGTGGTGCCCCCAGTTTTGATTTTTTTTGTAACATGCTATGGGCATGTCATATGTATCAGAGTAGATGGACTCTAAACACATGTTTTTGCGACACATATTATGGATATGCATCGTTTTTAATGATTATGAGTGTTATTGTCTTGTATGAAATGCGTGTGATAAATGCCAATCTAGAACATGGTTTGCAATACTATCTACATAGTGATTCTGTTCTCGAGGTACATGGTTGAAAGTTATGGTTTCAAATGCACGTATCAAGAGTTTCACTCGTAAATAGCGTCTAAACAGCACATGGTTATGCACACGATAAACACCATTTAGTTGCATGACAAGAAGTAGGGAATCCAAACGAACGTGCAGATGGAGGATGCGATGGAAGAGGGCATCAGCTAAGAGACCACGCACTGCATCATATTCGGCCTGATTGTTGGTGGCAGAACCAATGCAGACCCCGTTGGAGAGAACAAGGGCATGCAAGGGGCTGAAGATGGCCCAACCTGTCGAGGCTAGATTCAGGGAGTAACGACTTGCACCATCGGCGTAACCAATAAAGGGTGTGAACAGGGGGTCCTGCGGAATGATGTTACAAGACAACAAATGAGGGGAGGAGAGGCAATGACGGCAGCGTGAGTGTACAGAAGACATCAAGCGGCAACTGCGGAAGGGAGTGCAAGGAGCAGGATGACTATGACTCATATACAAACTAGAGGGTGGTATATGAGAGCTATCGGAAGTATGGTGAGGACTCGAGCTGCAGAGGTCAACAGAGATACGGGTGGAGTGATCTCGTGTATGGGTAGAAAAGGAGTGGTCAGGTGACACAACAGGGGAGGATGTAGGGGGACTGGGCTCCAAGTGTCTCGTAGAGGAGGATAGGTAAAGAATGGTTGCAATAGACTCCATCATCTGAACATCAGGGGGGGGGGAATGTCGATGGGAGCGGGGGGATCCTCAGGCTGACCTGAAGCATACTGCGCGAGGATGGGAGAGGTGGATTGATTTTGTTCAACCTCATACTCTCGGACTACCTCTAAAGAGGCACGGTAATGCGTCAGGTGAGGACAATGGTGGGAGTAATGGCCATGAACGCCGCACAAATCACAGGGTTTGTTGGTGCGGAGAGTCTTGGGGTTCTTGGTTACGGATGAAGAAGGAATGGAGGCTTCAGGGACCGTAGACTCGGGGAACGCAACTTTAACCATGGGCTGAATACGGGGCAACTCGGGACAAGCATGGGTGGCATGACCGATGACATCAAACAAGGCACAAGGCTTTGTGGGCGGAGGAGGGGCCGGGTCAGTCATGGTGGTCTTGTCTTTGGGTGCCCCCTTGCGGGCTTTGCCTTTCTTCCCGGGAGTCGTCACGACAGGAGAAGGGTCCTGTGGAGGTGCTGGGGGCACAGTGGCAACGGAGGAAGCGAGGGGGACTGGTTGAACCGGTGTCAAAGCCATGTAGGTTTTGGGGTGACCAGGAGGGGAGGCGGCTGGGGGATCAAGGTACCAGACCGGTATGCCCAAGGTCAGGTTAGGGAGAGAGAGGGTGGCCATGACGGGGACAGAATATACTCCGAGAGGGGAGCCGAAGGGATCGCAGCGGGTAATGACCCGGGGAGAGGGGCCGGCTCCGAGATGGTTAAGGCCGGGGGAACTGTTCCAAGGGAGGGGATAAAGGGGTTCGGGGATACGTTTGTAGGGGAGGGAGCTAGAAGGAGGAGGTCCGGCTGGCTGAGATGAATGGCTAGGAGCGGGTTGCAGAGGGCGAGGGGGAGGTTGCTGACTAGCCGAAGCAGGCCGCTTAAGGGCAGCCTGAGACGATTGCATCATGAAAACATTCGATAAGCTGGGATCAGTGATAGGAGGAGGGGGGAGACCGGGAAAAGTTTCAAGCAGGGAGGAATCTTTGTAAACGCCGGGGGAGACACTAGTCAAGGAATTGACGATTTGCTTATTGGCTACAGAAGAGATAGTCATCTCAGGTGAGGTCTGAGATTTTGGCTCATGATATGTCAACTGGTCAATGGTGACTATCTTTCCATTATGGGGGAAAGACATCTTGCGGAAAACCATGGATGGGACAACAGACATAGCATAGGTGTAGCTTCGCCCCAATAGAATGTTGTAGTCTAACGGGGCGTCTATGACTTTGACGTCAACGCAAACAGTCTTACCGGCGAGGGTGATAGGACAATTACAAAACAGGCCAATGGGCTGGGAGGCATGGTCGTCCCACGCTCGAAGGGTGATCGTGGAAGAGTCCAGCTCAGGGGATCCGAGTTGCTTCCAAACCGAAGCGGACATCACGCAGGTGGATGCCCCCTCATCAATTATACACCAGGATACGTTGGCGTTCCGGATTTTGACGGGGATTTGGAAGGCTACGGAAGGAGGAAGAGGAGGATGGTCCGATTGAGTGGCGTCGAAAACAATCATTTGGTCATCAGCAGGATCTACAGCACCCACGGCAGATAGTAGAGCCTTCTTTTGGGAAGGGCACGACTGGAGGAGTTCCAGTGTGGAAATGGCAGCGGGGAGATTGCGCGAGTATCATCTGCTGCTGTATGAATGGGCGGCTCGGCCGGAGTAGCGTTTTGACGTAATGGTCCAGCAAGAATCCCAAGTGAACCTAAACTTTGGGTTGAGGGATATGTAAGGGGCCACTGGATGTCGAAAGAGGCTCTGTAGAACCTGAAGAAGGAGGCTCGGGGGCAGACTGAGCAGGAGGCTTGGGGTACTAGCGAGACCGAGTTTGAAGGTGAAGGTCGACGGTCGGGGAAGGATCGGAGTGCATCATAAGGATCTGGTAATCAGAGGAACCAGAAAGGGAAGGGGGAGTGGCGACCTGGCTGTCAGGCGGTTGGGTAGCCACGAATCCTTGCTGAGGGAAAGGATCAGTAAACACAGTTGGTTGGGTAGTGGCCACATTAGGAGGAGCATGAGGGGAGGCGTGTTGTCCACGCAATGTGGCTTGAGACTCCCACATCTGCCGCATCTGTGGTAAGAGGGGATAATCGTGGGTATAATGACCGTAAACACCACAACACGAACAAGGTTTATTGGTGCGAAGAGGCCTGTCCGGCTTGGGCGGAGTGCCCTGTTGCTGGTTAGCAGTGTTAGGGTCAAAACCCTAAGGATTGGGTCCACGAGTACCAGGGGCAGATTGATTTGGATTGCCTCTCCGCCTTCTTTGAGAAGAAGGGGGATTAATCGCGCCCTGTTGTGCAAATACTTGCCCTAGAGGGGGCTGTAGGTGTTGGTGCTGGGTTTGAGGAGGCAAGGGAGGAGGAAGCGCATATGCTGGAGGAGTTGGCGCACCAGGCTGCGGATAAGGGTAATGGGTAGGTTGGGAAACATTAAGGTAAGCAGGAGGTTGGGCAAAAGGAGGAGGCATGCCGTATCCTAGATACATGCTACCGGGAGGGGGAAGAGTGTTAGAGGTGCTGGCCCCTCCGTGAGGGAGACCAAAGCCCATAGGAGGTTGAGCATATGGATGGGAAAGGGATCCAACGATACTGTCGGCGGAATGAGATGCCCCCGGGGCGTTAGCGCTGCCAGGCCTGGGGAGGTCAGGAAGAATGGTATAAACATAACCAGACTGAGCATAGATCAGGTCATATTTCAAGGCTATTTGGAGGGCGGCTTCTTCGGTTTGAGGAAAATGGGAGGCGACATCTTTGCCAATGGGGGCTAAGAGAGAGCGAAGGAACCAGTCCATATAGATCCGATCTTCGAAGGGGGGAGCTCGACATAAGCTTCGTCTTCGTCGCCATTCCTGGACATGAGCGGAAAGGCGGGTCGAAGAGGTTTGCTTGAAAGAGGTCAAAAGCTCCGTACCAGTATCGTATCGGAGAGGGAGTTGGAAGTAAGATAAAAAGGCTTGGGCAATGGTCGCAAAGGTGGTATGGGAAGAGGTGGCTTGGTCGACATACCATTTAGAAGCTTCGCCGGTAAGCGTGCGTTGGAACAAACGAAGACGGATGGAGTCATCGATAATGGAATTGGAGGAACACCACATGTGGAAAGATCGGACATGATTGGTTGGATCTTCGCCATTAAGGCCCTCAAACTTAGGGATGTCGGAGGGGAGCTTGGTTGGCATAGCAAGCCAATTAGCATTGTGGTGAATGGGGTCATTGATCAACTGATGGAAATCGGGGAGGCTGAGGCCTGCAATGTACGGCAGCACAGGGGTGGCCGGGGTAGTTCCTGTGGCGGTTCCGCTAGTAGTAAGGCCGGCATTGGGGCCGGGAGAACCGCTAGCGTTAGGCCCTGGACCAAACATGGTGAAGGGGGCAGGAGAACTGGGAGGAGAAGGAGGACCCAAGGAATCAGGGGAGGAGTCGAAGTGCGGACTCGAAGGTGGACTGGCTCGACGACGGCGGTGCGGAGCAGGTCGATCAACCGGAAACTGAGGGTGAAGGCCAAGAAGTCTCCGGGAAAGGCACCTTGGGGGCGCAATGATGAAGAAGGAAACTGACAAGGGCAGAAAGGGATAGAATCAAGTGAGGTCAAGGGCAGAAAATGTACAGTGACAATTGATTTTAGAGTCTTTGCCAGGCGGTGTGTGCGGCGTGTATGAGGTTGGTGTGTGGCGTGCGTTAATTTGGTACTAGCTTACTAGTTTTGAGAGCAAGAAAAAAGTGTGCTGCGTAACTGAAAATAAATCTGCAGAGAACAGTATATAATGTTGAAATAACAGACAATTAACAGCTACTTGTGCATCTATCTAACCCAAGAAGGCGGGTCTCTCAAAACTAATCTAAAAAAGGGAAAAATCTAGGAAAAACACACGGAAAAGAGGCCAATAGATATAAGGTCAAAAGGGACAGGGATCTATAGGATAAAAGCTGCTGAAAAGAGGTGCAGATCATAGCCAAGAGACAGAGGCAAGGTGGCTGGAAAAAGGGAGGAAATCAGCAAACACCGGAAAGGAGAGGGAGGAGGTCCTAAAGAGAGGTCCAAACAAAATGACAAGAGGTGATTTGAAAGGAAGAGAGGTTGATTTAAAGGGATCTGAGGAGGAGGTTTCAGATCTGAAAAAGGGAAGGCTGAAACTCTGAAAAACAGACGGCTGAAACAGCTAAAACACTTCCACAAAAAGTGGAGGGTACTAAAGCCCTAGGGGGCTAGGTTCCCACTTAGATGAGTAAAAATAGATCAGAACTAGGTCAAAGCGGGCTGAGACAGAAGCTGGAAAACCCTGACAGAAGCTTCAGCAAAACCCAGAAAAATTGCAGAAAAATCACTGAAAAATTGGCAGGTCGTAGGTTCTGACCTGTTTTTAGTGCAGGTCGCAGAAAAGAGGCTGAAAAGTGCGACCTGGAGGTCCAAGTCGCACTTATTGGGCTGAAAAGTGCAACCTCCCATTCCGGTTGTCTCGGCGGCAGATTTTCGGAAAAGTTGTCGTCTCGGTTGCGGCTGGTGCCGCTTACCTGCACAATAGGGCCAGAAACACACGGAAGTTAAAAATTTTAATGTTTTAGGGTTTTATGTGAGAAAAACAACATAAAAATAGGAAAAATAAACAGCTGAAGAGAAACCCTAGGGTCTGAAGTAGCTGGATATGCAGGGATAATGAAAAACGACAGCGGTCGTAATTTAAAACCCGTGTGGAGTCGCCATTTGTTAGTATGAATCCTTTGTCGAAGTGTACAAAAAAGGACCACTTTAGCTACGCATAACTAATAGCCCTAACAACAAAAGTGGCTGCCAATATCTTCAGATCTACGGTTAGTTAAATAAGAAAAGAGCTGCAAACAACCAGATCTATGCATGAAAAGACATTAAGCAGTAAAAACAAGGGTTTGCTCCATATACCAATAGACAAGACAAGAACAATTTTTGAAAGAATTTTTGTATTAATTGGGCACCTAGGAGGAAAACAAGAAGGTGTATCCAATTCTCCTCAGTGGGATGGGTTCTTGGAAGTCCTCAGCACTTCAGATCTAAGATTTATCTCTCTTGTTGGTGTAGAAAACCCAATGCAAAGAATAGAGCTCAATGGGAGCTCACACAGCAAATGATGGAAAAATGGGACCAAGTGTATAGATCTAGAGTGATCTAATAGGCAACAAAAGGTGAAGAATGATGGGAAAAACCCTCCTATTTATAACAAAATGTTGGGTCATTCTAGATCTTGGTGCATGATTAAAATAATGTTAACCAAATCTAGATCCACCTTTTATGGAATATTTTATTATATTTGTTGGAGGAAAAAGGTATTTGACTTGGGTCAAATCCCTTGATTAGTCAAAAATAAATAAATAAATGATTTATTTATCTTTTTAAGGAAGTGGTTGGAAGATAATCAAATAAATAATGATTTATTTAATTATTTAAGGGAGTGGTTGAAAGATAATCAAATAAATAATGATTTATTTAATTATTTGTCGGTGATTTGGTCATATTTAACAAGGAATATTATCTAAATAAGATTTAAATAATTATTCCTAGAAAATAATAAGATAAATAAAGGTTTATCTAATTAATTTCTTTGTTTTTGGGTTAAGCATGACTAGGAATAATAATTAAATTATGGTTTAATTAATTATTCCATGAGGAAAATCAAACAAATATAGGTTTGTTTAATATTTCCTTTTGAGGTTTCCTGTTTAGACCATAAACAACCTAATAAATGTGGTTTATTAAGTTATTTTACATAGTGAAAGCAATTTTACTTAGGGTAAAATTGGTCTTACATGGTGTACTTGGGTCCATCTAATGATAATAGGTTAGATGACCAAAAAATGGTGTAACAGCTGGTGGAAAATTTGGAATATTACATTTAGAGTCTTTTATCTTATTCAATGATGATTTTTCAGCATCTTCAGAAGTTTTGATGGAATAAAAAGCAGAAAAAACATAATTTTCAAATTCTGTTTTACAAATTTTAAGTGCAAAAAAACAAGAAAAGATGTTAAGCGGCTTGGAACCAAGTCCATCAGTCAAAAAGAGAGATGAAACAGTGAAAGAAATAGAACCTATTGGTACATCAAACCTTTCTCAAGCAGTTAGTCAAGATCATTCATCTAAATTGCAGCTTCTCGATGAAGAAAATGGTTTGTGGAACATGGGTTTCGATGGAGCCTTAGGTAAGGAAGGAGTTGGAATTGGAGTGTGGATTCACATCCCTATGAATCAATCATCTAATCTTCCTCCTAATGTGCAAATTTCTTCTTACAAATTGGCGAAAATTCTCAATAAATTAGGCGCCAAGAAAATTTATGTGTATGGAAACTCTGAATTGGTAATAAAGAAAGTCAAAGGGGAATACCAGGCCAAGAATCCTAGAATGTGAGCTTATTGAAATGCATTGTTAGGCATCCTCAAGACTTTCACTGAATATAATTTTTCATTTATTCCAAGGAACAACAATGTCTTTGCTGATTCTCTTGCCACTTCAGCCAGCATGTTCAAAATTCCAGTGTATCCCAACAAGAAGTATGAAATTAATGTCACGCATTGCCCTGTTGTTCTAGATAATGTTTAGCATTGGAAATTTTTTCAAGATGACAAACAAATCAAAAATTTATTGCAAACGGAAGAGGAGTTTATGAGTTCACATATGGATGACCAGTGTTATGAAGATGATCAAGAAATGCATGCATCAGAAATGAAGGTACTGCACTTGAAAGACAATTATATTCCAAGGGGTCTTGTACCTTTGGAGGAGATTTTTTTATCAAGATGATGTTGCACGAAAACCAACAATGCTTCCAACAGAAGTAGGAGTGGAAGACCTCAATATTTGCACTCCTGAATAGCCCAAAATGGTCAATATTTCAAAATCCTTGAGCTCAAAAATAAAAGGTAAATATGCAGCACTCATGTCTCAATTTGTTGATGTTTTTGCATGGGAATATTATGCTCTGAAAGTGTATGATAAGCATATAATTCAACACACCATTCCTTTAAAGCCTGATCAAAAGCCTTTCTTCCAAAAACTAAGGAGAATTAATCCCAATTTTTTTCCCTCTATTCAAAAAGAAGTGAAATGGTTGTATACTGCTGGTATTATAGTTCCTCTTCATTTTTCAAATTGGTTGTCAAACTTAGTGCTAGTGAGAAAGAAGACTAGTGAGATTCTCTTGTGTATATATTTCTGTAATCTGAATAAAGAATCGTTGAAATACAACTACCCACTTCCAAAGATGGATCATATTCTACAAAGGGTGATTTTTTCTTCCAAACTTTCATTGTTGGATGGATATTATGGGTATAATTATATCTTATTTCATTCGGATGATCAGGAGAAGATAGCCTCTACAACACTTTGGGGTACTTTTATGTATGCTAAAATTCCATTTGGATTGAAGAATGCAAGAGAAAATTTTCAGTGAGCGATGGATATCACCTTTGCCAATGAAAAGGATGTCTTTTTGGTCATTTATCTTCACGACATCCCAATTTTTTCCAAGATGGATGAAGAGCATTTGCAACATTTGAAGACAGTTTTTTAGAAGTGCAAAAAATTTGGCATATCGTTGAATCCAAAGAATATTTTTTTTTGCTATGGAAGAAGGGAAATTTCTTGGTCATATCATATCTAAAGATGGCATCCGAATAGATCCTTCAAGGATTGAAGAAATTCAGAATTTGGACTATCCTAGAAGCAAGAAGGAAATCCAATCATTCAATGGTAAAATCAATTTGTTGAGAAGGTTTATTCCTAATCTTGCTGAACATTTAAGATAAATTACTGATATGTTGAAGAAATACAGTGAGGTGAAATGGTCTGATGAGGAAAAGAAATCATTCAATCAAGTTAAGTTTGCATTATCTCATGCTCCTATTATTATCAGCCCAGATTATACACTTGATTTCATCATTTTTTCCTTTTCTTATGAACATACTCTAGCTGTTTTCCTTATACAAAAGAAAGATAAAAAAATAGAACAACCCATTTCCTTCTTCAGTAGAACCATAAGAGACGCAACCTTGAAGTACAATATCATTGCAAAACAAGCCTTGGAGCTAGTTAAATAATTAAAGTGCTTCCAAGTCTATATTCTTCACTCTCATTTTCTTGCATATGTCCCAAACGCAGTTGTCAAAGATGTGCTAACACAAAATAATCCTGAAGGTTAGCGTGGCAAGTGGATAGTTGCCATGCTGGAGTATGACTTGGAAATAAAGTGTGCAAAACTGATCAAGGGACAAGGATTGGATAAGCTCATGGCGGACTCAAATTTACATACCTTGGACATCAATTTCATTGTTGCATTATCTGAGGAGCAAGAGGTTGATTCATTACTTCAAGTATCTGAATCTTTTACTTCATCACCATGGTATGTTGATATTGTTCATGTGTTGCAACATTTGAATCCTCCTCCCAGCCTGCCTAGCAGTAAAAGTGGATCCTTGAAGTTGAAGGATCTTAAGTATTACATTCTTAACGATGTTTTGTATTGGAAATATCTAGAGGAGGTTTTGTTGAATTTTTTGGTAGAAGGTGAAGTTGAAAAAGTGATGAATGAATTTCATAAAAGGTGATTGTGGTGGTCATCTTTTCTAGAAGACCATAGCAAACAAGATATTGAGGGCTGGATTTTATTGGCCAAGATTGTTTTCTGATTTTTATAAAACTGTCATGAGTTGGCATGAGTGTCAATTTTTTTATGGAATGAGAAAATTTTTACCACTACACTTGAAACCAATTGCATTCCAGGCACCCTTTCACCAATGGGGGCTTGATTTCATTGGCAAGATTCACCCTCCATCATCATCTCAACATAATTGGATACTCACTACAACCGATTACTTCACAAAGCGGATTGAAGCCATCCACATGAAGCAAGATACAGACACCGTCATTATTCCATTTTTGGCAAGAAATATTCTGTCTCATTTTGGCTTCCCAAAGAAAATTATCACTAACAATGCAGCTGCCTTTAAGTCCAAAAAGATGATATTCTTTTGTGATAAATATCACATAATACTCAGGAATTCTACATCATATTATCCTTAAGGCAACAGGTTGGCTAAATCGTCAAACAAATAATTGGTGAATATAATCAAGAAATTGTTGCAAAAGAACAAAAGAAATTGGAACAAAAAGCTCATAAATGCTTTATGGGCAGACATAGTTAGCACAAAGAGATCAATCAGCGTGTCACCCTTTCAGCTACTTTATGGTGTAGACACAGTTTTTCCTACTTCCTTAGCAGTGTCAATGATGAAAATTCTGCAAGAGATCAACACCGAGCCAAATGACATCCAGCGAAGAAATAGTCAAGGGGAGAATTTTTCAATCACACTTCAAAAATTTAGGAGAAAATCAAGAATATCTATGACAATAAAAACAAAGCTTATGATTTCAAATCAAGAGATGTTGTTCTTTGGTGGGATGCCCGAAATGAAGACAAAGGAAAGCATGGTAATTTTGATATACTATGGAAATTTCCATACAATATTACAGCATTCAGGGGAAATAAGGCGTTTTTGTTAGAAGATCTTGATGGGCAGGAAATTCTCGAAGGACCAGTGAATGGTAAGTTCCTCAAACAGTATCTTACTTGATATTGAATGAAAAGGTTCACTTTCATTGTAAATATCATTTTATTTGTAGTCAAAGAATAAGGCATTTGTTGCAAAATTTTGAAGCCCGAGGAGAACTCCATGAGGCTTATATGATCAGCTAATGTTTTTCTTTTTAATAGTTCAAAAATTCAAGTCAGTTTTCAAGTCAAAGTCATTTTCTGTTTTAGTTAGTCATTTCAGTTTTTTGAACTTATTTCAGTTTCTAGTTTTGACTCCATTTCCCAATGGATGAGGCTACTTGGTCTACCATGTTCTTGACACCTCCTGAAGGAGTTTCCATCCCCAACTGGATCCAATGCTAGACACTAAATGTTCAGTTATCTAATACACTCTTTCAGATTTACTTTGTAGAGGTCCTTGTTCAAAATTTTATGTTTTCAAACAAATTCTAAAATAAAATTGTGTTCACTGAATGTTGTCTAGATTTAATGTTGCTCTCTTCACCCCATTCATGGTCATCATAAATTTCAAGGTCATGTCATTCATCTTCAATCTAGGGTCATAGGTCAAGTAGCATACCCTCATATAGGTCATGGTCTAGGGCTTATTTTTCTTTGTTATCATAATGCCAATCATTTCATGTAAGAAAGGTAAATAAGAGTCATTTTCATTGTTCAATTCACCTTCATTGGGAGTTAGCAAAGTTAGGTAATAAAACATAGGGCAACTTGTCCTTTTTGCAAAGAAGTATGCTACATGGTCAATTTTTTTCAAAAGAAATTTCTCTCAAAGTACAATATGATGTCACTAAAGCCATCAAAAGGGTCATTTCATCATTTCTCAAGTTTCAGATGCTTCCAAGCCAGTAAGTGAACATTCCTCACCTCTCATTTAGTTCAATTTCTTCAGCAAAGGGTGGATTCCCTCTCCTAGGGTTTTCAACTACCTTTTTGGTTTCATTGAGGTTTGGTTTGCTTCAGTAAGAAAACCCCGAGTTTCGTCACATACAAACCTTCACACAACACTCATATACCTTACCAAATCACTCCATATCATTCATACTTCTCATAACTCCCATTTTCACTCAAACCCTAATCCTCACTACGTTTTTGCTGAGATAACTAGGTTAAATCCGTGTTTTGACCCTTTTTCCCTCTTTCCCATACCCATTTCCAAAATTTTCACTTGAATTTTGTTGCTAACTCACCATCCTATCTCCCCAAATTTTTAGGGATTTTTCCCAAACTCCAATCCATCTCATCTCTATCCATAAACTCACTACATCATTATCCCCTATTTTCCTAATTTTCACCTTCCCTTTCCTTCACATTAAGCTAGGGTTTTATTTTTCTGTCAAACACCATGGAAAATGAGAAGAAAAATTACAAAAAAGGAGGGAAATTTTCCTGGTTTGAGCCAACTCAGACCCATGCCATCATTTTCATAGTTTTGTAATCATTTGTTAGGGTTTACATTGCACACAGGGACAGACCTACTTCAAATTTACTTTTTGAAGTAATGAAGATGAATTTGAAAAAAGTGAAAGAATTTTTTTTCAATAATATACCAAAGAACAAAACCCTCCTTCATTTTATGTACAAGTGTTATGATTTGAGAGAAATTCCCAAAATACAGTTGCTCCAAGTAATTTTCTGCATTTTTTGGCAGGTTGTCTTCAAGTCCATTTTTCAGGGGTTTAGAGCAGGGTTTGTAGTGCTTATGACTCAATTATCTAGAATACATCCTAAGCTTTCCAATAATACCACTTTCAGCCCAAAAATACTTTGTGAAGGCCTCCAAACTCCTTCTCAAATACCACGTTATGCTTCTGCTAAGAGCACGCTACCCTTCTACAATTTTTAAGCGATCAACTTCAAACTTGGATTACGAGAAAATGGGAAAGTATTTTGGAAAATGGGAGGTTGTTGTTCATAACATACCAAAGAATGAAAACCTATCTCATTTTGGAAAAAACGTTGTGGTTAGAGAGATATTGATCCATCTTTGAGCCCTATTTTTACCGAAACATTTTAGAAGCTTTTGGATTTTTGGCAAATTCTAGAAATTTCACCCTTGCAGAAGCATCGCACAGCCACGCAACGCTTTTCCCTAGAGGCTCAAAATGAGTTTTTTTCTACATTTTTTTATTTCTATTGGAGTGTACATTCCCTTTATTTGGTCTTAGTTTTCCATGACACCTCCTAGTTTTGAAGAAAAACTCAAAAAACACCTTATTTTTCATGCTTCTGCCATTGTTTTTCTGTGTGCGTGGCGCTTCTGGAGTAATCTCAGAAAAATGGAGTTTTGAAGGTCTTGCAAGTGTTTTTTTGTCAGATTCAAGGTTGTTTTGGATAGAGGACATTTGGGTCTACCTTTCCCAATCTTCAGATCAGCAGGAGGACGCCTAAAAGTTAGTTTAAAATGTCTTCCAAGTGGCGCGATGCTTCTGTGTGTTGCGCAATGCTTTTGTCTTGGATGATTTCTGGACATGTGTCATTCAAAAATGGTCCAAATATCGAGGTTACATTTGTCCCATGAGCTATTTTTTGGATAAGGAAGTATTTTTTTCCCCTCATTGTTGAGGAATCGTGTAATTACTTAAGGAGACAAAGACTCCTAGTTATTAGCTAAATTTGGGGGAACTATTCCTAACTTCCCTAAATTATAGGAAATGAATCATGGGGTGCATTTATGATGTATTTTGGATCAGGTTTCGACCCAATGAGGTGGAATATTCTCTATTTTATATATGTAATCCAACTCAAGTCATTTTAGAGGTTAGAGAGTTGTTATTTTCAGTGTGGAGCTTGTGTACAAAAATTTTCAGTGAAATCAAAGACATGTTGCAACTATAATTTGGGACTCCGGTGGTATGCTTATTAACACTATTTTTTCTCAGTAAAACCATCAACTTGAATGTTTATTCTTCCATGAAATCACATTTATGCTTCTATATGATAAACCTGAGTTTATGAACAGAATTCTTGCATTTGGTGCTCTATTTTATAAGATTTTCATAAATTACCTCTTCTAATGAATGAATTAATGTAGCATGCTCATTCTGACGCTCTCTCTTTTCAAACCCTATACCACAATGACAATTTAAGTATGTTTCTAAGTATACTTACCTGGCCTCATCTTCATCTCCGCAGTTGTACCTTTGAAATCAGACCTAAAACCTATACCTAATTCCTTGACTGACATTCTTATCCAGCAAAATTCAAAACAAAACCCTAATTCACTAAGCTTACATCTATCCTAAGATCATTACATCTCCAATCACCTCATTGATTTTAAAAGTGGAATTGAGAGATCCCTCTCTGTTTTGGTAGGGCTAGCTACCAAATCTAAATATTGGTTTGAGGTTACCTCCTTTGGTCTCCATTATCAACCTTGGGAAACAGAGTGAGTGATAACAGGTTCCTTAGAGGGTGAGCAACAGTTTCAGTAGGGGGTATGATGGGCCTCCAAATTAGATACAAAATAAGGCCCATATAACATTTCCTAGGCACATAAAGGTTGTATTAAATCTCTCCTTATGCACTTATTAATGTTTCTTATATTTAATAAGTTCTTAGGAAGGTTTAGAGACAATTTCATATTACGTGTCTAATATTATTTATTTTTGTAGAATATTGTGAGAATATTGGGAAGATTATGAAGATTTGGAAGATCATATATTCTAGGGAATTTCTCCCTCCTAAAATATGGACCATTAAATGAATAAAATATCTTAAAATCATTGATAGATTCTTGATCTCCACTAATTGAGAAAATCTAGGGATGTGTTCCTACTACAGGAGAAGCCACAATTCAATATTTAATGAAGATTCTTATTGTTGGGAACAAAATCCACTTTTTGATGGATATAGGAGGGAAAATATACCTCCTTTCAAGGAGGATGTTTCCTCATTAATTTTTATAAGTACCGATTCAAATTAACCTCTTGGGGCATGTATTTTTTAGTTTTCTTGTGAAGAAATATTGTTATTTGGCAGCTTCACTTCATTTCCAGCACGGATGTACTTGGATTGACTCTAATAATGAATTTTGGTGTAATTTTTAGATTCTAAAGTTTGATTTCCTTCATAATACTCTGAATATCCTTGCACTTTTCCATCCTAGGAGCCTGATATCCCTGTTGTTCAAATTATTTATCTTCTTTGCACTTCTTATTCACTTGCATCTCCTATTCATATTTTTCCTATTTCTGCATTTAGTATTCTTGCTTCATTTGTTGTAGGTTAGATTAGTTAAATTATTTAAGTATTTTTTTTAAGTTAATTTATATAGGCACAAGAATTATTCATCCTTATAAAAGCTTTGAAAATTCATATTAATCATTGAACTACTTGGATTGGTTTACTAGTTCACAATTTTGAAATTTCTGGAAGTATCTTATAGAAATATAGTAATAAATTTATACTGAATTTTAGCACGTGTTAATGATATTATTTTCAGTTGATACAACTTGGATTGAAGCCTTAAAACATCCAAATTAACAACAAAATTTACACCATATCATTTTCACTTGATTGGGTTAGGCATTTGGTAGGTTAACTAGCTCACTGGTTCTTGAATTTCTGGTTTTTAGAGTAGTAATTTTCTGCTAATTTTTAGCACATGTTGACAAGGGTATTTTTGAGTGATTCCACTTGGATTGGAGTCCTAGTACATCCTTATTAATAAAAAAAATTACCCCATCTCATTTTCATTCGATTTTCTTGGTCATTTGGTCAGATAACTCAAAAGATAGGCTACCTAAAAAATATGTATTTTAGTCTTTTCAAGTATAAAAATCATAATATTTCTTGTGTTAAAGTGAGACTATGGGTTTTCAGGTCTGATAATTTTCATTAACACTTCTCATCCTATTACCAACTCCCTTACCTCAATAACTCCTTCCAAACATTTTTCGTTGAGAGTACATGTTTGGCTTGTTGAAGGCCATCGTGCACATTGTTCCTTTTGCAAGACGAGCCCCTGAAGGGTAATAAGCTTGGAAAGGTAAACATACAACCTCATCCTACCTTCCACTACCCTTTCCCACCTTCAAATGACTTTTTTAACCCTCAAAATTCTCATGGATTCAATCAAGTAGCAAAACAAGGCAATATTGTAGCAATATTGTAGCATCATGTAGCATCATTTAGAAGCCCTCAAAACTTGACCAAAATTGTCCTTAAAGCTTGATTTTTCCCTCCTAGCCCTGAATAAAGTCTCTTAGGCTCTGAAACCATGATTGAGGAAGACCAAATACCACTTTATAGTTGCCTTTCTACCACTATAACTCACTTCAGCAATTAGGGTTAGTAGACTGGTTCATGAATTGAATAACATAATGATGATTTACATTATTACTTTTTGAAATGCTTAATAAACGTTGTTACTAGCATATAGTATCTTTAAATGAAGTGATTTAGAGTTATTTCATGGTCTTTATGTTATGAAATTAGAATAGGGTTTCTTTCCTTGTCTTTTGTTTCCTATAATAGGATAAGGTTTCCATTTCTGCAATTAGTTTAGGCTTGATCTCATAATATTCACTTCATTGCATCATATCAACGAAAGGACGCATTGCATGTTGCACATATAGTGCTGAAACCTCTTGATTTAGTATGAACCTTGGATTGATACTTAAAGTTCATATTCTTGGGAGTTGCAACATTCTTTTTACAATATGAGGGCTCATCAATATCAGTAACAATATAGCTGGGAATATTTTTCATGGCATTGTCTTGGTTACATATCGAACAAATTTGGACAAAGAAAACGATTCAAAAGAAATACTTCATGCCGACTTAACAGATAAGAAAGCGAAAATAACAATAACATTTCTTGTGCCAACATATTTAATCAAACAGCATGAGTCAAAACTTATTTCAAATGTTGGTGTTTCTATTAGAGAATTTGAAATAATTCCAAAGCATAAATATGATGGTGGTGATTGTGAAAAAACTAGTTGTCGAAATATTTTTAGTAGTGTAGAAAACATTTTTCAGTTTGTGCAGAGTACCAATTCTTTCCAAATATGAAAATTGCAACTATGTCCCATAATGATGATGTGTTTCCAATTGGCACAATCATTTTTATTGAAATTTTGGTAATGCACATAACAATGCAATATTTACTGGAAATCAAAGACAACAATGTGGAATAGGACAGGGCAACAATAAGCTTTGATTTATTTGAACATTTTATTGTTACAAAGTTATTGTCCATCTTTTTTTTTTCACCAAAATAACCAATCTTCATTGAAATAAAAATGAAGCTACATATGCATAGGCCTTTATACCCCAATGTTTAGAAAAAGTTATTGTTCATCATTTATATGGTTTTCATGTAATGCTTTTAAAATGGTGCATATGTAACAAGTTCAAGTACACGATAAATGTGTTTCAGTGTGTGTTTCAATTCAAAGAGAATTGCAACAAAACGTTTTTCCGTTGATCTTGCTAAAAAAATATAGTTAGAAAACGAGAAATATTTTTCTGGACTTCACAATCTATGTTTATATGTCCATTGAAAACAAGAAAGAAAGTCGAAAATACAAGAAACATTATTTCCTCTCCAAGTGGAATATGCATGGTAAATTATATTGTATTGTATATATAGACAGATAAAGAACAAGAAATAAAAAAGACAATTGATTTCATGTTACTAAGCCTATGTTTTCTATGTCAATTTTACAGTAATTTCAAGGATACCTTGCAGCGATTAGTGCGAATCCATTCGAGATTGTATGTGTGAAATACATTACTCCAATTACAAGTGCTATAACTATGAATAAAACTATGTTTTATTGCACCGCTTACAAGCAGGAATCTTGCTTTGTTTATTTCCATTGGTTAAACTCCATCATATATGAAAATGATAGGATTAAAATACAGTATATTTTGAGGGACATAGAACTGGAAAAATTATTACTTACACTACGACAAATTTCATAGAAGCAATATTGTGCAGACAAATCAAAATGTTATTGAAATCTTATCCAATTTCGAGACACATGGCACATTCACAATAAACCATCAAAATGTAGTTATACCTATATAATTATGGATTTCTTTGTTTACATTGTCAATAAAGTTGGTAACGACACAATTCTCATTGCTTTCATTACCAAGAATACTAGCATTGCCTTAAATTTTCTGGTTTAGGAATTGCATTTTTGTCGAACATTTCTTTCATTTTACTCGATGATTAGGATATGATTTCACATTATCAATGAATATACTATACTTATGAGAACAAAATTAGCAATGTAATAAATAGAGCAAACAAGTTGATTACTTATACTAATGCAAATTTTATTATGACATTTTACAAGAACATGTTTCAATGAAATATTTTGTTCGGGATCTATGTTTTTTACTATGTTATGCCATGTTTCTTTCTTGCAGTCTCGTTTCTTACATTGTTTTATTGATTTATGGAATTTGAAAGTTTTTTAACTAGTCACACAATATTGCAAATTGGTTATGCAATAATTTGCAGCTTGGCTAATGATTTTTCGATGACATCGTTATTAATTAATGAAATTTACAATCACAATTTCCTGTTTTTACAGTGTCGACCAATCCATTATTCTTTCTATTGGAACAATTATTTCATGTAAGATTTAAACAAATATATAAATAAATAATTATCCTACAGAGTTGAAACAAATTTTAAATAGAATAAGAAATATTATGATATAACTTATAAAATATGTTGCATTTACACGCACGTCTATAATCCAAAATAGCCTGATATGTTTTTTTTCTTTAATTCTGTCGAGAATTTTTTTTTCTAAATAATGCTATTCTATTATATTGCACATAAAATACATTTCGAAGCTTTCCTCTGGAACTTCTATTCTAGCCAATTCTGGAAGGAGCAGAGTTCAAAAAAACAAAAATATGACCGCCCCAGTTGGGGAAACCGGTCCAAAATTTGTTGCCCTGGGTAGGGAAAGAAGCATTTACAAAAAATATCCATGAGATTATCGAATTGTTCAGGAAAAACATGAAAATAGAAAGGTAAATCTTCATACAGAGAGGTAACCTCTCGATTCTAAGGTTGCATGGCATGCTACTTGTCATGAGGCAGAGGCTCTTCGATGATGAGGCACCTATAGTCATCAAACGTGTCCTCATCTTTCTTCGACGACTGCACCATGGGTTCAGGTGTGGTGGTGGAACACACAGGACTATCGCTACCTTCTCCCTTGTCATCTGTATAACGCTCTGGATTGTCGCTTCCTTCACTATTGGAAGAATGCTTGCTTGTTTTGAAGAGTGACACCTCAAATTTCCGGGAATGATGAGGGGGAGAAGGGGAAATGGTGGATTTCCTGAGACTCTTTCTTACACCTGAGCTAGCAGAGCTGGATGGAGCATCCTGAAAGCACACAGCAAGGGTGGTGGTGACTAGAGGGTGGTCTAAGGAGCCAGAGGAATCATAATGAAACTAGTAAGAGGAAGAATTATCCTTGGGAGGAGGAGGGTGACTATCCTCATGAATGGAGATGGGAGGGTGAGAGCTCTGACCTCTGCCTAATCCCCTATGACACCTCATCATGTGCCTCCATGGCATGTCTATGCATGAGGGAGTTGGTGCAAGGGGAGAGGCAGAAGGGTCGCAGGAGGCCAGAGGCAATGAGGCAAGTGGAGAAAGGTCACAGAAGAGCTTGATGCTACAACTGGCAGAAAGAACTAAAAGGTTGAGGTTGTAGGAGGAGAATTCTGGTGAAATGGTGAGGGGCACCATGAAAAATCATGAGGGTTTTCAGATCAGAAAAATGTAAATGCTGGATGCAGAGGCATTAACACTGGTGTGAGGCAGGAAGCTAGAGAATTTAAGAGTGGACGGACAGGAGCCATGCTTGGCCTTGTGGCCAAGCCAGATGCCGCGTGGAGGAGCCGCCACATCCCTAACCAAATCAAACACCCGCATCTGGGGAACCCTGTCGAGAATATTACAATACAATGCCTTCAACATATACTGAATTTCAAAATTGTTTGAGAAAATAGAAAAAATAGGTAACGATTTATTTACTAATTAATCATTTTTTATGGAAATTAACACTCCTAGTGAGTATGCTGCCATAATGGAGATATGATTTCTTTTTTCATGTTTTTCAAGAGCACTTCTGACAACATTCTTACAACATCTTGTCCATCTTTGAGTCACCTAAGTGTTTGTCGTAGTTCCAGTGTTCTATCCACTAGCATTAAAATATCTTGACTAAGCATTAAGATATGTTGGTTGATAATTAAGATATATTGGATCTATACATGTACCTCTTCCTCTATTCTCCTGCCATTTTTTCTTTCGTCCATTTTTTCACTGTTAGTAACAAATTCAAAAAACAATAGACAAATTATAAAGTAAAACTTAAAAACACTTAACAATTTCAGAACAACAAAAAAAATTGGTTTCCTATAACTTACTAATGATTCTAGAACAAAATGAACATTAACAAAAAATTTTGATAGGCATTAGGCCTACATATAATGCTTCAGAGGTGATAAGTCATATAAATCATGAATTGACATCTAAGTTCTAAAATGAAATTGAATTACTATCAATTTTAATGTTATTCATTAACCAGTGATCTTCATCAATATGCCTGGTACTGATTTTCTTGATCTTTAATCAGAAAAGACTATTTTGAAATATGTTACTTTAAATCATATACATTTTACTTAAATACAAACTTGACATAGTCCAATTGATATGATTATGTTTCATGATTGACATGTTTTACACACTTTCTAAATCGATATCGAGATACTATTTTACTAATTTCCTAAACTGCATTGTAATTTGATTAACTAAATCTCTTCTGCCAATAAAAAACAGTTATTTTTGTATTTATTCACTGAGCCAGCGCATATTCAACACGTTTACTATGTATACTTTCCTTGGTATCGGCCAAATTTTACTTTGCAGAAGACAAAGTGATTTCATATATTAGATGTCAATTCGTGACTCGGATGCCTTATTTCCTTTGTCGCATTATCCAAATAATAAATACACTATGTTCACTTAAATAATTAAATTAGGTAACAGTTTATAACTTCGTATGGTTTCTATCATTTTTCATTAAGCTAAAAAATAGCATTCCAAAACTATTATAAGCTTTCCTAAATGATAAAATATTTGATTGTAAACTTTGCACTTTAATAGTGTTCGAAATAGATTCAATCTGCCATCGAAGAAATAGAATTAGGTACGTAAATTGTACTTCCTCCACATATCCTCCATTTAATACTAGCCTCTCTAATTGGTCACATGTAGATACAAACTACCGATCACCAGCACTAACACCAACAACATCTCTAACTGAAGCCACTCTTTTAAAATCACCATGTATTCTTCAATCCACCGAATAAATATCAAAGTATTTTATAATATTTATAGATAAAATTTTATTTATATTTTGAAACCAATAATCGTTAAACAATGCATCAAAATATATGCTATTGAGTGTTTCATGGATAACGCAATTGTGTATCAATTTGTTGAGTAGATATTAATATGAATGCTAAGCATTAATTAATTATTCAATGCTAAGTGTGATTTTCAAGTTTTCGCATCTTCGTAAACATGAATGTCTTGACAGAGTTTTTGCATATAACACACTTGTCCTTTCTCACATGTTATAGTATTAAATGCTTCCAACAATTTGTATGTTATCTATTGTCATTATAATAATTACGTAATAAAATATGTTATAAACACTAATGTTAGACTGCACAAATAATGAGTAGATATGTGGTATTAAATTTGATAAGTGGAAATTAATATTTTATATTAGTTGTGAAGTCATTGTGCAGTATGTTAGCTTAGAAATTTTCTGCACTCAGCCTCTACACTCATGCAAGTGTTCTAAGAAAAACCCTACAAAATCCTTTAGTGCGGAATGCGGAGATCCACACAATGGACTTCCTCTGCACTTCCACACATGTGCCTAATTTTAGAAAAAAAACTATAAACAAAGCTTCTACTCAATGATCTGAGAACTGATGTCATTATAGGTTCTTTGCATAGACTCATGCAAGGAGGGGGTGGGGGTGCTAAACAAATCTCCAATTAATATTGTTATGTTTCCTTGTGTGGTTATGTGTCGAAGAACAATCCAAGGCTTCCAAAACAATTCAGATTTTCATTGTATAGAATTTTGTCCACACTCTACACAACCTTTACTTAATTCACTAGTGATATTCGAAAATACGGAGATATGCATTATTTATAATTAAAATATTGTGAATAGAAAATATGGATTATTTAATCATAGACGTGTTCCGAGAAAAACCATACAAAATCCTTTAGTGTGGAGTGTGTAGATCCACATAATGAAATATTAAAAGCTTCCTCCACAAAATGGAATTCCTCTGCACATCTGCAAATGTGCCTAATTTCAGAAAAATAACCATAAACAGAGCTTCTACTCAATGATCCGATAATTGATGCAGTTGCAGGTTCTTTACATAGGCTTGGTCGGGGAGGGGACAAGGGAACTAAAAAAATATCCAATCAATATTGTTATGTTTCCTTGTGCGACTATGTGTGGGAGAATGATCTGGGATTTCTAAACAAATCAAATTTTCATTGTAAATAATTATGTCCGCACTCCGCACAACCTTTACTCAATTGACTAGTGATATTTGGAAATGAAAAGATATGCATTATTTATAGTTAAAATATTACAAACAGCAAATATGGACTATTTAATACTAAAATATTAGTAGAATTGATGTGTTTGCAGGTTCTTGTCATATGCCTGAGAGGACGGGGGTGGCAGAAAAATATCCAATTGATATTATTATGTTTTATTGTGCTACTTTTAGAACATTTCATATTTTCATTGTACAGGATTTTGTCCCCACGCCGCAAAACCTTTACTCAATTGGCTACTAATATATATAAAAGACAGAGATCTTTGAAGGGCTCTTCTAGAAAAAGGGAACACAGAGATATGCATTATTTATAACTAAAATATTACCAACAATATCATATGGGCCCAACACTTACCTCGATTATTTAATACTAAAATATTAGCAATAAAATTCTTCAATGTGAAGTGCAGAGATCCACACAATGAAAGCTTCCTCTGCATAATGAACTTCCTTTTCACTTTTGCACATGTGCCTAATTTGACAAAAATAACCATAAACAAAGAGATATTCAGAAATATGGAGATATGCATTATTTACAGTTAAAATATTACCAATAATATTGTATGGGTCCACCACTTGCCTCATTGTTATTGCAAGAAAGCTTTATGCAGGGATGACGTAATTCTATAACGATTTGTTGAATAGATATTAATATGACTATTAAGCATTTATTAATTATTCAATGCTAAGTATGATTTCCAAGTATTCGAACCTTCATAAACATTACCATTTCAACATAGTTTTTGCATATAACACACTTGTCCTTTCTCACATGCTTTAGTACTGAATGCTTCCAACAATATGTATGTTACATGTTATCATTACAATAATTACGTAATAAAATATGTTATAAACACAAATGTTAACTACACAAATAACAAGTACAATATACGATATTAGATTTGATAAATGAAAATTGATATTGTATATTGGATATGAAGTGTTTGTGTGGAATTGTATGTTAGCTTTGAACATTTTTGCACTCAGTCTATACACTCAAACAAAGCTTCATGCTCATGAACGTGTTCCAAGGAAAAATCTACAAAAGCCTTCGGTTTTCCATGTGTGGCTATGTATGGGAGAATGATCTGGGACTTCCAGAACAATATGATTTTTCATTGTACTAAATTTTATCCACACTTTGCACAACCTTTACTCTATTGACTAATGATATTTGTAAATATGGAGATGTGCATTATTTATAATTAAAATATTACCAATAATATCATATGGGTCCACCACTTGCCTCGGTGTTAGTACGAACAACAAATATGGATTATTTAATACTAAAATATTAGCAATAAAATTCTTTAGTGTGGAGTTCGGAGATACACACAATGAAAGCTTGAAAGTTTCCTTGGCACAATGGAATTTCTCTGCACTTTTGCACATGTGCCTAATTTCATAAATATAACCATAAAAAAAAGCTTCTACTCAATGATACGATAATTGACGTGATTACACATTCTTTGCATATCATTGTACATAATTGTGTCTGCACTTCACACAACCTTTACTCAATTAGGCTACTGATATCTATAAAATACTGAGATCTCTGAAGGGCTCTTCAAGCAAAAGGAAACTCAAATATATGCATTATTTATAACTAAAATATTACCAATAATTTCATATGGATCCGAAGCTTGCCTCAGTGTATTGTGAACAGCAAGTATGGATTATTTAACACTAAAATAATAGCAATAAAAGCCTTTATTGTGAAGTTTAGAGATCCACACAATGGACTTCCTCCGCACTTCCGCACATGTTCCTAATTTGACAAAGATAACATAAACAAAGAGATATTCGTAAATATGAAGATATGAATTATTTACAATTAAAATATTACCAATAATATCATATATGTCCACTGCTTTCTTCATTTTTATTGCGAACAACAAATATGGATTATTTAATACTAACACTAGAAAATTTGGCAGAAATTCCGACGGCCAATTCGTCGCTATTCCGACACATAGTCGTCGCAAGAGCGACAGTTCGAGGGCGAGCAAAATGTGGTTTACCATACCGTCACAGTTCCGATGCAATTAAAAAGTGTCGCACTATCGACACTTTTTCCGTCGCTTCCAAACAAGCGTCACTCTTCCAACGTTTCCCAATCCGTCGCACTTCCGACCTTTGTAAACTGTCGCACTTCCAACAAAATGTGGTTCGACGTTTTGAACGTCGCTCTTCCGACGTCTGTAAACTCTCACAATTACGATGAAATGTGGTCCGACGTTTTGAACGTCGCTCATCCGACATTTTTATACTGTCGCTCGTCCGACGTTTCTAATCTGTCGCAATTCCGATGCTTACAAGGCGTCGGTATAGCGACAGCAGGTTCAATTTAAAAAAAAAAAAAATGAAACTTTAAAAGAGGAAAAACTCTGTTTTGAATATATTATATGAATTAAAATAGTCCATGAAGTCATTACATTTTCACATCTGAAGATTGGAACCCAAATATCCATCCAGAAAAGAAGAAGTCCCATCCCAGAAAATGATAGAAAAATACCCCATGTCACATACAGGGACATGATATAAAACCCAGTAACAGCCCACATGGAGATTATCGACAATCTGAGAAAGCATCCAAATATGCCCGAGGCATCTATAAGAAAGTGAAATAGCAGTATGTAGAATAGTAAAGCAACAAATAGAGTACCGACGTCCATTGTTCCAAATACAAATTAAAGTACCCAAAATCCTTGAACAGAGAAAAACGCTAATCATGTGAGGAGTTTGATATGTCCAAAATATAAAAAGACCATCAGACCATATCAATAAACCAGCAACATAGACCAGCATCGCTAGTTTTGAAGGCAGAGTGATAAACATTAATCATTTTTTTTTTCACAAGAGAAAAACGTTGTTTTGAATATATTATATGAAGTAAAACAGTCCATGAAGTCATTACATTTTCACATCTGAAGATTGGAACCCAAATATCCATCCAGAAAAGTGGAAGTCCCACCCCAGACAGTGATAGAAAAATGCCCCATGTCACATACAGGGACTTGATATAAAACCCAGTAACGGTCCACATGGAGATTATCGACAAATCTGAGAAAGCATCCAAATATGCCCGAGGCATCTATAAGAAATTGAAATAGCAGTATGTAGAATAGTAAAACAACAGATAGAGTACCGACGTCCATTGTTCCAAATACAAATTAAAGTACCCAAAATCCTTGAACAGAGAAAAACGCTAATCATGTGAGGAGTGTGATATGTCCCAAATATAAAAAAGACCATGAGACCATATCAATAAACCAGCAACATAGACCAGCATCACTAGTTTTGAAGGCAGAGTGATAAACATTAATCATTTTTTTTTCACAAGAGAAAAAACGTTGTTTTGAATATATTATATGAAGTAAAACAGTCCATGAAGTCATTACATTTTCACATCTGAAGATTGGAACCCAAATATCCATCTAGAAATGTGGAATTCCCACCCCAGACAGTGATAGAAAAATACCCCATGTCACATACAGGGACTTGATATAAAACCCAGTGATGGTCCGCATGGAGATTATCGACAATCTGAGAAAGCATCCAAATATGCCCGAGGCATCTATAAGAAAGTGAAATAGCAGTATGTAGAATAGTAAAGCAACAGATAGAGTACCGACGTCCATTGTTCCAAATACAAATTAAAGTACCCAAAATCCTGCAACAGAGAAAAACGCTAATCATGTGAGGAGTGTTATATATCCAAAATATAAAAAGACCATCAGACCATATCAATAAACCAGCAACATAGACCAGCATCGCTAGTTTTGAAGGCAGAGTGATAAACATTAATCATTTTTTTTCACAAGAGAAAAAACGTTGTTTTGAATATATTATATGAAGTAAAACAGTCCATGAAAAACACAGTTTTACAGACACATGAATCCTATAAAAAGTCTCTAGCATCAACTCATCATCCAGCAAGCCACAAAGAAATTTCTCCAACAACACTTTATTTCGAAAAAGTCAATGTTACTGCAAAGTATATGAATCCACACTTACTACTCCAATTGATGGAGTATTTATACAAAAAATCATACAAAAATATCTCATAACAAATTGAGATATTATCTAGGATAACTAATAAGTATTTTACAACAATATAAAGACAGATGGTCTCGTAGATAAGAAAAATGATAACTGATGTTGTGTTGTTTCCTTCTTTTAAGAATGTGCTGGAGGCAGGCCCTATATCTTGGCTTGCTGTTGTCCTCTTTAGTAATTCTATGTTGATTATTTCGTTTCACTGATACTCTTTAACTACTCTGATACTCTTTGACCTTTGTTCATCCTTTTATCCTTTTTATCATGATATACTGTGGTAAATAGGCAAAAATTTGTGTAAGGATAATTTTTTACAAAATTTCCATCATTTCTTCCCACCATTGAACTTCTGGCACTCTGGTCCTTTGCAACTTTCTTAGTGTTTCATCAGCCTCAGTATATCTAAAGAAATTAGGCTGATTTGGGAACAAATGATTTACTTCATGCTCAATATAAAATAAATTCTCCAATCTGTCATGAAGGTTTTTCCCTGTAGGCAATGCTACTGTTGATGAACTGGTTGAAGAACTAGCTTGATTATCAGCATATTTGTCCAATTTTTCAACATAACTATCAAGGTCTATTAGCTTATCTTCTGCAACTATAGGACTGGGCAATCCTCTTTTTAACAAAATATTCAATCTTTCTCTAAAGGAAATGATTTCTTCTTGCATATCTGAGCACCTTCGTTTTAAATTCTGTACCAGAGTTCTTTTAGTAAAAACTCTCTTTATTTCCAGAATTGTTCTGGTCCTGTCCTGAATACCAATTTCTGCAATTTGATCCTTAGTCTAAGTATTCAAAAAATGTATAAGTCTATTGGCCTCTTCTGGCATATTTCCCAACTCTTGTCTTGATCTCTCAATCTCATCCAGAGCCAATTTAACTAAGTTATTATGTTCATCCATTATTTGAATTGAGGACCAAACATCCTTTATTGATTGAATGATATTATCCCAAAGAATATCATTTATTTCTTTTAAAGGTTTCTCCAATGTGAGATCCTTTTCCAATGCTTTGACTGTTTTTTCTAATTTGTTCACTTCTCTTGTTTTATCAGTAACACTCATTTTTGAAAGATCATATTTATTTTCTAGAGTGGCCAATTGTTCCTTTGTTTTGTGAAGCTCTATGGCCTGAAGTTTCATATCTTCCATTGACTTTGTTAATTCATCAGTGTTCAAATTTGCGGTGTTTCTCTGTGACAATTCTGCTGGTTGACATGTTGTTGCTGTACCTATCACTACTCCTGCTGTAGATACTGGAATATTTGCCTGCTTATCTTTTAATGCATTCTCAAGCTCTTTTTCAGTTGCAGTAAGTTGCTCATTCAATTTTAAGAGAAAATCCATTAGTTCTTCCTCAGAATTTTGTTTGATGATTTCTGCAGTTTGTGGATGTCTTGAGGCCGATAACTTTAATTGTTTTCTCAGAGCTGCAATATCATCATCTTTTCTCTTGATCAAAGCTTCAATACCTTTCACATCTTTAGGATTATGACCCAAAACAATGATTATTTCCTCTAAAGTTTTGATTCTATTATCCTTAGCCTGGGAGGAGGCTTTTTCAAGATGCAACTGTGTATTAGTATTATCCAAAGAATCCTACAACTTATGGGTCATCATTGATTTATCCGTCAGAGTAGAATAAATCATCTCACCTGTTTGCTTGTGTAGCTCAATTTGATCTAAAGGATGGATATCCTTTGCTAAGACTTCAAAATTAGTCCTAACGTAATCTGCAGCTGTCTGAGGCTGCTACACCTTGGGCTTCAAATGGCTCATTAACATCTTACCTTGTTGGATGTCATAAGCTGACATCAATCTTTCTTGATTTTTCGGAGCCATCTTCAAAAATTGGTTGTACACTTGAAGTCTAAGTGGATCATTCCTGGCCTTTATATTGATGAATGTTCTTTTGATGTCCCAGGCAGTTTTTACTGGAGGTTTGAAAGAAGATATTTCTGCACTTTGTTGCCTCTGTATTTCCTGTTTTTGAAAATTAGTGGATGTCCCACTACCTGTACCTGTTTGCTGACTGTCTTCTCTTCCCTGGATGTCAGGGATTTCCTGAAATGATTCATCTTCTGGAAGGGGAGTTAATTTCTGCCTTTTAACATCTTGTTGTTCAGAAGAGCCACCAATAGGAGTAGTTGTTTCAGCCTCTCTCTTTTTTCCCTTTTCTATATTCAGAGGAGTTTGTAAAATAGAAATTTCTGGCTCACTGATCTGAGTAGGAGGAATTTTTCCTTGACCTTGTTCTTCAGAAGTCTCTGGTTGCTCTGTCATTATGAATTTTTCAATTATTTGTATATCAGGCTCCTTTTCTTTTCCTTTAGATTCTACTGCTACTATACTAATCTCCTACAAATTTTGTTGTAAATTCCTGGCTGAAGAAGATCCCTGCACCTGTCCAAAATATTCTAGGTCAAGTATCTTTTCAAGATCTTTCATTACATTTTCAACATTGACCTGCTCACTATCTTTTTCAACCAATGTCCCTTCTGTCCATTCATCCATATTAGCATATTGTTCTATTTCTGGGATTCTTTGATGGATGTATGGTGACTGTTTATTTTTCACTCTTCTATCACAGATAAAGTTGTTTGGATCATAAGGCACCAAGTAGAAACTCTTTTGTAGTCTGAGATGGTCTTCTAAAATCCTTTCGGCTTCCTGTCCAGCTTCCCTAGAGTTACAAATGAAGGGACCTAATTGGCTCTTGATCCTGAGTTGAGCCTTTTTATTTGCATTGCAAAAATGAATTATATCTGAATTATTCATCTGCCTGAAATATTATAATGCAAAGAGTCTCATTGGGACATACTTGGGCAGTTTGAATGGGCATAATTCACATCCATATATCCTGATCTCTGTGTAGTTTTTATATAGGTACCAGTCAACTATCTTGTATTTCTTTGAGAGCTGAAGGATTTTCTTGATTTCATTGTTAATTCTAGGAGGAGAGACTCATGTCAACAAGGTAGTTGCAAGATGAACAAAAAGGTCGACAAAATCATTATAGGAATAAGGAGAATCAGAGGAATTGTGAGTAATGGCAGACCAAAAGATGACTGACCTAGGATTCCCTTTGGCATCAAGTTTCTTAACATAAAAAGGGAAATTTTCTGACTGAAAGTAAATCATGAGATGATATATGACAGAAGAATACTTAAATACTCTCTCATTCTCAAATCTCATGAAGTGATCATGGATTTTGTCAGCAATATAAGATGCAAAATCGTACTTGACAGCAGGAGGCTGTCCAGGGGTAAAAATGGATAACAATACTAGGGTTAACTGATCAACATACTCACTAGTATTGAAGCCCATTATGGAAGATATCATGTTTAAAATAAGTCTACCCTCATCAGTAAAGAAATTATAACCATAAGGGGGAGGGTTTTTAGGTTGATGCTCTGGTAACATGAAGGTTTGGCATAGGCGGTTTAACTCTTCATGGGATAAATTAGTAGATTTCTCAAGTAATTCAGCCATGGACAGGGGAGTGAGAGCTTGACCAGGTTGGAATTGTAGCATTTCATTTATGGACTGAGCAGTTATTGGGAAAAGGACATTTTGACTTGGGGATAAAACTGCTCGTTGGTTGGGATCATAATTTGTGTAGCAATAGTGGATTAACTCAGGAAAAATATGGACTGAGGGGAGAAGGTACATAAGAAGATTTGATTCCCAAAGTCCAAAGATGTCAGAACCATTCAAATAATTGTCTCTGCAGCGGCAAAATATTTGAAGAGGATTCTCACCTAGATGCAAGTCCTTAATTTGAAAATCCATATCGGCTAAAGGAAAATAATCCAAGTCCTTGTGAGGGGCATTGATGGGCATGACATTCAGAGCTACAGGAACTTCCATTTCTGGTTCTTGTGGATTCAGAAATGGAATTTCGGGGTTTTTGTGGAAAAGGGGCACAATTACCAGTTTTGGGAATATAATTGCAGTTCTAGGAACAAAAAAGACCAAACTGAACTTCTTTTCAGACCTTAGTGCAGAATCAAAACTAAAACCAGGATTTTTTACAGAGTTTAGGGGGGAATTGGAATAAATACCTGTTTACGGGAAATGAAACGTGTTTAAACAGGCGCTGGTTATGACAGAAGAACCCTGAAATACTCGGTTTCAATTCTCTTCAGCAAGGTAACGGTCAGCAAGCGTTAACAGTTGGTTTTTAAATTTTGTTGCATGGAAGACTGGCTAGCACACGGAACAATGAAAATGACGCAGATGCAATTTGTTTTATTTACAAAGTCAAAAGGGTGGCGAGTTTTGATTGATGACGTCAGCATGTACGATGGTTTCGTCACAGAGGGATAGGAGCGGATCTTTTTTTGGGCCGCTCGCGCAGTGGAAATCCGGACCCAAAAAATATTAGGGCGAATTTGATAAGAAATTCGTGTCACAACTCTCCCTCCGTACTCTAGCCCAACTTCGGACCCGAAAAAGATTAGGGCAGAATTCATTTGGTTTTCGCGTCACAAAATTGGCCGACGTCAGCAGGTTTATTTTGGAACGCGAATTTGGTTTGAATTATGGTTTATCGCCATTTGAAGTCCAGCGGGCTCAACTTAAGAACAATTTTGTTTGATCCCATCTTATAAAATTTGTGTTGGTTTTCTTTGATAATACACATATTTATAATAAATAATGGGAATACCACACTAGTACACATGTGGAAAAGTTATATAAATTATTGAGAACAATCATTTTTATGTAAGAATATCCAAATGTGCTTTTGGGAAATAAGAATTCGAGTATTTGGTTCATATTTTTTTAAAGGAAGGAGTGAAGTTGGAGCCTCAAAAGATGCAAGCTATTACAAAATGACCTATTCCTAAGAAAATCAAGGTTCTTAGAAGATTTTTAGACTTACATGATATTATTGATCATTTGTTAAGAATTATGCATGCATTTCAAGTCCACTCACATATCTCTTGAAGAAAATATCATTTATATGGAATAATGAGGCTACTTTGGCATTCTCTCTTTTAATGGATGCCATGTCTTCTACACCAACATCGGTTGCACCTACTTTTGTTAAAACATTCATAGTAGAGTGTGAGGCACTAGGACAAAGAATTTACGTAACATTAACACAATAAGGGATATCATTGGCTTTTAAAAGCAAGGAATTCAAAGAAAATATTTGGTGAAATCTACGTATGAAAAATAAATGGAAGCAATATTACATTCAATAAAAAATGGGGATAGTATATCACTAGGAGGTACTTTAAAGTCAAGATATACCATGATAGCATAAAGTATTTTTTGAAGCTATGGATTTCATTGGAAGATTAACAAAAATGAGGAGAAAAAATGCAATTTTTTAATTTTGAGATAATCTGCAAAAAGGGTAAGGAAAATTTAGCACATGATGCTCTTTCTAAAATAGAAGAGGCCTCAAATTTATATCCAATTACATTTTCTATTCCTAGGTGGCTAGAAGAAGCTTGCCATAATGGAAAAATGACAATAGTACTAAGCAAAAACTAAAATTTATAAAGGATGGGATGAACTCTATCGAGCATTGGGAGTGAAAGAGAGATATACTTTGGTGCAAATGTAGAATATTTTTATGCACGCAAGCATATTTGAATAAAAAAATACTAAGGGAATCCCATGTCTCTCTGATGGTAGGATGCAGGGTTCCTTAAAACATCTCAAAGGATCAAAAAATATATTTTTGGAAGGAATGAAGAAAGATATTCAAAATTTTGTAAGAGAAGGTCAAGTTGGCATAATAAATAAAAGAGAGATAGTAAAATCTCTAGGGTTACTTCAACCATTCCACATACATATTCAAAGACTATAAGATATATCAATAGACTTTATTACAGGGTTACTGAAATATAAAGGTAAGTATTACATTTTTGTGGTCATTTATATAGACAAATTTTGTATATTTTTTTGTAGAGCTCAAAGTACATAAACAACAAGCCAAGTGGCAGAAGTGTCTGTGAAAGAAATTCATAGTCTTCATGGTTTTCCTAAAGTAATAGTAACAAGAAAATTTTGGAAATAATTATTTAATATGAGTGGAGAAACACTAGGTGCCATGAGTTCTACATATCAAACACAATCAAATGGTCAAACAAAAATAGTTAACAAATGTTTTTAAGGTTATCTACAATGTTACTCTTTAGAAAAGCAATCTTAATGGATGAAGTGGGTTCCTCGAGGAAGAATGGTAATATGATACTATCATACTACCTATCACACATCTACTAAAATTTCCCCATTTAAGGCCCTTTATGGATATCCAACTCCTAGTATCTCATAATTTTTGCAAGATAAGTCCAAAGTATAGGAAACAGAGTCACATATGGAAAATACTAAAGAAAATTTGAAAATTATTATGGAAAACCTTCAAATGACATGAAACATGATAAAACAACAAGGGGAACAACAGTGAAGTGAAAGATAATTTGAGGAGGGTAATTGGGTATTTTTTAGATTATAGCATTATAAGAAATTTTCATTCAAGAAAAAGAAGAATAAAGAATTAGCTCAAAAAAAATTGTTATGGCCCTAAATAATTATTCATAGGATTGCACAAGTGGTATAGAAGTTATATTTTCCTTCTTCTTGCATTCATAAGGTTTTTCATGTATCTTGCCTAAAAAAGGTTTTGGGAAAAAATATACCAATGTAAATAGAACTTCCAAAATTAGATGAAGAATGAAAGTTGATTCTTGAACCACAAAAAGTTATAGATAAACATTCTGTATCTCTTTGACATATAACCATTATGAAGTACCTAATCAAGTGAAAGAATATTCCTCTAGAAGAAGGTACATGGTAAAATGATCAATTCGTGATGAAATACCCATAGCTAAAGGGTTCGTTTGAAGTTTTGACAAAGGTTTTGTTATATGTTTTATATAACGCGCGGCGGAATAGTTTTATTGTTTGTTAAGGTCCCACACAGTGATCAAATTTGAAGGGCAGGTCCGAATTTCAATTAGAAGGGCATATATCTATGTCACCTTTCCATAATGAAAAGCTTTTAAAAAAAAAAATTCAATTGACCACAATAAATTATTTTTACATTTCATTTTCAGAAAGACAAAACCATCAATCTTTATATTAATAAAAGACTGTTACATATACAACAATGAAGAAGGCTCCATCTTTCATTTCTTAAATATCTCATTGGCAATGTCAACATAAGTCTTGAAGACACTATTATAAGAGTTTGGATACATACCACCGGGATATAGGAGATTCTTATGTGTCAGATTGCGTAATGCAATTTTGACTTTGTCTCACAAGGAGCAGCAGCATGGAGGTCTGGATTTTTCTTATAGAACTTTTTTATTATTATTTGAAACGTTGTTTATAGATATGAATAAAACAATGAAATTATGAGCATGGTGGACAATTAGTCAAGCTCATGATGCCAAACCATGATGATGTAAGTTTGGAATTTAACATTTTTACATGTTAAAGACAAATAGTCAAAATCACGGACAACTTAGTATGCCATAATTAATAATCATTCCCTGTTCACTTTTGTTAATAGTTTTATGTCACACGATGATGCAGGGGAATTAGGCACTAGCCAGCAATGTAGGAGGTTTTGTCCACATGTTGTGGCTAGGAGGGTTCGAAAACATTTGAGTTGTAACAGCTAGGTGTCAATACCTCAGCTGACTGTATTACTTAGACTAGTTAGAGTTGTAGGAGTCGAGCAGTTTCAGTTAGTTGAATTATTATAATTAGACCTTTTGATTTCTAGAACGGTCCTCTCAGAGGAACCGAAGAGCCATATGTTATGTATATAAATTGTAATTCCTCGGATGAATAAAAGTAGAGAGGAAAGAGGAGAGTAGAGAGGGGATTTCTGCAATAAACCTCTGTGTGTGAACAATTGTTTCCAGTTAAATGATTTCCAAGCTTAGTTGCCATTGAATTATCTCGAATTGCTAATTGTGAAGAATTTTTTAACTGTGAGGTGATTGGGTACTGATAATTCCATTCTTCTGTCTTTGAATTCCCGTAAATTTTTGGATAACCTTGTGAACTCACCCCACCCGAAGCCAAGGTTTGTGTAGAGAACCGGGGTCGTGAACACTGTTCAAATATAAAAATCCTGCTTAATAAAGAGACAAGATTTTTGTGCTTTCAGAACCTGACCCAAGGATTGGACATGAGTTAACAAACAAAAGGATAGTGGAACCAAACTTGCACCCGTGGTCAAGCCCTGTACCAAAACCATGAGCGGAATCACAAAAGCGGGTTGCCCATATCGCACCGCTTTTTGCGAAGTAGGCGGTATTTCCTATTCGCGATCGATGCCATAGGGAATGCAACACGTGGTGAAGTGACCCCCAGAAAACCACCGTTTAACCCACGCCATCGCATGTTAAAGCCCGACATTGGAAGCCGAGCGAAATTTCCAAGAGTCGTTGATTTGGAGAATGGCCATCGGACGGTGGTCGCACGTTGAACTTGCCCAGAGGTTAACTAAGGTGTGCGGAGGATAGCCAGGTACGATACGAGTGTTTGATTGGTTATTGATATATATAGGTGGGGCTGGAGTATAATGAAATTTTTTAATTAAACGATTGGCGAATAATTAGCATAAGTCTGGAGCGTGATTGTTGTAAGGCTGGGTGGTGAAATATAGAGCCGAAAGTTCATTACAAGTTATTTATTTAAAAATAAATGTGGAGTATAAATACAAAGTGTTGAAAGTTAAATATTGGTTATAAGACTTGGAGATAATATAAAGTCGGGAATATAAATTAAAGTCCAACCATTGTGGATAGTATTTATTTATCAAATTCTACGAATTTGATAAATAAACCCGAAGAAAGAAGAAGTCAATTAAGACTCAGGCTAGAGGAAAAGAACGGGGTAAACCAAGGGAAAATGCTGACAGAGCGATTGTAGACACACCAGCTCTCCTTAGGGGTCCAATTTCAATTTTTTTGCGTCACACGATGATCTCTCTTCTCTGGCATTTACTTGTATTGAAGATCACTATTCTAGGAATAAGGAGTTATTTTCTCCAAAAATAACCCTAGCCAAACATTGAAAATGCATCGAGGATATCTTTCTATGCTTCATAAGTACATATGTTCTACTTCTAAATCATGTCTTGGAAGTGGTTGTTTTGCTGGAAATTATTCACCAGTTGTTTTCATACCAAAGTCTTTTTCACATTTTCAGCATCCAATACATGAAAAAGATAATGGTTTAAAACAACATAAATATTTGAAATTTTGCAAGAATTGTCTAGCACACTTTGAATATGAATTTTGAATTCAAGTGCATGATGCTATATAGGATCAAGTGTCATTTTGAATACCAAATGTTTCACAAGAAACTTCTCAACATGCTACCCTGCAGTAAGGATTAAATGACAATATTGCATCAACTATTTCCATAATAAAAGTGAACCTAGACCATAAGACTAAACAACTACAAATGTTGTAGATCTAACAAGACCATACAATCAAATGTATTCCAAAAGGCCAATACTGTATGAAAAATGAAAAGGAGTTTGCAAACAAAAATACCTTAGGCAACTAATTCAATTAGATACACCAAACCATCAGCAAAAAGGAAAACCAACCTACTTGGCCCCAATATTTTCAACTGGGTCCTCTAATTCAACCAATAAAAAGGCCAAAACCATAGCATTGAGATACATTTCATTACACTGTCAATAACAATAAAATTTGACTCAGCCATAACCCTTTCCTTTTATTATTGTGAAAAGCTTTATGCATTACTTTAATATTGAATTATGAACTGTAAAGGAACTTACAAAATGTGACATTATGAACCTAGTCAAGCACACAAGAAAAAATATCCTGGACATGACCCTGGTTGACAAGTTGTATTGCTCATGATGCAAGAGGATTTGTACCTGCATTTCCAAGTCAATCAAAATCCATCATTATCTATACAATAAATACAAGTAATTGATGTAGTATTTTTTACTCTAAGATGCATTCTTATGATAATGTTAGAAAATATGTTGAAAATGTCAAAACATACTTGAATAAGCTCCTCTTCGTTTCAAGAAAAAATTATTGGAGTCGCATGAACTTGGAACAAGCCTCCCACGATCTGAAAGAGTAGCAACTAAGTCAACAGTGACTTTTTTGTTGCTACGCTGGATCAAGGGAGGTTTGCTCCAAGATTAAATCGCTCCAATAAATTATTCTCTACTAAACGGGGCCAACCACGTGAAGGTGGAAGCTCTTATGGCCCCTCCCCCCCCCTCACATCACTCTCAATTCCCCAATACCCAATCTATATTTCATTTTTTACTTTCATGAGCATAAAAAAAAATATTCAATAACTAATAAAAAAATAATTCAACAAAAAGTACGCAAGGAAACATTACAATTAATGCTTGACATAAAAATAGTATGATAAATGAGTTTTTTATATAATGCAAAAAACGTTCCAAGTATGGTAACTTTTGTCTTATAATAATACAATATTTTACATTATCGAAATTTATTTTTCTTCTTCCTATTTTTAAGGCTCCTAATTACATCATCAATATCATCATGCTTTGCTCCTATTTCGTGCCTTTCGACCCGCACTGCTGACCTAGTTGCGTAGTCACGATGTCTGGTCTCATCCAGTGACGGGGCATCGCCTACAAAAACAGATAATATTAAATTTTAATTGTCAGTTTTTAAATATCATTGAACTAGTCGATAATATTAATAAAAAAAATTGTAATGAGATTATTTACCTGGTGCACCAGTTGTCGCCGCTGACCTAGTTGCGTAGTCACGATGACTAGTCTCATCCAGTGACGGGGCATCGCCTACAAAAACAGATAATATTAAATTTTAATTGTCAGTTTTTAAATATCATTGAACTAGTTCGGTAATATTAATAAAAAAAAATTGCAATGAGATTATTTACCTGGTGCACCAGTTGTCGGCGTTGACCTAGTTGCATAGTCACGATGTCTGGTCTCATCCAGTGACGGGGCATCGCCTACAAAAACAGATAATATTAAATTTTAATTGTCAGTTTTTAAATATCATTGAACTAGTTCGGTAATATTAATAAAAAAAAATTGCAATGAGATTATTTACCTGGTGCAGCAGTTGTCGCCGCTAACCTTGTTGCGTAGTCACGATGTCTGGTCTCATCCAGTGACGGGGCATCGCCTACAAAAACAGATAATATTAAATTTTAATTGTCAGTTTTTAAATATCATTGAACTAGTTCGGTAATATTAATAAAAAAATTACAATGAGATTATTTACCTGGTGCACCAGTTGTCACCGCTGACCTAGTTGCGTAGTCACGATGTCTGGTCTCATCCAGTGACGAGGCATCGCCTACAAAAACAGATAATATTAAATTGTCAGTTTTTAAATATCATTAAACTATTTCGGTAATATTAATAAAAAAAATTGCAATGAGATTATTTACCTGGTGCACCAGTTGTCGCCGTTAGGACTGTTGCCCTGTCTTCCTCTCTGGTGGTAAGATCCTCAAGGGAAACATTCTCTGTCATTTAAACAAAAAAAGTTATAAGGACAACCATCAAGGTATAATTAGAAAAAATTATAAGTGGAAATTAATTACCGTCATGACCCTCACTGATAGTAGCATTGTCGGCCTGGTCCCTACTACAATGATCAGGTTGCACGTGAGGATCATCTACATTTGGCTCTAAAACTAGGTTATTTGCGTCGTCGGTAGTGTTGCTCCCCTGATTTAAACAAAGTTGTTAGACATTAAATTTATGCATGAAAACAAACATATTGAAAGGTTAATGTTTTACCTTATCAGGCATTATGGATCTTGGGACCTGCCCCAAGCTTATGCGACGTTCAACTACGGTTTGATAGCCGAAATGGAAAGCGATATTTTTATCTTCCTCTGTAGTTTTTGTTCTGAATTCATCACCCTACATTACATATGATTGTGTATTTTTAATCATATTTGATAGGATTACAAAAATGTTGGAAGGCGATACAATTAATTATAATATGTTTAGCTACTTAATTACAATTCTTGCAGCTAATTTCAAGTAGCCGCCCTGGCCTAGCTTGTGATGGCCTTTTTTTTCAATCCTAGCTTTGGTTGCCTTTGAGGTGTCAGGAAACCTAGCATCAAAAGATTGAAGTCAGATATGACGTAGCACACTTTTATTTTAGACATAGATAAAATTAAAGCTATTGAATTAAAGTTGTAATTTACCTTGCGGGTCCAGTTGGCATTTTTCCTTCTTTCTTTTCCCTTTTCTCTTTTCCGTCATGGATGAGTGCTCTCCACTCACTCTCTGAAACTGCGAGAGGACACTCATATCTAGGGTTAAATTGTAATTGCGTCCTATAGGTGTCCCTGGTATATTTAAAATATTTTCCGGCTACCTGAGCCACCGTTGTTTTGTCAAATGTGCCGACCCCAAAAAGGGCTTCTAGATAATCTAGAAGTTCTTTTTTCAGGTTGGAATTCTGGGAATTCCACCCTGTGCGTATGGTTGGGCCAAAAATTACCAACACATGGCTCTCCAGAAACCTGTAGAACTCATTGTTTCCTACACAGAAAAAAAGAAAGAAAGAAGATATTATCATTAATTTAAAAATAAAAATCATGATAAATATGTTTTAGATAAAGTACATGAAATAGTTAAAATATTATAATTTACCTGGGAGTTGTACATGCTTTATAGGGACACCTTCATCGTACACCAACAATGTGCCATTAATGGTCCCTGTGGAGCTGACACGTGTAGCTCCAAGAAACACAATAATGTAGTTGGCCATATCAACCTCATCATTGCCAACACGTTCAGCGGTTGGCTGGGTGTCTGCTTGGGCAGGGTGTGTTTCTTGGCTAGCACCTAAAGGAGTAGAAGGTGTACGAGAGGGTTGTTGGGCAATCTCTTGCCCTTGTGTCCCACTACCACCAACACCGGGTTCAGCAAATGCCGGAAAACGCTACATACAAAAGAACTTTTTGTTAGTTTAGTCAATGTAAAAATTAAAAATCAAACTATCACAATTCATCTCATGCAGAACAAAAAAAATATCCTTTTGACTTTTTATTATTACATGATATCTATTTAGCTGCCTCATAAGATGTTGTATCCTCTCTTCTGTTTTAGGTGTTTGAGGCGCGTCTATCAAAGCATTAAATTCCGACCTTGCATCTCGTGCCTTTTTTTGAAACAACAACACTGGAGATAGGGATGAAGAAAGCTCTTCCTCAAAGAGGGAATCATCAGGCGTACCATGGCTAGGTGTCTGCATATTTGAACAAAATTAATATTATTTCAATTATGTAAATAACTAAAATACTTGAAGATAGAGCAATGCTGGCACTTTACATGTTCTTCCGCTGGCCTCTTTCCGTGATCATCCCGTCTCGGGGTTGTTCCTGCACTGCTCTGATCAGTCTACCACATTGCAATAAAATTATAAATGTAAAAACTTGAAAACAATATCTAACTTGAAAACACAAAATGAAAACTGAAATAATTTCTAATAAGACAGAGTTAGAGTTTCAAATATGCCTTGCATTAAATTCAATCCTGGAAACATGTCATTGCACATTAAGGCACCCAAACAAGAGACGAGTTGACAATGAAGACCTTATTGAATATATTGTTGGAACAACTTCTAGTAAACTTGTTGTGAAGACCTTGAGGACATTTTTGGAGCAACATTGTTGAAGCTGATGGTATAGCATTGTTGGAGATGATCTTGAAGGGCCTTGAAGTGAAGCTTTTGGAGCAACTATTGAAAAATCCTTAGAGCATTTAAGTAAGGCACTTTCTATATTCCATCACCTTTTTCCTTTCAATATCCTTTAAACAATTTTGTTGATATTTAATGTTTGAAATCACATTATAATTCCTTGATTATATGTGTTTGGGGACTAGAATAATTTCACACTAAACCATGCAAACTTAAAAGTAACTTAACAGATCCATAAAGTAATAATAATCATAATTCCTAATTTCCTATTGTACGATATGATGCAAATTATTCAAACATGAAGCAATGAAGACATGCAATGTCTGAATTTCAAAATTGATGAACCAATACAAGAAGTTAGAAACTACAACTTTGATTCAATACTCTGTGTCCTAACTCCAGGAAGGAATCTAGTTTGTAGTACAGAACATGCATCGTGTATTATCAATTCTTAATTGACAACAACTAAAGGTCATCTACCTCATCAATTCCTTCCCATTTTGTGTTTTTATGTTATATTCCTTATAAAAGTGTCAAATTTCTCTCAAAGTAAGCAACAACTGAATAAAATAAAAAATAGTTGAGATATGATTGAGAAATGGTCATTTATTTCTTGAAAGGATCTTCGCAATTTCTTTGGTTGTTTTTCATCTCAAGAAACAAGAAATGACCTAAGAAACTATTGTGATGTAATATAAGAAACAACACGGTGCAATGGCTATTTTCAAAGCCAAATGATGTCCATTGAGGACATGGCCTTTATTTGGTTCCTGTTTCATAGGAGTTTCGGGTAGAAATGGAACTTTGTTGTACCATTTCCAGTAGTAAAAAGGGAAAACCTTCTTTTTCCATGGGAAATAATTTACCTTTCCTTTTTCAAGATAATCTAAATCACAAAAAATATGAACTATATTGCACACATTCTTGGATAATGTGAAAGTGGAAAAGGAATACCCTACACAAGTGATGCACACATGTACATTTGAACACTAATAGATTTTTGTGGTTGAAATGCAATGCTTGTTTTCATTTAAATGTAGGATTTTTAAAGCAGGGAGAAATAATGGCTGCCAAATTAATAAGCGTTTCTTTGGGAAAAATTTAAATATTGTATTGGGTGATGAAGATAATAGAGGGTATTGAATCTTGATTCTTGACATCTAGAGAGAACCCTACATCCTAACACAATCTAATGGAATTGACCAAAAAAACCCAAATAGAGTCAACCCTACTATAGGAGGAAGGGCTTGCAGTAAGAACTTACCATTTTGCAAGAGCTGAGGGCGAATGTTGTTCTGCAAGAGATGAGGGTGAATGCAGGGTGAATGTTGTTCTGCAAGAGCTAAGGGCGAATGCAGGGCGAATGTTGTTCTGCAAGAGCTCAGGGCGAATGCTGTTCTGCAAGAGCTCAGGTCGAATGCTGAGGGCGAATGTTGTTCTGCAAGAGCTGAGGGCGAATGCTGAGGGAGAATGTTGTTCTACAAGAGTGGAGGGTGAATGCGCGCGTGATATCAGACGTTAATGTAGCACGCATGTACATTTGAAAACTAATAGATTTTTGTAGTTGAAATGCAATGCTTGTTTTCATTTAAATGTAGGGTTTTTAAAGCAGGGAGAAATAATGGCTGCCAAATTAATAAGCGTTTCTTTGGGAAAAATTTAAATCTTGTATTGGGTGATGAAGATAATAGGGGGTATTGAATCTTGATTCCCAACATCTAGAGAGAACCCTACAGCCTAACACAATCCAATCGAATTGACCAAAAAAACCCAAATAGATTCAACCCTACTATAGGAGGAAGGGCCTGCAGTAAGAACTTACCATTTTGCAAGAGCTGAGGGCGAATGTTGTTCTGCAAGAGCTGAGGGCGAATGCTGAGGGAAAATGTTGTTCTGCAAGAGCTGAGGGTGAATTTTGTTCTGCAAGAGCGGAGGGAAAATGCGCGCGTGATATCAGACGTTAATGTAGCTATTGTGACGGATACGAAACAATAAAATCATTTTTATGTAGCGCGCATATAAGTTTCGTATTTGTATTTAGCACACATATAAGTGTCGTTATACCGATGGCGGAAAAGGCATCACTATTGCAATGAAGGCCTCCAAACATCGCAATTACGACACTTAGACATTGTGTCACACTTGCGACGTTTAGAGGCAGTCGTCGCAATAGCGACGCGTTGGGCCATAGTGTCGCAATTGCAACGTCTTCCTCCAAACGTCGCAATTACGACACTTTTCTAAGTGTCGGTATTGCGACACTTTTCTATAAACGTCGGTATAGCGATGGTTTCGGGCGGGATGGAAAAAATTTGGGGAAATTTCCAACATTTGGTCAAAAGCGTCGGAACCAAGTGTCGGAATTTCCGCCAAATGTAGTAGTGTAAAATATTAGCAATAAAAAATTTTAATGTGGAGTGCAATACGGAATATACTTTGCATAGGCTTAATAGTATTATGTTTCCTTTTGTGGCTATGTGTGGGAGAATGAGAGTCGGGAATTTCATAAAACTTCGAATTTGAGAGACAAGAAACCAAAATATGGACATATGCATTATTTATAGTTAAATATTACGAATAATATCGTATGTGTCCACCGCTTTCCTCGTTGTTATTGCAAACAACAAATATGGATTATTTAATACTAAAATATTAGTGATAAAAGCCTTTAGTTCAAAGTGTGGCATGGATTATTCTTTGCATTATGTTTGCTTGTGTGGATATGTGCGGTAGAAAAATCCAGGACTTTCAAAACAATTCGAATTATAATTAATTTAGTATAAAATCCTCGTGTTCTTGTATTATAATTACTTTAGTATAAAATCATATCAAGTGTGTATCAAAAATTCAATGAGCATGTAAATTCCAACCCTTGTCACTATTATTTTTAGTGATCGTGCGACGTCGCAATGCGGAGGTATGTGAGTGCGGAGGTTTATGTTCCTTGTTCCACACACCAGGCCTTCTGCACATATTTGAAATCTTTATGTTGTCATTTCCTAGAAAGACAGGTGACCTCCAGCCCAATTGTAACAACGATTATTTAATCATGTTAAATCTTATGATTGTTATATATAGTGTGATTTTTATTAAAATAATAAATATACAAATATTTTTTTAATTATTATTTAGGAACGTATTTCACAAGAAATGCTTCCTTCCCATGACATTTGTGACCCACATCAATTAATAACGGCTTTGAATGTCAATTACCAATTGAAATATGTTATTGAGTATGGAATTAGATGTGTGGAGGAAGTTGTGTGGATGTGGTTGTCATGTGTGGAGGTTGTTGTTCAGAGGAAATGTGTGCAGAGAACAAATTCATGTGTATAGATATTTCATTGTGCGGAATGATTTGTGCAAGGTTTATTAAAATAATAAATATACAAATCATTTTTTTAATTATTATTTAGGAACATATTTCGCGAGGACTGCATCAACCCCCTGACATCTTGGACCCACATCAATTAATAACAGTTTCAAATGGAAATGTAACCAAAAGGCCTTATTAAGTATAGAAGTAGTTGTGTGAAGGAATTTTTGCGTAGGTGGTTGTGCATGTGCAAAGTTGGTTGTTTAGAGGAAGCATGTGTGGAGAACAAATACATGTGCGGAAAGATTTGTGTAAGGAGAATCAATTAATTGGTGGTAGAGGCGGGGTTTATGTTGCATCGCAACTATTCTTATTGTTGATATATTGTGTATAGATGTGTGAAATTGACAATGCTCGATGAATTGGTTTATTTCATCATGGATTTGAAATAGACTACACTCGTATTTTGTTATTTTTATTTTTTATTTTTATTTTCTTTTCCATGTCGTTCACATACTAATCCAAAGGGATCATTTTTTCTTAGCTTAATCATGGAGCTTGACCCTGAGAGTATCAAGAGAATTGAAACCATGAACTCTCAATAGCAAAGGTGCTTCAACCAATTAAACTAACCGCTAAGGCTCATTTGTTCAATTATTTCAAGAGAAGCAAAAGATTTTTACATTTTGAAGTCAAAGAAACTCGTCATGCATATTTTATATAAATATATTTTTTATATATTAAATTAAAAAAATGAAAACATCTTATTTTTAAAAAGATATTTTGAGTTAATAATTATAATATTAAATATTAAATTAATTAAATTATGTTAATTTTATATATTTTAAATAATAATAATAATAATAATTACTTAAAAATGAAATTTATATTATATTTTAATTAATTATTACAGCATGAAATATTAAATTAATAAAATTATGTTGATTTTGAATATTTTAAATACAAAATAAATATATTTTTTTGGGTTTTAGAAGTTCTAAATTGTATATTATATTAATGCTAAATGCATTTTTTAAAATAAACATATAATCATTCATCACTTATAACTTGCCAACATGTATTTATATAATTTTTTCATAAGACTTTTCCATTCATGATCAATTTTTTTAGTACTCACTATTTGATTTTGTGACTTTGTGTTGGTAGCAAATGAAATAGGAGTATCTTCTCCTTTTTTATGTTTAATTTGTTATAATTCATGAGCAAGAGCTAGACAAATTTGATGGTAGGTCATTCTTATAAGCTTTATATTGATCATGGATGAGCCACTCATAAGGTAGTCATGCATTACCAAGGGTGAGTATAAAATCATTCACAGAAGACAAAAGTAATCCATATTCAATGGACAAGTTATAATTATGAAAATTCAAATATGTATTGACATAGACATGAGTTAAGAACCAAATATTATTTATTCATAATGATGGGGTTGAAATATGATTCAATGGTCACTATGGCATACATACCATCACTACCAATCTACCATCCATACTTTGACAACCCAAAATCTCCAAGACATTTTTCTTATTCAAGACAAAGCAGAGCTTCCTTCCAAACAAATGAAAGAAACAATTACATATTTGAATGTTAAAAAGCCATCCAATAGATCCTTACAATATTTAATTATTGGGTAAGATCATATTTGTGAATAGATTTAATTGAAACATTATTTGTTTTTTATCTTATCATTAATATTCCTATTAACAAATATTGGAGACTCAAGGATCCAAAATTACCTTGTAACTACCCATCAGTCTTGATAAGCTACAACATAACCTAGAGGAAATTTTATTTGGGAAATACATGGATGATCCTTTTATGCATGATTTGGATTGGATCGTTATATTATTTTTCATCCATCTTGATGCTTTTAGAATTGAAAATGTGGAGGAATCAACTTAGATGACCATTTTTACCAGCAAGACCTAGTTTGGCAAATTTGGGTCTAAAACCTTTCGGGAGCATTTTGAGGCATCAAATGACATTTTTTTGGGTAAATTTTTTTTTTATTTAATGTGACACCTTTCATTTCCATTTCTACACATAAATACATTTCCAATGGTGCAAGAACTTCCTTAATCGGAATTTGTATGCAAAAGTTATGCCACTCGAAAGTTGACCTTATTGTTTTGGACACCATAATTCAAGAGGATGCCATGTCAACTCCTATTATTTATGGAAAAGGGTCTAGCCACGTGAAAATCATGAATAAAAATATAGAATATTCCATATTTTAACTCTATTTAGAATTTGAGGGAATAAAACGTAACCATTAGTAGGCTATCAAGTTGTTTACAACCGAGCCACTAGAAGGAAAAGGGTTCCATTTTTTCTGAGTACATTTTGTTCCATAGATGAGTAGAGTAGCTAAGAGGGATAGGTAGAGAGCACACAAAGATTTTTTGTGCACTGTAGTAGCCCACGAGCCATAGGCCTTACTTCTTTGTACTGGTAACTATTTTCTATTCAGAGAAAGAGAGTAGAGCGGCCTCACCTTGCAGCTATGTTTTATCTCGAAAGGGTTTCTTAAGTTATATCTTGTGTCAAGCATGGTTTGTGAGATTTTATTTCATTGTTATTTATTTTTTGAAAAATTATAATTTTCATGCATACTTAATAAAAAATAATGTAGAACTATATAAATCTACAGAGAAATAAACCCTCATATTGTAGATTTCAAATTTTTAATCATAATTTTATCAAATATGTTGTGAAAAACTATCGAGTAGAATATCCATGAAATTTTATGGATCATATTGGTATTAGAGTATTTTTATTTGGGTATATTATGGATATTTTCAAGAATCTATATTGGTTAAGCCAAAATTTATAAAACCCTATTCATGGCCGATGAATATGTGAATAACCTTCATGATCCTACAAAAGAGAGGTTTCCCCGGTTGGAGGCACAAATTGAAAATATAAATCGTAACATGAATCTCCTCAGGGTGGCCCTTGTGAAATTTTCAATATTGTTGCAATTACTAGTTATTATTTACCTTTTAAATTTTATTATTTGCCTTCTACAATTTATATGTGAAAAATATTGAATAAAACACTACTGCAACTTTACAGAATATTATAGGAACTGAGAAAATATTCCACAAACACAAATAATGAATGTAACAAGAACCAACCCAATTTCTTGCCAGTGGGGTGGCTACCCGCTTACTCAACTCCTCGAGTAATGCTAGAGGAATGGGGTAATAAAAAAAATGTCCTTTAATCATTTAAATTATCAAATCTCATTCTAAGGTTTGGACACATCGTTTAAGCTTCTCATCTTATCCATAGAGCTTCATGTCCAGGACCTATAAACTCTTTGTGCACCCTATGCTGGTTTTAATAGCTTTGCTTCCTATCAACTGCCACTTTTGGATTATGTTTAATAATATGAATTTTTTGCTCCATTTCCTTGAGCATATCAAGACTAACAAGGACCATGTTCACTGAATCACACCAGTTGATAAGAGTATTGCAACTCCTGCCATACAGTGCCTCAAATGGACTCATCTTTATGCATTCTTGGTATCCATTTTTGTATGCAAAGTATACAAGTGTAAGGTACTCCTCCCACTTCTTGGGATAATTCATAACATACATACTTAACATGTCCTCGAGGGTATTATTTGTTCTCTTTGTTTTCACATATGTCTATGGATGATATGATGTACTAAGTTCAAACTTAGTCCCAAAACATGCAAATAGTTCCTTGAACTTAGCATCTCACTCTGAGATAATTTTCTTGGGAATACCATACAATATCACAATATCCTTTATGAATATTCATGCCACCTCCCTAACATAATTAGTGAATTTAACTACTACAAAATGAGCCACTTTGCTCAAATTTTCAATTACCACCATGATTTCATCATGTTGCCTAGAGGTTCTAGGAAAACCTGTAATGAAATCCATCAAAATTACCTCCCACTTCCATTCTGAAATGGGAATGGGCTACAATAGCATTCCTGGATGCTTGCATTATACCTTCACTTATTTGAATTCTATGAATTTAGCCACAAAATCAACCACCTCTTTCTTCAAGTTTGGCCAATAGTATAATTGTTTAATTTTCATGAGGTTATTTTGGTACACTAGATGGACTGAATAAGGCTTGACATAAAACTCTTTCATTATGAGTCTCTTTAATTGATCAATGTTTTCCACATCAATTATGTTTTTGAACCTAATTAGGTCTTAATTAGTGAGCTGATATTATTCTTCCTCATTACCTTGTATCAGCTTTTCTTTCATTCACTGAAATTTTTCATTTTGTTTTCCTGCATTTTTTAGCCTTTCTACTAGGTATGTTTTGTATGAGCTTAAAGCTACCAAATGATTCATTTCAATCCTCCTACTCAGAGCATCAAAAACTTTTTTTTCCTTGCCTTTAATGTAGTTTATTTCAAATTCAAACTCTCATTATGGCCATCCATATAGATTTTCTTGCAGTTATCTTAGGTTGCTCAAATAAATACTTGAGCCCACTCTGGTTTACCATAAGTGTATAGTTTCTACCAAGGAAGTAATTTCACCACATTATCAAATCATGAATGATGGCATCCAACTATATATCATGAGTCACATAATTTACCTCATGTTCATTTAAATTTTGGGACTCATAACATACTACAGGTCTTTCCTGCATTAAGAGTCCAACGAGTCCTTCCTTGTAGGCATCTGTGCACACTAAAAAATCTTTATCAGGATCTGCAATCCTCAACACTGGTCCATTTGTGAGCAATTGTTTCAACTGCTCAAATATTTGTGCACACTGATTTTTCCACTCAAATTTCTTTCCTTTTCTCTACAAGGATGTGATAGGGTGGCCTATCTTGGAGAATTTTTTAATAAATCTCCTATAATAACCTGCCAATCCCATGAATGATCTGACCACATTAACATTTTTTGGCATTGGCCACTCCATTATAACCTTGATCCTTTCCAGATCAATGGATATCCCTTCTTTGGAGGAAATATTCCCCAAATAATGTATTTTTGACTAGAAAAAGTCACATTTGTTGAGCTTCGCATAGAGATTGTGCTCCCTCAGCAATTGTAGCATTGTATCCAATTATTTTTCATGCTCTTCCTCTATTTTTTAGTACACTAATATGTCATCAATAAACACGATGACAAACAAGGATGAAGCACATGAATATGGAAGGGGAATTAGTAAGCCCAAATGGTACCACTACAAACTCATCGTGCCCATATCTTGTCCTAAAAGCAGTCTTGTGAATGTCGTCCTCCTTGATCCTTACTTGATGATATCCTAACCTCAAGTCAATCTTGGAGAATATTTTTGCTCCTATCAACTAATCAAAGAGATCATAAATTCTTGGCAATGGGTACCTATTCTTTATGGTCACTTTATTTAATAGTTTGTAATCAATGCATAATATAAGGGTTCTGACCTTCTTCTTCATAAACAATATAGGTGCTCCCCATGGGGACACACTTTTCCTTATGTAGCCCTTATCCCACATCTCCTTGAGCTGAAATTTCAGCTCCACCAACTTAGGGATACTCATCTTGTATGGTGCCTTGGATGTTGGTACTACTCCAGATACCAATTCAATAGAGAAATATATATATCTCCATGAGGAGGTAATCCAGGAACCTCTTCTGGAAACACATATGCATACTGATGTAGAATTGGATACCTTTTCAGCAATTCACTCTTTTTATCCTCTATGATAATGCTAGCCTTATCATCGCTTAAAATTTGTATTGCAAACAACATGCACCCCTTTTTGCTATTGTTTTTGGCTTGCATAGTTGTGATCATGTGGGTTTCACTAGTGGAGCAATACCATACCACGTGGGTTCATATTGGGGGATATATATTGAGTAAAAAATTACATAATATATTGGGGGGTATATAGGGGGTAAAGGGTTTTTATATTGACAGTTATAAAAAAATGGAGCTCAAAGTTAATGAAAAAATATAAAGGTGTATAAAAAATGTTAATGAAAAAATGGATACCAACAAATCAAGTGAAATTAGGGGTTTTTTAAATTGGGAAGGTGTATTGGGTTCATATTGGTAGGGGATTAAATTATGTGATTTTTAGAGGTATTTTCCAATATATATTCAAACTTAGGGTATTGTTTAATATGCCATGAATGCACGTGATATGTCAGAGTTCCATTGAGTGAACCCCCCATGGTTGTGATCAACCTTACTAAAGTAGGTTTTTTCCTACCCTGCAAAACCCATCTTTCTCCTTGCTCATCCAAGCATTCAATTTCCTTTTTCGTAACAATCCACTTTGGTTATGTGAAAATATTGATTCCCAATAGTATATTATATACATCCAATGGAAATACATTCAAATGTGTTTTTGTATGAATTTCACTAAGCTCAAACATACATGATCTCACCTAGTGATTAATATTTCTTTTGGTTATGGTTTCCAATTGAACCAACCATGGTTCTTCATGTAATTATTTGACCAAATTTCATTTTTCAACAAGATCTAGGCTAACATATTTGTAATTATAACCTAGATCAATTAAAATAGAAACAATTTGATCACACAACTTACCGTCCATCTTAATTATGTATGCTTGGTGGTTTGCCTAGTGGTCATCTACAGCTACATAAATTATGGGAATTCCCCAACCCACATCACCCACTATGCGAGATTATTGGGCATTGTAAATTTTTGGTCCATCATTTTGTTAATGTACACAGTCCCTTTTCCTATGGTTTTCACCACATTTCCAACACCTCAGTGGATCTCTGCCTTCAAGCTTAAACTGCCTTGCTACTGGTTGTTGCACATTCCTTTTGACAGCAACATTAGTCTTCTGGTAAGGTTGCTTTGCAGGTGTTGGATGCTTACCTGCCTTCTTTTCTAAAATTTTATTAGGTGAATTCTTCTTATGTCCAGCGTTTTTCTTTTCCTACCAGTTACATTCAACTTTTGGTCTTCATTTTTCCTATTCATAGTAGTGCTTTATCTTCTTAATAGCATCCTTCAGATTCGGTGGTTCCAATAACTCAATTTTATCTGTGAATTTCACAGGCATCCCACTGATAAACCTTTGAATCTTAGCTTTTTCATCCTTAATATATGGAACACACCTCAATAGCTTTAGGAACCTGGTGACATATTCCTCATCAGCTAGTTGTCCCATCTCGAGTAAATAGAACTCTTTTGCATTTTCATTATAATAATGCTCAGACAAGTATTTCTCCTTCAGTAGATTTTCAAATTCCTCCCAAGCTAACTCTTTCTCATTGATGCCTCTAAAATTCCTCAAATCTTCCCACCATATATATTTTATTCCCTTCAATTTTCAGGTGGTAATTCTAGCTTTCATATTTTCAAAATAATCATGGATTCTGAAAATTTTCATCATGCCCAACAAACATGATTTTTCATTCTCTAATTTCTTAATTTCCCCATCAAATGTGGGTGGATTGTCTTTTGTGAATTCCTCAAGCATGCAATTATTTTCCTTATTTTCTGGATGATGATGATGGTGATGATGATAGTGATGGTGGTACCTCTTAGTAGCAGAACTAAATGGCCAGCTAGAATGATGCACATGTGTGTTGATTTCTCCTCTTAGGGTGCCAATTGGTGCATCCCCCTTCACATTTGATGAGCTCCATCATTAGACATATTTGAAGGGGTTAATAGTCACCTTTTTGCCTTCTTAGATCTCTTTTTCTTGCATTATTATTATTATTATTTGGTTTTATTATGCTAGTATAGGTGGTGATTAAGGCTAACATACTCTAAGTGCCTAATATGACGTCGAGTGCAAAAAATCATGAATTATTAATCATTTTTATAAGGATTTTATCATAAAGACTTGGAGGAGACAGAAAAGAGAAATTATAGGAGGATTTTCCACCCTCCTTAACTCTCAAAGGCATCCGAAGGATCCAAAATATTCTCTCCAGCAATTCAAATTCCAAAGGCAGCCAAAGGATCCCCAAGGATTCTCTCCAGCAATTCGATTCCAGAGGCAACCAAGCAACTCAAAGAGGAGTGCACCCAATCTTTGTTTACTTGGATTCAAGTGGACTCAATCACCATTTTGTAGGGATTTGTTGGTAGCTTCCCTGTAGAATAAATAGAGCATAGCTAGAGCTAGGAAGAGTTAGTCAATTCCAGTCGATTCTAGTTGGAACTTTGTTGCAAGTTATTGAGATTTTTATTAGTTACTCAGTGATTAAACTTTCATAGATGTATGAGGTTGTTCTTTTATAAAATTAGCAGACTTATTTAATTTTACTTATTTAAGTTTCAGAGAGCTAGGCTCATGGGATAGGGCCCAATCCATGTGCCTCAGCTTCTCTGATGTTACCATTCTTTCCTTTCTATCATTTAGCTATTTTTGTTTCTATTATTTAGTTATTTCTGCTTCTAATAGTTTCATTGATGTTTAGTTTTTCTTTCAATTTTTTTTTGTGATTCTTCATTTGCTTACGAAGAGTAACAGAGTAGAAAAAAAATTCCAAAATTTGTGGTCAAGCCTTCCCCTCTCATCTCTGTCAATAGAGTTCGAGCAGGGTTGACCTCCCCATAGGCCATAAAAAAACTGCTTTTTTGTTCACTATTTTTATCATGCACTTTTCATGTTGTCGTGCATGAATCAGCAAGTTTAATTGCAGGCATAGGGAGCCACGGAGAATTTCATTGACACCTCCCGCTTCATCTTCCATCTCTGCTTTTACGCCTCTAAAACCCTGTTGTTACACTTTTAGTTCTCCTTTCCTTAACATTTGTCGCACCCTTTTTATTCACAAAATGCTTGAAAAACCATTGAAACTCAACCTCCTCCTTTCCTCCTGGAAATTCCCACTATCGTACATTGCACTTCTCAAATCGCGAATTTTCCCCTTTCTTCATTAACAATTACCGTTCGTTTTTTCTGAATGTAATATTGTGACATCGCATATCACAAATTTCACCATTTACCTTTTTCTTTTAACACTTATCGCTCATTCTTTTGATGCGATAACTTTGCTACATTGAAAATCGAATTTCGCACCTTTTCCGTTTTTCTTCAAGACTTACCGCTTGTTTTTGCCGAATGCGATATTGCGAAATCAAAAATCGCACCATTTACCTTTTTCTTTTAACACTTACCGCTCATTCTGCTGATGGGATAACTCTGCCGCATCGCACATCGCAACATTTCCCTTCTCCCTTTAACACTTACCACTCTAAATTTGTGATATTGCAATTTTGATATTGATCCCACCGCCATGTCATCCGCTGCATCACACATCGCAAATCGCACTTTTTAGTTTGCTCCTATTAACCTTTACAGCTCCAGCTTTGCGATATTGTGATTTCAATATCACATATCGCATATTGCAACTTTTGCCTCCATCGCATCTCTGCCATCACACTTTTCAATTCATTCCGCTCCAAAGCCATTTCTGCATTATAATAAGGTTTTATAAGCTTTAACCCCACTCTTTCCACTTCTATGCCTTGTTTCATGCGTTAAGCCCTCCATTAGCCACTTTAGCCCTTTTCTTTCCTCCAAGATGCAAATCAACACTTTTTCAATTAGAATTAAGTCATGGATAGCTTAGTTGCATGAGTAGAAGCATGGTAGATAGACCATAGGATAAGTTGAGTGCATTTAGCTGTTTAACCAAGTAAAGTGTGGTTTAGAATTAGTTTCCTTTCTGCCATTTCTTTTTAGCAATATATTTTAGTTTCTTTTCAGTCATTTTCCTTTCTACAAATTAAGTTAGTTCCCTTTCCGTCATTTCCTTCCAGAAATTTACTTTCCAGTTCTTATCATAGTTTAATAAATAGCACCCTTTCGTAAAGAAGAAGAGGATGACATGAGCAGAATGCATTTTTTGTGTATATAGTACTGTCACCTCCAAGTTTGTATGAACCCCGAGTTGATAAAGTAAAGTAGGGTAGCCCCTGGGAGTTGCAGCACTCTTGGTGCAATACCAAGTCTCGCCACTTTTTGGCATCGTTGTCGAGGTGTCTAGTAGATGCCTTGATTTTGTTTTTAGAATTATTTCTGCTTTCCTTTCTTTTCATGTAATTTCATAAATATTGAAAAATGCAAAAAAAAAATTGATTTTCATGCCTCGTAGGACTAGGAATACTCAAAAACAAATCTTACCTAAAACCCCCACATTTCCTCCTAGCCACCCTTCACTCTTCTTCGGTGGCAGTGAGACTGAACACCCTATAGGAGAGCCTTCTGAATATTTTGATGATCCTATTGGGGAAGAAGAAGAAGACCTTGTTTCAACTAAGGGACCTACTTCACCTATCTTAACCATGGCTGGGATCCAGAGAGGTTGATGGGGAAACTAAGATGAAAAATATTAGCCCCTCAGCTCTTCCAAACTTCCATGGACTTACCTTTGAGGATCCTGACACCTTCATGTTATAATTTATTATTATTTGTAGGACTTATGACTACACTTCTAATGATCAGAAGTTGAAACTATTCCCATCCACCCTTAAGGACGCAACCTTGCGCTGGTTCATGGGTCTGCCTGGGGACAGCATCACTACCTAGGCACAGATGGAAGAGACCTTCAACAAAAAATATAGAGACTATTGTCGGTCCAAGGAAACTAAGGATTAAATATTTAGGATGACTCTAGGACCTGATGAATCCCTAGAGGACTATGAAGAGAGGTTTCAATTAAACTATAAGAGAGCCCACTGTACTCTTAATCTTGCATCACTTTAACTTTTACTTCTTCGAGGGATCAGTGAAGAGATGATAGAAACCTTGATTATGTTAACAGGAGGATATATCTACCAACAACCCTGTGAAACAATCAAAACTGTCTTCCGGAACCATTCTAGGGCATTTTAGGAAGAAGGGCAGAGCTAGCCAAAGTACATCCAATACCCCTTCCTCTTCCACCTTCATAAAACATGAGATTGGAAACATGTTATAGGACTTCAAGACTGACATGATGCACACCTTTTCTTTGTAAATGGACACAATGCAGGTGAAAAGGAAGCAAGAGGAAGCAGAGAGAGCCCTGGCCATATTTTTTCCTAGATGTACCAGGAAGCACCCAAGAAATGAATGTCCACTGAATGTCATAGATGTTTTCTTATTCTGTGAGGAGAATCATGCCACAGAAAAGTGTCCCTCCTTACCTGGACTAAAATTTGTATATCAAGGTGGGAAACAATGCTAGAGAAACTTTGTTTCATCAAACATAGTAGGCCTCAAGGCCCTTGGTCATATCAATAAGGTATTAAAGGTGCACCTTACTCTTACTATCACAACAATCAGAGCGCACCCGTGCAACCTTGGTACACCCCCACTCCTCCATCCTGGTCTACACTTCCTACTTGGCCTTACAACCCTTCATGTCATCCTTAGCCAGTAAACCAACCATTTCAGCAGGATGTTCCACAACAACCTCAGTGGAACAATCCATCCCAAGGGTAGAGGCCTCAAAAAAATCAACCACCTACTCTAATGCCTCCACCCCAACCTCAACCTCAGCTTACTCATGTTGCTCCACTTAGGCTACCTATACCTGCACAACCCAATCTGAACCCAAACAACAGATAGTCACAGCAGGCTCCCAATGAAGAAATATCCCATCCAGCTTATGTTGTGGAGATACAGGAGGTTAATCTCAGGCTGGGAAGAGTACTCCCAAACAACCATCCTCCATCTCCACCTATAGAGGTTAAGGAGGAAAAGGAAGAAGGTAACACTCAGATCCAACAACCTTATTTTCCTGAGCACTTGATCCACCATAGTCAGCACACCCCAGAGGAGACTTAACTCCTAGAAGAATTGGAAAATTTTTGTATAAAGATACCACTTATCCAAGCCATTAAAGATGTCCCTATCTACAATATGCTCATCAAAGAAAAGTGCTTCAAGAAACCTGGGAGAAGGAAGAGAGATATACCCCCACCATCAATTTGGTAGGACAATTGTCTGACCTAATGTAGAAATTTTAATAACTGATATATTATTAACCGAGATTCTCCTGATCACACACTATTTTAACTTCATGCACAATACAGAATCTCTTCTACCATTGATCATTACATGCAAAAATAAAATCAATTGCATGCACACATTAAAACCATAAAAAATCACACATATGAACACAGTATTTCATGGGAAAGCTTAAAGTTGAAAGCCCCCAACTATCTGTATATTATATGTCATAGAGATCATGTAACAATCATTGTACAAAGCTCCTCACAAGCTCTCAGCACAACCTCCAATTGCTACACACTAATCAAGCTAGATCTAGTAAAACACATGCTCCAATCTCTGCCACCTGATAGCCAGCCTCTATTGTGTAATCAATGTTGTAGGATGGCTCATTAAATAACTTGAACCACCTGGCTTGTACTGCGCAATCCTCATGGGCTTCTCCAATCACTGGTTGTTGCAAATATGCAACAGTATAGTCACAACTGATAGTTAACCTGCTCTTTCACCTATCTCTGCACTGGTCTCCACTGAAACTATCCATGCATTGAAGTTAACTGATGTATTCCTTAGTTGATTAATCAGTTTATAATTAGTGAATTAATTAATAATTAATTCACACCACTCTCACTAATTGTATCAATCAGTTAAACTAGATACAAATAGCTCAATTATGTTTAGATTAGTTAAACTGAACACAACTCCATTAACTCCTCAATCAACTCCACCAAACTTTGTCACTTGAGTTCTAACTGAAGTATCCATGCAATAGCTCCACATAACCCTCAGGAATAGCGTAATTCCTTCTGTCAGCTCCTGTGCCACATCTGTGCACTTAACTGAAGTGCTCCAAGAGAATAAGATAATGTTTATAGTCCAAATATTATTAAGAGCTAATAATATTCGACATATCTATTTTTAAACTGGCAATCTAAAAATAGATTCCGCCCAATATGTCTAAAAATAGAAGTCCATCTATTTTTTCCAACTTGACCAACCATCCACAAATAGCATCCTGCAACTCATAGAACATGATCCATATGTCTAAAAATATATTTTGCGCCAAAAATAGCCTGCAGACCCACTTAGTGAAGGCAACTCCTTTCCACTAAGCTCATCATCTTGTTGCAATCTCAACACCTGATGCTGGGGAAGGTGATATTTCCAAAGTACCTGGACCCTGGTAGTCTAGTTTTTCATGTGCATATAGATGGTGTCATAGTCCCCAACACTTTGATTGATCTAGGGGCTTCCATCAATATCATGACCAAGGAAACTATGTTGAAACGTAATCTCCAAGGGACTTTGAGGAATACCACAACAGTTCTGAAACTTGCAGATCGGTCCACAGTAACTCTGGAAGGAATTGTTGAGGATGTTATCATTCCCATTGACTCTTGGGAGTATCCAACAGATTTCATGGTCTTGCAACCAAAAACCAAGTTTAATGGTTATCCTCTCATCTTAGGGAGACCCTGGTTAGCCACTACAGATGCTTATATTAGTTGTTCATCCGGAAACATGACTATCAAAAATAGGCCTTTGTCTAAACAGCTAGTGTTATATCCTCCAGCCCAGCCTTCCATTAATCATGATCTCCCTATATGGTTGTAGGATGAAGAATATGAGTTATATCACACTTCCCCTATGTGTACCGTAGATGTTATTCTTAGAGGGGGGCAGCTTGATGAAGATGAATTCATCGACCATGCCATTCAAAACCAGTCCTCCACTAACATTCCTCTCGAAACCTTAGTCAAAGAGTCTAGAAGAAAACCTTGGATGGAAGTGCACTCAGTTGATTCAACCTCTAAAACCACCAAGGCTATTGAGTTTGGCCCATCTAGATCTCTGAAAATCAACCCAAACCTCTCAAATGAAGAATAGAAGCAGTTATGCCAGCTTTTAAAAGAAAATCTTGAAGCATTTTCTTGGGATTACAAGGACATGAAACAGGTGCATCCTTCAGTATGTAGACATCACATTTACAACAAATAAGGATGCAAGCCTATGAGACAACCCCAAAGAAGGATGAACCCAGCCCTGAAGGACATAGTCAAAGAAGAGATGCAAAAACTATTGGATGCGGGGTTCATATATCCTATATCTGACAGTGAGTGGGTATCCCCTCTTGTCCTAGTCCCAAAGAAGAAGGGGAAGTGGCGAATCTGTGTTGACTATCGATAACTTAACATAGAGACTAAGAAAAACCATTTCCCTTTGTCCTTTATAGACCAAGTCCTGGATGGCCTTGCAGGGAAGAAGTTATTTTCCTTCTTAGATATCTTTAGTGGGTAAAATCAGATTCAAGTCAGCCCTGAAGACTAGGATAAGACTACGTTCACCTTCCCTCGGGGTACCTTTACTTATATATTCCTACCCTTTGGGTTGTGAAATTCCCCAGATACCTTCCAAAGAGTTGTCCTGAGCATCTTTTCTGAGTTATTCCATGACTCTATTGAAATCTACATGGATGATTTCACACCATATGGGGATGACTTCCAGGAAGCTCTCTCCAATTTAGGTAAATTACTAAGAAGGTGCATTGAGATGTGTCTCCCCTTGAGCCCAGAAAATTGTGAATTTTGGAAGAAATCAGGGGTTTTATTAGGACACTCGATATCCCAAGCAGGAATACAGGTAGAGCCAAACAAAATCACTATCATCAAAAGGGTACCTACTCCTCAAAAGCAGAAAGATTTCAGGAGTTTCTTAGGCTTACCTATTTACTATAGAAGGTTCATCAAATATTTCAGCAAGATGGCTGCACCATTATTTGGATTGTTGGCCTAGGATTTTGAGTTTATTTGGTCTGGTCCTTGTCAAGAGGCTTTCAAGCTCATTAAGGAAAAGTTGACTACTGCCCCCATCCTCTAAGGTCCAAATTGTACTCTGCCTTTCCACATCCACACTGATGCATCCGACAAAGCTATAGGGGAAGCATTAGGAAAATTAGAGGACAAAATCCCTTATGCCATTTATTTCATCAGCAATAATTTTTCCATGGCCGAGCTGAATTATACTGTTACTGAGAAGGAGATGTTAGCTATTGTTCATGATTTGAACAAATTTAGGCATTATGTAACTGGATATCAGACCTTTGTTCACACTGACCATGTATCCATCAAGTATTTAATGAAAAAAATGGATGTTAATGCTAGAATAATTATATGGTTGTTACTTTTGCAGGAATTTAATTTGACTATTGTTGATAAACCTAGAAAGGAGAATTTTGCGGTAGATTTTTTGTCTAGGTTAGCTATCCCTGCAAGTGGAGAAGGAATAGTGGATGACCAGCTGTCGTATGAGCATCTCTTTGCTATATCATCACTCTCACCATGGTTTTCTGATATAGCCAACTACTTGGTTGCTGGGGGACTCCCTCCTAATCTTTCATTTAGGGAGAGGAGCAGAATCATCAAAAAAATCGCCCCTTTCACATGGATTTGGGGAAATCTTTTCAAGCTAGGCCCTGATCAAATCCTAAGGAGATATGTGAGGGAGGAAGAATTTGTTGATATCCTCTCTGCATGTCATGACAGCCCATGTGGAGGCCACTTTGCTGCAAAGAGAACTGCTTACAAATTTTTGCAGACATGATATTATTGGCCTACCCTTCATCAAGATTCTATAAGATACACCAGAAAGTGTGACCAATGCTAGAGGATGGAGAAACCCACACAAAGGGATGAAATTCCTTTACACTGTTAGGTGGCTCTTGATCCATTTGATAAGTGGGGCATGGACTTTTTTGGACCTATCGATCCACCATCCAGACAAAAGAAGTATATCATAGTCTGGACTAATTACCTAACAAAGTGGGATGAAACAAAAGCAGTGAAGGTAGCAACCGAGGAGGAAGTAGCAGAATTTTTGAGGGAGAATTAGTTTTACAAGTTCGGGTACCCCAGAGAAATAGTCACTGATCAGGGAGCACAATTCACCTCTCACCTCATTGAGAATCTTTTGAGGAAGCACAAGATTAAGCATATAACTTCTACTGCCTATCACCCTCAGGCGAATGGCCAAGTAGAAATAACTATATTAGCTTTAGAGAGCAACTTCACCAAGGTTTTGAGCAGCAGCAGAAAGGATTGGGCAGAAATATTGGTGGAAGTTACTTGGGCCTACAACACTACTTGGAAGACAACAATAGGATTCACTTCTTATGAACTAGTCTATGGTAAGAAATCTCTACTTTCAGTTGAGTTTGAATTCAATAATTTAAGAATGGCAGCTGAATTAAATCTAGATCTATCAAATGCCCAAAAAGAGAGGTTGATGCAAGTAAATGGATTGGATGAGTTCATAATGCAAGCACTTCTTCACACAGAGGTATTTTAGCTGCAAAGGAAGGTCTGGTATGACAAGAACATCAAAGAAAAGACCTTCCAAGAAGGATATTGGGTGTTGTTGTATGATTAAATGTTTAAATATTTCAAATACAAGCTGATGACAAGATGGTTGGGACCTTACACAGTGGAAAAATGTTTTGATAGTGGCACATTTCAAATCAGAACCATATATGAGGAAGGAATCCCCTTTCTTATCAATGGTCATGGACTAAAAATTTACAAGAAGCCTTTGTCAAGGGTATAGTTCATAAATTCAATAAGAAAAGAGGTGTATGTGATGGGAAACTCCATATTTTCCCACACCTCCTAAAAAAAATAAAAATGAAAAAATAAAGATCCATGGGTGAAAACCTCTCTAAGGCACCCAAGGCAAGCTTGTGGGTTGATAACCTCGATGGAGGCAACTCACTTGCTCTCAAAAAAAAAAAGAGAGAGAAAAAGAGAATAAATATCCATGGGTGAAATCCTCTCTGAGGAGCCCAAGGAAAGGTTATGGGTTGAAAACCTCCAAGGAGGTCTCCCACTTTCTTTCAAAAATAAAAAATAAAACAAACAAACAAAAATGCATTTGCATCTCTATGTTTTCTATGTTTGTTGTTTTGCAAGTTGTTAATGGTTTCTGGAAACACGAGGAGGCATTCATCTTCTTTTTCCCTTCTTCTATTTTACCATCCATCCCGTCATTCACTCCATTCATTTTCATAACTTCATCCATCACCTCCATAAACCATATTCCTCCATTCCTAAGCACAATGTAGCAAAATAAAGCAACCCACAACTTGCTACAAACATCAGGAAGTTCCTTCAAAAACAAAGTTGTTCACGGACTGCAAAGAAAAACAAGGAGGAGCTAATAAAGAAGACCCCAGGAAAGACAGGGCTACCATCCATGGCATCTAGAGCACCCCCACGCATCATCTACAATGGGAAGAAATAGCAAGAATATCATCATCTCACTCAGATATTTTCTCATTCAGCAAGTTTCTCACTCAGAAAACAGGAAAATAAGGAAGAACGCGGCATATAAGAGGCTTGTCTCTAATTTCCAGCTCCTAAAAACACCTTGAAAACAACGAGTAAACTCAGGTATAGCTTCTCACCCCTTGCTATGCATCCACAATAGCTAGAAATAATTAAATTTGCAGACTTAGAGTTTACGGGGAAGAAAGGTGGTCAATTATCTTGGCCACCATCGTGAAGTATGACTAGGGAGGAACTGCAAAAGCCACGCCACCTGGGCATGCAAAAGAAAATTTTAAATAAAGTTGATTAGAGGAGAATGAGGGGAGGAAACACGCAGTCCATCATGAATTAACAGAGAAAAGGAAACAGCGGTCTCTATCGAAAACTAGAGCTGAGGCTGAGTGACATAAGCTCTCCAAAATTAGTTGCACAATCTAATAAAAAGAGATCCTGTCTCATCCAAAATAGTAAATTGGGAATTTTTGAGAGAAAGAGACCAAATGGAGCCTACAGCACAGAACTACCGAGAGTGGGTTGCGTATTTGAACAACATGCAATAGCAGCAGCAGAACATCGTCACCCTACCCATGGCCTAGTCCTCTTTCGTGCAGGGGAGCTTTTATGGCAACCTAAACAAGGTCGAATTCCAATTATATCCTTACAGAAGAAGAAGAAGAACCAGCAAAAGAGGAAGAACCAGAAGAAGAGCCAAAAGAAGAAGAAGAACCAGAAGAGGAACAAGAAGAACCAAAAGAAGAAGAGTAAAATACAAAGGGCCAAGGAAAAATAGAAGAGATGGAAATAGAAGTCATAGAGGTAGCAGAAAGTGAGCAAGAAATAGACTCACAACACAGCACCACATCCCCTCAAGACAAAGAGGTAGTTGCCACCTTAGCTTCTCTGAGTGCAAATAGAAAAAGGCATACCTCTATGCATTTCAGAGCTGAAAAGAGTCAGAGGATAAGTCAGAGAGAGACAAAAACTCCTCCCATGAGCATGATTATCATTGAATAATCAACAAGGGATAAAGAAATAATCGAAGAAACAACACTGAAGGAGAAGCTTCAGAAGGCACAGGCAGAGAATGTAACACTGAAGGAGCAATTGCAGCAAAAACGGCAGCAAGTAGCCACCATGGAAGACTTATGCATAGAAGCCCTTCAGCACGGATTCCCTTCTGACTCAGATGATGTGTACCTCAAGGAGAAATGGCTCATATTTCAAATAAAAACTCTAGCCTCCCATGGATCCCTACCTTTCCAAGATTGTAGGAAATTCATTGATTTCTACAAGAAAGCTATCATGGTTGATCAGGCAAAGATGGCAGAGTTTTATGTGCATAACCTTGTGCTGAAAAATATGGATACTTGGGACCCAAATCCTACAATGGGGGATATGTAGTCGATGGCTCTAACATCTTGGATGACGAATGAGGAAACTAGAGCAAAATACATATGGGGAGTCATGGGAAGAAGAACTAGAGAACCCCTATATATCAGACCAGAATTTTTCAACTCATGAGGAGTCATCCTTAACCGTCGAGAGATTGAAAGAGACCCTGCACTAATTGAAAGCTAGCTTTAGACTTAAACACAGGTAATAGGCCACTTTGATGATGTTTCTATGAAAATAGAAGATAAGTGCATGATGGCCAGCCAGAGGAGATGGAACAGCCTCAAGAACAGGGAGTACCATACTTCAGAAAGGCTGATGGGTGCATTGGAAAGGGAACCATTATACAAGAGGGCCATGTAGACCAAAAATATCCAATGTTTGGGAATAAAGCTCAACCCACCTTTGTTGCTGGGGCTGAATGATGAAAAGGACACAAATTCACAATATATATAATGGGAGAATACATAAAATAATAATGGTTTTTACCCCCTTGGGGAAACTCCCACACTTCTTCCTCAGGAAATCAGGGGGGCTATCAAAGCCTTGAAGGAAATACAAGAGGAGTATTAGTTGCTCCGAGGATGAGCAACCATTTAGTACGGGGGTGATGATGAGCTCCATCATTAGACATATTTTGAGGGGTTAATAGTCACCTTATTTCCTTCTTAGATCTCTTTTTCTTGAATTTTTATTATTATTTAGTTTTATGATGCTAGTATAAGTGGTGATTAAGGCTAACATACTCTGAGTGCCTAATATGAGGTTGAGTGCAGAAAATCATGAATTATTAATCATTTTTATAAGTATTTTATCATAAATGCTTAGAGGAGACAACAAAGAGAAATTATAGGAGGATTTTCCACCCTCCTTAACTCTCAAAGGAAACCGAAGGATCCCAAATATTCTCTCCAGCAATTCAAATTTCAAAGGCAGTCAAAGGATCCCCAAGGATTGTCTCCAGCAATTCGATTCTAGAGGCAACCAAGCAACTCAAAGAGGAGTGCACCCAATCTTTGTTTACTTGGATTCAAGTGGACTCAATCACCATTTTATAGGGAGATGTTGGTAGCTTCCCTGTAGAATAAATAGAGCATAGCTAGAGATAGGAAGAGTTAGTCAATTCCACTCGATTCCAGTTGGAACTTTGTTGCATGTTATTGAGCTTTTTATTATTTACTCAATGATCAAACTTTCAGAGATGTATGAGGATATTCTTTTATGAAATAAGCAGACTAATTTAATTTTATTGATTCAAGTTTCAGAGAGTTAGGCTCGTGGGTTAGGGCCCAATCCATGTGCCTCAACTTCTCTGTTGTTACCATTCTTTCCTTTCTGTCATTTAGCTAGTTTTGTTTATGTCATTTAGTTAGTTCTACTTCTAATAGTTTCATTGATGTTTTGCTTTTCTTTCAGTTTTTTTGTTGTGATTCTTCATTTGATTATGAAGAGTAAAAGAGTAGATAAAAATTTATAAAATATGCGGTCAAGCCTTCCCCTCTCATCTCTATAAATAGAGTTCGAGCAAGGTTAACCTCCCCACAGGCCATAAAAAAACTGCTTTTATGTTCACTATTTTTATCACACATTTTTCCTGTTGTCGTGCATGAATCATCAAGTTTAATTGCAGGCATGGGGAGCCACGGATAAGTTCATTGACACCTCCTGCTTCATCTTCCATTTCTGATTTTACGCCTCTGAAACCACATTGTTATGCTTTTAGTTCTCCTTTCCTTAATAGCTGTCGCACCCTTTTTATTCACAAAATGCTTGAAAAACTATTGAAACCCGACCTCTACGTTTCCTCCTCGAAATTCCTGCTACTGTACATCGCACTTTGCAAATTGTAACTTTTCCGCTTTCTCCATTAACACTTACCGTTCGTTTTTTCTGACTGCGATATTGTGACATCGCATATTGCAAATTGCACAATTTACCTTTTTCTTTTAACACTTACCGCTCGTTCTTCCAATGTGATAGCTTCGCCGCATCGCAAATTGCATTTCATACCTTTTCCCTTTTTCTTCAAGACTTACTGCTTGTTTTCGCCGATTGCGATATTGCGAAATCGCAAATCACAAATCGTACCATTTACCTTTTTCTTTTAACACTTACCACTCGTTTCGCCGATGCAATAAATCCGCCACATCATACATCGCACTTTGCAACATTTCCCTTCTCCCTTCAACACTTACCACTCCAACTTTGTGATATTGCGATTGCGATATCAGTCCCACCACCATGTCATTCGCTGCATCGCACATCGCAAATTGCACTTTTTATTTTTTTCTTGTTAACCTTAACCGCTCCAACTTTGTGATATTGCGATTGCGATATCGCATATCGCAACTTTTGCCTCCATCACGTCTCTGCCATCGCACTTTTTAATTCATTCCACTGCAAATCCATTTCTGCACTATAATAAGGTTTTATAAGGTTTAACCTCGCTCTTTCCACTTCTAAGCCTTGTTTCATGCGTTTAGCCCTCCATTAGCCACTTTAGCTCTTATCTTTCATCCAAGCTGCAAATCAACACTTTTTAATTTAGAATTAAGTCGTGGATATCATAGTTGCATGAGTAGAAGCATGGTAGATATACCATAGGATAATTAGAGTGCATTTATCCATTTGGCCAAGTTAAGTGTTGTTTAGAATTAGTTTCCTTTCTGCCATTTCTTTTCAGCAATATAGTTTAGTTTATTTTCAGTCATTTTCGTTTCTGTAAATTAAGTTAGTTCCCTTTCTATCATTTCCTTCCAACAATTTACTTTCCAGTTCTTATCATAGTTTAAGAAATAGCATCCTTCGTAACACAGAAGAGGATGACATGAGTAGAATCCATCTGCTGTGTATATAACATTGTCACCTCCAAGTTTGTACAAACCCAGGGTTGATAAAGTAAAGTAGAGAAGCCCCTGGGAGTTGCAGCACTCTTAGTACGATACCAGGGCTCACCAACAGTATCTTCACTCTCAACCCTATGCCCATTTCTGAATCTGTTACCATCTGCCCCATTGGTATTCTCCTATGACTCTTGATGGATCCTTTTGTCTCTATGGTAGGCCCTCATTTCAGGTTGCATTTGTCTCTATAATATGAGATACTTTGCACAAGGACTGAGTTTGTCCCATCTTGTCTCTCTTGAGCTCTTACCAGCATCTCATTATCTACTTTGAAGCTTCTAAATTTATCTCTTAGGATTCTCGGAGTATCCAACCAATATGGAGATTTATTCCCTCCCCCTTGGTCCATTGATCTTTCTTATTCATTAGCCTTGAGCTCATCACTTCCATGTTGTGACTCATCAGAGCTCTATTGCACCATTCCAGTCACCATCATGTGTTTATATTTTCCTTATGCTACTTGTGATGTGTTTTCAATCACACTCACTATTAGATATTTCATTTAATAAATAAATAAACTGAAAAATGACCATTAACTTTACTCATGGAGCAATCACTATTATTCTAGTTGTGACAAAATAGTGATGTTAGTATGCCATCAAATTTGGCATTTTATATGCCTCAATCAGATCACATGCAGTATCACTATCAGTGCATAGTGAATAGATAAACAACATAATTATGCCCATGGTCTTGCTCTTACAGAGCGGCTGACTGTCTGCAACCAAAATGACTCACATTAGCACATGGTTGTCAATGAAGTATAAAATCACTATATCAATCATGCATGTAGTTCATTAGTTTACACTGGTGTTAAAATCCAGTGTTAAACAATTGTTTTAGTTAATTTCCAAAAAAACATCGCTTTCTCATGATAAAGCCCATCTAAATTAAGTGTTAAACCCAGATCCTCTGATACCACTTATAACAAGTTCCAACCCACTTGCTTGAAAGTGGAGTGGTTACCTGATTACCCAACTCCTCAAGTAATGTTAGAGGAATGGGGTAATGAAAAAAAATTATCCTTTACTCATTTAAATTATCAAATATTAATCTAAGGTTTGGATACATTGTTTAATCTTCTCATTTGATCTGCGAAGCCTCATGGACAGGCCCTATAAACCCCGCATATATACGTCACTATTACAAATGGAGCCAAAATCTGATGGCCCTTCATCGGATATATGACTTATTGTGTTAGCTATCCGACATATTGGAGTTGAGAAACTCATCATTGGCATTATGTCGAATATTTAACACTTCAGTAAACGCCGGATATTCAACGGTACATGCCTTGATTATTTGAAACAAAAATGGTCGAAATTATCATTAAAAAAATTTCGATTTGAAGTCAGTTTTGCGACACTGACATGCGTCGGATATTCCACGCAAGAAAGATCAGTAGAATGGTACACACACATCGAATATTTGACGAGACCCGTGTTTTTTTTGTCACCCAGACGTGAAAAATTGCGACAGTTGTCTGTTTAATTTTTTACTATTGTTAGTTTAATCTAATGGGGAGGATTGACGTTGTGGCATCGTATAATCGATGATAGACCTAGATTATGCAATGGGAGCATTATCTCTCTGACACTCCCTTCTACTGGTATCGAGTGGCTTGTTCTACGTTTCAGCTTTGGATAATCAATGTTATACTAAATTAGTTTGATGGGAGTTTTATATGAGACGCGTCTTCCCCTCGGTACGGAGTGTCATATGTTCGATGGTGTAACGTCGGATATTCAACATGCAACATTTATGTCTGGCGGGAGTGTCATATATACGACGCTTTGTTTCGACAATCTTGCATTAAATATTTGACGAATGTATTTATGTATGACGGGAGTGTCATATTTCTGACGCTTCGTTCTATCAGTTGTGCATCGAATATCTGATGATTTTTTCGACTGATAAGAGTCGAATATGAAACAACCTATATGTTTAGTCAAATATCCGACGGATGTCTGCAAATTATAATATATATATATATATATATATATAATTTTACCACTTTACATGAGGATAGTCATCGAACTCAAAGTTTCAAGTGAGTGAGCAATGCTCTTGATCAAAAAAAAAAAGAAATTTTTAGTTATACTTTTAAGTGGCTTAAAAACCAAGAGTTGAAATTGTCTCTATAACACAAATTGTGAAGCCTTTCTCTGAGATACAATCAAAATTATTAATTAGGCAGTCATTTCATTACTCTTATTTGTGTCCATGATATATACTTGCATAATGTTCTCTTGTACTATTCTTCACGGTTTTCTCTATGGGACTAGAGTTATCAGCTTCTCTAAGGCACATAAGTTGTTTTCATGTTTAATGGATGCATTAATATATCACGAGGAGAATTTTTCTATGTAAAATAGGATGTTTATAGTTTTTTTCAAGGGTTGGTAAGCACAGAGATCAATACCACACTAATACACTCTTCCTTTTATATTTAAGAGTTTGGGAAGTGAGTAATTTTAACCTTTCAATAATTAGCACATAGGTTCCTAATAAATGTGGGTAGAAGCATAAATATTGCAATGATAATAGTATAATGAGTGAGGATAATAACACATAACTCACATGACTATGTGCGAAAGCAAATCTACAATCTATAATGAACTTCAATTGAATATAGTTTTTGGTGTATGCTTTGTTAGGCCAAAAAAAACCACAATATGTGATGTTTTATGGCTTGATACCATCAAAGAGTTAAGAGAGGGGAAATTTTTAATTTGTAATGTAGGGATTATTAATGTGGAAAAAATCCCAACACACAAAAGTTCAATTCCAAATTAACAAACCTTTTTGTGTATGCTTCACTATCTCAAAACAATCCGCAATATGTAAAGCCTGAATATTTAATATCACCAAATGGTTAGGCACATGCTGGTGTGATAAGATAATTTTCAACATCAGATAAACATTAACCATAACTCAAAAACAACTTATAATGTTGTGTTAAGATAGTTTTCAACATCACATAAACACTAACCATAACCCAAAAACATCTCACAACGTATAAATCCCCAAGGGATAGCTCAGTTGGTTGAGTTCCTATTACTAAGTACTTCACTAATCGAGAGGTCACAGGGTCAAATCTCCTCGATGCCCTTGGGGTTAGGCCCTGCTAGTTTGGTCAGCGGGTATATTCCTTCGAGTTGATCTACCTAGATTTTCCCGTGGATGTAGTGGCCACTCAATGTCCGTGAACCACATTAAAAAAAAACATCTCGCAACATATACATAGAAAAATATTTAAAATATTAATATTAAAACTAACAATATCATTAAATTATAAGTTTAAACATGAGTTTCATGACACGGATGTTAATGAATATTTCTAGCAATTTTTGTGCAGACAAGAAACCCACAGCTTTGAACTAGATAAAAGGGTGTGGAAAATCAGTGGTGTGTGATGTTATCATCACCAATGAAGTTGTTAGCAAGGTTTTGAAGACAATTGTTCTAGTTTTGTTTTGAATCTGAATAATCTCAAGAACATAATTGGATATGCACTAGCTAGCGCAATGGGAGGAGTCAATGCTCATGCATCCAATATTTTCCACTATATTTATTGTAACTAATCTATATATTAGTTGCATTTTCTAATCTATATTAGTCCAACAAAATTCTAACATATGTTAGTTGTTAATTCACAACATTTGGTGATTATGATGACAATTTAAGTACATGTGAGTGTAATGTCCATGATGGGATGTTTATATTGTCCTCCCCACATTGCCCATCAATGATTATAACATTGAATGGGATAGCACTGGTCTTTCATCATCATCTCAAAATGACCTAGTAGATGAAAATTTACCATGTTTTTCATCATCACTTCACATTGTCTCATAGATGACCCCTTATACATATTAGATGCATGAACTTCTGGTAGGTCATCCACTCTACCTATCCTATGATTGATTGTGAGAACATGTGAATAAAGGACAATTTATAAGTAGGGGATCTTGTCAACAAAGATCTGTCAATTTTCAATTATTCACTTGTTTTCAAAATTAAACATAGGATAGGTAGAGGGGATCGCCTTCCATAAATTCATGCATATAATCTATAGAAATGGTCATCTATGAGATAGGGTGAAGTGATGATAATATAAATTGTAAATTTTCATCTGTCGTGTCATTTTGAGATGATGAGATAGACTAGTGCTAGCCCATTCAAGGTTATAATCATTGACGGGAAATGTGGCAGGACAATTCATACATCCCATCATGGACATTACACACATATGTACTTAAATTATCATCATAATCACAAATTTTTGTGATTGTGCATTGAAGCAGGAGTAGCCAGCACCCAAATTAGGAGTGTGGTAGTGTATAGTGGAGTGAGATAGGGATACAAAGTAGTATATGGTTGACTTATCATGGGCGCGAATTGTGTAAAGGCTTATTTTAACACGGGAATCTGGTTATAGGCACTTGGTGCTCGTAACAGTGTCAATTGACTTATACCGTGAATTTATCAATATATGGTACTCTAGACCCTCCTTGTATTTGAGGTTAGTAAACAGCGGTTATCAAGCCCATGTGGGATAGCACATCCCTGGTGTAGAGCATAACCCTACCTGTCTCTTTATCTATATGGACCAAAGTGATGATCTATTAGCCTATCTGTGCTAGCCAAGATGGATCAGCCTATGAATATGTGATGATTGTATTGGGCTATAAATATATGAATGACCCATCACATTGATTTGTAACCAAATCCATGGAAGGATATAAATCTCAATAAAGTGTCAAATATTAAAGAGAAATCAAGTTAATATTTAACCTAACTCTCTGCCTTAGATTTTTCAACATGGTAGCAGAGCCATATTTTGAAGTGAGGGAAGAAAAGAATATCAACTTGGCACCATCTCATCTCAAGAAGAATGAATTCCCTAGTGCCAATTTTTTGAAGGAAAGAAGAACAAAAATATAGGGACAATTACTAGCCCTAATTGCAGAGATAAGGTCAATATTATACACAGAAAGGAGTTTCAAGGAGTTTTGGAGGGATATAAGCACTTTTATTGATGATTGAATAGCTAGAAGACCTTCTCTCCCTAGACAGAACCTATCAAACAAGAAATTGAATTTTTGGGCTCATTTTATGAGCCCTCTTCCCTATGGCACAACCTCGGACTTAGTTAAGAAGAGCAAGAGTGTAAGGACTCTGATCTTGATGGACTGAAAGGATATTTGATGAGCTCAAGAAATGCCAAGAATCTTGACAAAATAAGCAAGGGTATGAGGTAATTTTACAATATTTTAAGTCTTAAAATTTGCATGCTACTGTAGTCAAGGTAAGACGTCATAATTTATGCTTATTATGTATCATATTGGAAAGATGTCAAATATTCCTCAAAATGTTTTGAGTATTATTAAATTATTTTGAGCATAAAAAATTATTGTAAATTCTAGAAGAAAGTCATCCTTTCTGATTTCAAGAGGACCAAGATCCTCTCTCTATACATGTGGATATAAATTCAAGACTGAGTTTCATTCTGAGCAATAGTATTGTTACAAGAGGATCGAGACATATAAATTTCACCTACATATGAAAGGATCCTAAATTTTTCTATCAAGCCTTTGTTCTAGACAAGTTTTGAGTGATCATAATCTCAAGTTGAAATGCATTTGCATGAGCCTCTTTTGGAAGCCCTAAAAGGTTTTCCATTGTCACCTTTTCAAAGGGAGATGAAATAACTAATGAGAGAGGATACACCTATGCTTAAAAGAGATCCAATATCGATGGTATTAATGACCTTGTTCTGAGATTAAGTCTTGTTGAAAGAATTTCAAAATCCATAATCTACACATGTGCATAAATACATCAAAATTTTGAGCATGTTTATTGCTTAGATTTTCATATTGCATGTGCAGATCAATTATCTCATTGGTGTCAAATAAAAGCTGGGTTAATGGCCTAATTGGAAATATAGAAGGAGTAATTTCAGTCTTATAAAGAAAAAATTCTAGATCTCCTCTTGTTCTGGGTATAAACACACTTTAAAAGGACACAAATTTAAGCATTAGCTATCTTGAAAAGGGAGTTGAGCCTCATATTCTAATCTTGAGCAAAATAGACTTAGATCGAATCCCTTAAAGGCACGTATGGATTATCTTCAAATCTATAGTCACCATTGATGAAGATAGTATTCGTTGACCTATGTAAGTGGAATAAGAATACAAGAATGTTTTTGTAGATTCTGTGATGATATTGGCATATAAAAATACACAGTCTAGGCCTGTGCAAATTAGTATGTCGACCTTCATTGAAAGGTACATCTATTTGAATTTAAAGTGGTCAAGGAAACTTCATTTTGGCATCTTCACATCACACATATTTCTCTCTCTTCTGATTGTTTCAACCTCCAAGGGTAGTTATTCTTTTCACACATGCAAGAGTTTGACAGGGAATTTTATCTTTGTGATGACTTCTTGTTTCAACCAGTGTTGAGCAGCTTTGACCGAGGTTCATTTGACCTATTTTGATTGCAGGTTTTGGAGGGTTAACTTTGTTCGGCTAGGATGAATTGAATGGCACATAAATCGAGGAAATTTGGGTAAGTTTGACCTGCGTTGACCGAAGTCCTGAGGTGGCAGTTTGATCTCAGGGTTGACCTTATATTTGACCAAGTTTGACTACTCCAAAGTTGACTATTTTTCTATTGTTTGACTTTCAAGAGAGGTTGAGTTCCTCTCTCCTTTTACTGAGTTGTTTTGGAAGAGTTTGACCAGCCTTTGACTTTCTGGTGGTTAGGGAAAAGTTTGACTTCTATTGATTGAGGGAAGAATTGTAGACTTTGACTGGGCCATATATTTGATTATGAGCAGTAGTATTGGATCATCCTATTGGAAAGTTAATTTGACTATTGACTTTGATAATTGCAGAAAAAAAAAAAAAAAATTAAAAAATTAAAAATTAAAATTAAAAATTAAAAAAATAAAAATTAAAAATAAAATTAAAAATAAAAATAATAATAATAAAATAATAAAATCAAATCAAATCAAATAAAAAATAAAAAATAAAACAAAAATAAAATAAAATAATTGTAGGAAGGATAAAGAACTTCATAAGGGTTAACTTGGTGGATGTAATGGGTCTTTGGTCAAAGGTTCAATTTTTTCTTAAATTGATATAATCTACAAGAGAAAGAGTTGATTGGGTTTTTCCCCTTCATAGGGGTTTTTCCATGGCCTTGTGCCTACATCTATGTCCTTGTTTGTTTGGAATTTGTCTTGATGAGCATAACAAATTGAAAGAAAGAACTCTTAAATAGATAATAACAATCACAAGAAAATTTCAAAGGTAAGATAAATCCAATTGAAGAATCTAATTCACATAATGCCCTAAATTTCTCAACATGGTATCAAATCTTGGTTCTTTTGCCTAAGGGAAGTAAGAAGGTCACTAAGGCTTCAAGACAAGAAGAGGAAGATAAGTATCCTATGGTTGAGTTTATAAAAGATAAAAAATTAAATTCTAGGTGGTCTATTAAGCCCTAGTTGTAGTAATTAGGCCACAAAAATTTGACTGGACATTGAAAAATCTCCCAGGTACTCAAGTTTCTTTAAGGGATATTATTTTGCTTGCAACATATTTGGTCACAAAGTTATTGATTGGAATAGAAGGAACATGAGACAAAAATATTATGGTTCCTTTGCTCCCTTTTTTGTACATATAATATGTTATGCATTATTAGAAGCATAGAAAATGCTCCCCCTGAACCTGTGCCAATTGTTCATTGTCAAGTCCGATCACATCAACTCATCCATTAGTAAGGTCATCAAAAAAAATTCATTGATCAGTTATCCATTAAAGCACCATCAACTCATAAAAGCCAAAACCACTTCTAAATAGCATCAATAGACTGTAACCATCAATGTTAGAACAATAAAGCCAAATAATAATTGTCTTGAGCATATTAGAGTCTTTCCCTCAACATGTCCCATTGTTTCTTCATCATAGAGAAACATGCGCGACTTTATGGATCATAACTCGCGTATATATGTGAATTTTGTTCATAGTATCTGCGTACATAAAGTGAAATGTACTAAAACTTCATGACTACAACTCCCCCTGAGCCTATACTCTTTATACATGTTCACTGTTACTACACCAGATGCACTATCAGTAATCTAAGAAACATGAATATCAAAACAACCATGAGAATCATCATAAAGACAACATATGGATTGCTTCCCTTGAGATTATGCATCACTGATACTGAGGATCTAATAATCAACTTCTGCTCTTATGAGGTCATATACCTCACATTACTTCTGCAGACATTGTGAGAAGTAGGATTTAAGAAGCAATGGACTGCAGTAGGATCAATATTCCCTATGTTTATGACCGAGTTTCCTTCTTCCTCCAGTTTTTCTTGCAATTTATAATTATGTGTTGGAACTTATCCCATCTCCTGGTTTTGTTCTATATACTTGACCTGCAATCAGTGACCTTATGCCCAAATGAGTTACAAGAGAAACAATATCACAAAACCATCCTTTATTCCTAGGGACTAATCTTGACCTTGATCTTGCATATTTTCTTACAAATGAGTGATTGTATTCAATATTGCCTTGCACAACACTACACTGGTTTTTTCCATCACATTGTGTATGGTCATACCCAATGTCAGTCTTTATCAAAGGAGATTGTTGTTCATTAATAATATTTTCTGGAGACTCACATGCCTTTTCCCATTTGTTTATCTTCTCATAATCTTCCTTTAGGGTCATAATTTTGGATTCTAATGTTTCACAATGCTTTTCCTTTTCTTGGAATTGTTTTCTTATGCTTTTTGTTATTCTATTGGTTGCTTCTAATTCCATTTTTAACCTCTTTATTTCTTCAATCATATTGTTTCCTTTTGATTCCAATTATTTGTTAGCATTACTAAGTTTATAATTCTCCCTTAGAGTTTTCATAAAATCATATACCTCACAACTAACTAATTCATTAATTGACTGATCTTCAAGAGCCATGAGCATTAGATAATAATTGTTAGAATACTAAATCATAATTTTCTTGATCATCAGATTTGCTATAACTTTCTTCATTAGAGTAAAAACTTTTCTTGTCATAGAACTTCCTTCTAGCAACATTCTTTCCATTCTCTTTATTATTTTCTCTATAATGAAATTTATATGTATAATGGCCTACTCTTCCACAAGAAAAACACTTAAAGGGAAGCTTACCTTTGAAGTCTCTAGTCACCCGTGTGCAACTTTCTCACGAAGTTTGCTTCTTTCTCATTTGATATGTAGATTGTGTCTTTGGGTGCTTCCTTATGTTTCCCTTTATATGTGGCTTTGAAGGTTTCTTCTCTCATTTCTGAAGGACCACCTTTCCTCATCTCGAATGCAGTCACTATTCCATGGAGTTGATCAAGTGTGAGATTTTTCAGATCCTGCATTTCTTCAATAGCGTAGAATTTGGAATCGAACTTTGGATTTAGTGATATAAAAAGTTTCTCAACAACAGTAGCATTTTTTATATCTTCACCAAGATTTCTCGTGGAATTAACAATCTCATCTACTCTAATAAAAGTGTTTCAATGCTTTCATCATCATTCATTTTCAGTGTATCATATTGTATTCTAAGTGGTTGGAGTTTAGCAATATTTACCTTGGTGTCACCTTCATAAATTTGGATAATATTATCCCACATGTCCTTTGTTTTTTTCAGCTGCATTACTTTTACGAACTCGGACTCGGCTAGGCTTCCCAATATGGCATTCACAGCCCTTGCATTGATTTCATATTGTTTCTTTCCTACAGCATTTGTGGGATTGGAGGTTGGATATTGATATCCACTTTCAAAAATTTCCCATACATTAGCTCCCATCAATTGTAAGTATGCTCTCATCCTGACTTTCCAAAAGAAAAAGTTAGTTCTATTAAATAAAGGTGGTCTGATAGAAAATACTCCTTCGTGACTACCCATCTTGACAGATCTCCTTCAAGCGTTCAAGCTTCTTCTAAAGGACCTACTCTAATACCAATTGTTCGGAAAAACCATGAGAGGGGCGAGGGGGAGGGTGAATCAATATTTAAAACTCACTTAAACTTTTCTTTTCTTATTCATATTTATGTACGTGATTTTACTAAAGTAAACCTGCATATATACACAATTGTTTTGCAGACAACTAGTGTATATCTCGTTAACTTACTTTTTAGTTAGTTCATCATATGTTTAACTTGAACCAGTGTAACAGTACCTCATTAAGAATTAATTAAACAATAAACATGTTCAGTAAGAACAAAATAAACCATCACACATAAGCAACACAAATGAACACCAGGATTTTTAGGTGGAAACCCATTGTGGGAGAAAATCACCATTGTTGTCGTCTCTATCTTATTTTTATTATAAAGAAATACTTCTTACAATATTTTACTAGCGTAGACTCATACCAGCATGCAAGAACCCACCTACAAAAGGCTACAACCTTCTCTCGTTCTCCAGCAGCCACTGGAAGGGAGCTCCAACCTCCTGATCTCATTTATCGGCACCCACCAGAAGGGAGATCCTACCCCCTGATCTGATTTACCAGCTACCACTGAAAGGAAGCTTTGACTCCCTCACTTCAGGCTCCAACCCTCAGTACAACCATGGACCACGTTTCATAAACTTTCACATTGGATCTACCTGATTTAGAAAATCACAACTTTTACGCCACCTTTCATCAAATTTTCATACTATTTTCATACTAAACCCACTACCATCATTTAAGCCCAATACCAAATATAAAAAATAAAACTGATCACTGTAACAAATCACTCAATCATTGAACCAATTGAATCAAAAAATAACTGAACCAACTGAGTCCCAAATCAATCAACTTATTCTCAAACAATGATCATTGTAACTTAATTTACCATATTATCATTCCACACACTATTCACCACAAAAATCAGATTTTGTCATGGAAACCTTATCAAAAAAATGTTAGAATATATACGCTACTATTGTTTATCGTATCTACGTGTATACGTGACTTCCTTGAGGCATACCTGTGTAAAAATCTCAAAACACTGAACCCTAAAACTGAATCATTTTCATTATGAAATAAACACTAATTTACACACTGAACCACTGAATCATTTTAAAATAATCATAGAACTATCACAGATCTCTAAACCACTTACAGATAGAAAAATCATTACTATTCAACATATCAATCCTCAATCAATTCAACTTCAATCATCACTATTAAACCCAAATCATCATGAAGACTTCATTGAAAGACAACAGCAAACACAGCAAGATTGATTAGACTGATCAGACATCATATTCAGCAAAACCCTAGCTTATATAATCTCTTCCCACAAAACACTTGTAGAAATTATAAAAAAAATATGTATACATATGGATTCAATATTATCATATGATATGCTAAATCAAGATATTGAATCCTTCTACAAATTAATTGCAGAAAATAAACATGATCGCTAATCACAACAAGTAAAATAAAGAAGTAAATCAATCCACAACACAGATATTTTTCCTGGGGAAAGCTTGCTTGTCAAAACCACTCTATATTCTATTGTATATTCAACCAAGGAATCATGAAACAATTACAATGCACTCTTCTCACAAGAGTCTGTTGCACTATCACAACTGTCTCACACTAATCCGGACAAAATCAACCAACACTTAGCCAATTTTCAGCCTCTGCTCAGCCTACCTGCCTTGCGCAATTCATGTGGAATGCAATCCCTATTCCTTAGGAATTTTAGCCTTCCAAAAATATGCAATGATCATGGGCAATCCTATGGGTGTGTAATTGCATCTGGTAAATTTGTTAATAATACAACTAATAATTAACATCCCTTTAACCTCTATCTCAACTGGGTCTTCATCAAAACTGACATGCATGCAGCTATTAATAGTAAATCATCAGTTACTTCACATATCATTGCATGTGAATTAAATCTGATTTAATTCACTTGACCTCTCACTAGTGCAAAAATCAGTTACAACTAGTTAAACTTATTTTAACTCAATTAATTGAGTTAACTGATTTCTCATGCATTAAAATAATACACTAACTACAACTTGGACTCTAAAACAAACAGAATCACTCTACATGCCTCACCAACCAACCTCAACTTGAATTTCATGAGATAACTAAGTCTATCACACTTAGCAAAATATTACAAGTGATTATGAGATAAGATTACAATTTATTGTCCAATTTAATTAAGAGAAAACTAACTTAGACACACATTTCTTATTGAATTTTCAACACTCCTTCTCAACAAGAAAGGGATTATCAACTACCCTGATCCTACCTCTGTGGTATTCGAATTTTCTCTTGGTGAGTGCCTTCATCAGAATATATGCATCCCGATCATCCGTGGGAATGTACTGAAGTAACATAATGCATCTCTAAACACAATCTCTGATATGGTGTTATTGAATGTCTATATTCTTGGACCTATCATGGAATACTAGATTAACCGAGAGTTTTATGCAACTCTGGTTATCACTGTAGAAATTATACAAAAATATGTATATCAATTGATTCAATCCGATCTAACAAAATATTAAAGCTAGATATTGAATCGCTTCTACAAATCAATTGTGGAAATTAAACACAATCACCAATCACAACAAGTGTAGAAATAAACAAATCAAACCAAAACACAAATAATTTCCCGAGGAAAGCTTGCTACTCAAAACCCCTCTATATTCTATTTTATATTCACCATGGAATCATGAAACATTTACAATGCACTCTTCTCACAAGATTCTCATGCACTCTGCTAATTGTCTAACACTGTCCTGGACAAAATTGGAAAACACTTAGCCAATTCTCAGCCTCTACATAGCCTTCCTTGCTTTCGTAATCCCTACTGAATGAAATCCCTATTGTTTAGGTATTTTTTCCTTCCTAAACTATGCAAGCATCATGGGTAATCCAATGAGTGTCTGGTTGCATGTGGGCAACCTACTAATCACACAACTGATAGTTAACATCCCTTTAACCTTTGTCTCAAATAGGTCTCTACTGGAACTGACATGCATGTAACTAATAATAGTAAATCATCATTTGCATGGCAGATCACTGATTTTGAATTAAATAATATTTAATTCACTTGATCTCTCACTAGTGCAACAAACAGTTACAACTAGTTCAACTGACTCTAACTCAACAAAATGAGTTAATTGATTACACATGTAGAAATTTGCTGAATAATAAATATTTATCCACCAATATTATCCTGATCACATACTAATTCGAATTCATATGCAACACATAATCTCTTCTACAATCAATCATCAATTTGTGGAAATAGAAACAGTCGCATGCGCACATAAACACAATATGTAATGGGGAAAGCTTATAGCTGAAAACCCCCAGCTATTTGTATATTATAATAGAAGAGAACATGTAACAATCTCAGTACAATACTCCTCACAAGTACTCATTACTGTCTCCAAAAGTTACACACAAACTAGCTCAGTTTTGAACAAGTCACAGGTTCAAAACTCATCCACTAATTTCCTGCCTCTATTGCACAATCAAGGCTGGTCTAATGAGAGATCCAAGGTTCGAATCTCCTTGGCTTGACAGCGCAATCCTCATGGGCAATTCCTCCAAGTGTGGTGCAAATCTCATGCACAACTGATGTCACAACTGATAGCTATCTCAACCCTTTCATCTACCTCTTTCACTGGTCTCCACTGAACTGTCCATGCACTGTAGTGAACTGATGTGTTCTTGATTTGAATAATGAGTTAATAATTAGTGAATTAAATAATATTTAATTCACTCCACTCATCACTAGTTGATTAGCTAGTTAAACTAATCACAACTAGTTCAACTAAGTTAATCCGAACACAACTCCACCAACTGTCTCATCAACTCCACCAAACTCTGCCACTGAAGTCCTAACTGAAGTCAACCATGCATGAGCTCACCAAACCCCAAGGAATAGTGTAATTCCTTCTGTCAGATGCATGGGCCACATCCATAGCTCCAACTGAAGTGCTGTAAGAGAATAAACTGAAGTTTAGAGTCCAAATATTATTAAGGGCTAATAATATTTGACTGACCTATTTTTAGACAGGCAGTCTAAAAATAGACTTCGACCTATATGTCTAAAAATAGAGGTCCATCTATTTTTACCAACTTGACCAATCATCCAAGAATAACATACTGCAACCCCTGGATCATGCTCCATATGTCTAAAAATAGACATAGTCTAAAAATAGACTTTGCGCCAAAAATAGCCTACGGGCCCACTTAGTGAGGGTGACTTCATTTCACTAAGCTCCATCATCTTGTTGCATTTTCAACACTCCCTCTCAACAAGATATGGATTATCTGAAACCCCTATCCTACCTCTGTGGAATTTGAACTTGCTCCTGGTGAGCGCCTTCGTCAAGATGTCAGCATCCTGATCCTCCGTGGGAACATATGAAAGCATCATGATTCTCCGCTGAACACAATCTCTGATATGATGGTACCTGATGTTGATGTGTTTGGATCTATCATGAAATACTAGATTAGCCAAGAGTTTAATGCAACTCTAGTTATCACAATAAATCACTGTAGGCTCCAAATGCATCCCGAACAATCCAACGAGGATCTTCCTCATCCAAATAGCCTCGCATGCAGCCAGGCTTGCTGCCATGTACTCGGCCTCTGCTGAAATGAGTGCCACGGATCTCTGCTTCCTTCTATACCAGGAAACTGCTGTCGACCCAATGCTGAAAATACCTCCAGATGTGCTCTTACGGTCCGTTGGGCTCCCTGCCCAATCTGCATCAGTGACGCCGGAAAGCTTCGCTCCATCCTCTTGTCTGTACCATAGACCATATCCCAATGTGCCACTAAAATAACGCAATACATGCTTTCCTACCTTCCAGAAGAGCTTGGTAGGCTTAACCATAACTTACGAAAGCTGGTTAACAGCATAGCATATATGGGGTCGTGTATTGACCAGATACATAAGCGACCCCACCAACTGTCGATAGACAGTGGCATCCACTACCTCCGCTGAAGTAGCATCCTCCTTCCTCCAACCACCAGGAAGAGGAGTATCAACAGGCTTGCAGCCATGCATGCCGAACCTCTCCAGAATCTCTCGGGCATACTTACCCTGAGAAACAAACAGTCCTCCACTGCGTTGCCAAATCTCCAATCCCAGGAAATAATGAAGGAGGCCCAAGTCCTTCATCTCGAACTCTCTAGCAAGGTCCTCCTTGCATGAAAGTATCAACAGCTCATCACCCATCAAAATTAGATCATCTACATACAGTAAAATGATCAGCAGTTTCCCCTCCACCACAATCTGGTACAGGTTAGGATCTGCCTCACTCTTGGAAAATCCAAGCCCGGTGAAATAACTGTCAATCCGTGTGTACCAAGCACGATGTTCTTGCTTCAGCCCGTACAGTGCTCTCTTGAGTCGGAAAACATGCGACTCACTGCTGAAGATCTCGAAACCTTCAGGATGCTCTATGTACACCTCCTCCTCAATGACTTCGTTGAGGAACGCAGTCTTCACATCCATCTGATGGATGTGCCATCCCATTTGCGCTGAGAGAGCTAGGATCGTCCGTATGGAAGAGTACCTTGCGACAGGTGCAAAGGTCTCCTCATAATCGATCCCCTCGATCTGTGAGAAGCCACGGGTGACAAATCTTGCCTTGTACTTCTCCACACTCCTGTCAGCCGCCTGCTTCACTTTGTAGATCCATCGCGAACCCACCATTGATTTCCCCTCCGGTCTTGGGACAATCTCCCATGCACTGTTTCTGACGATCGAATCATATTCTTCGATCATGGCATCTACCCATGCGGGTTCCTCCACAGCTTCCTCAAAAGAGGATGGCTCCGTCACGACACATTGACTCATAAGAGCCATGTATCCAGTGTACCGATCCGGTGACTATCTCTGTCTGCGCTGTGCTGTAGGTGGTCCTACAACCTTCTCTGCATCTCGAGCCAGTCACTCAGCTTCTGTAGTGCGCTTGCGCCCTCTGATGGTTGGTGCTGCATGGGTGGTTTCTTCCACCTCCTGAACTTCCTCTTGTGGCTGATCCACATCCGGAAGCTCCTCCTTAGGAACTAACAGCTCCTCATCTGCATGCAAGTGTGGCTCCCTCTCAAGCGAACATTGCATGGCTTTCTCCTCCTGAAACTTGATATCCCGTCGCACAACAGTCTTGCGATTGTCTGGAAAATACACCCGATAGTTGTGAGGTGTATCAGTGTACCCCACAAATATTCCAACCTCTGCGGTCGGATCCAGCTTCTTTCTGGCATCCTTCGTCACATGCATGTAGACAGGTGAGCCAAAAATTCTCAGATGAGAAATATCGGGCCTCTTGCCAGAAAACGCCTCTTCCGGTGTACTCATGCCAAGAACCTTGTGAGGACAACGGTTCTGCACATACACTGCTGTATTGCATGCCTCAGCCCACAAGTGAAGGGGTAGGCCCTGATCATGCAACATCGCCCGTGAAGCACCCACGATCGTTCTGTTCTTCCGCTCAGCCACCCCGTTCTGCTGTGGGTTATGGGGTGCGATGAGCTCTCTCCGAATCCCTTCTGCGCTACAAAAGTCTTTGAATTCAGCCGAGATGAATTCACCACCATTGTCGCTCCTAAGAGCCTTCACATGATTCCCCGATTCCTTCTCTACCAGCGCCTTGAATTCACAGAACTTTGAAAATGTCTCGCTCTTCTTCTGCATGAAGAAGATCCAGCACTTCCGAGAGAAATCATCAACAAAGATCACATAGTACTTGTGCTTTGCTGTCGAAGCTACAGAGAAAGGACCACACACGTATGTGTGAACTCTCTCAAGGATCGTCGTGGCGCGACTATCCTTCTCGTGAAAGGTGGCTTTCACATACTTCCCTAAAGTACACCCCTTGCACTGATCTGACTGCGCAAAAGTGCCCTTAGGAAGCCCAGTAGAAATCTGCTGCAGGATCTTCAAAGCTCCATGGTGAAGGTGGCCCAATCTCCTGTGCCACAGTTCGCCCTCATCATCCCGGCTCACCACTTCTCCCGCTTTGCATGCCACCTGAGAGGTACTTTCACACAGTAAACTCTTCTTTTTTTATTGTTAAAGTTCTGAACGAAACTATCTTGGATCTCACGATGGTCTCTTCACATGGAAGGGTTACTCTCGCTGAGGCCCATGCTTCCTTGTCTTATGCCACGGGTGAGGTTCCTTCATCAATCTGTAACAAAAACTTCCTTCAATACGAAGGGTTTACGAGACTCCCTCTCAAAGGAAATGGTACTGATACCGGTCGCACTGTATCTACCATCATCGCCCATCTCGATGTGCACTCCAAGATCTTTTTCCTCCAGATCTGAAAACAGATCTCGATCTCTGGTCATGTGAAATGACGCACCACTGTCCAAGAACCATACTGATCCTGCCACACTTGAAACCAAGCATGCAATCAGTGAAAAATCCATTTCGAATTGAGAAGCCAATGCCTCTCCTGCTGCAGATCTAGCAGCCTTCTTATTTTTCTTCTTCTGCGGACAATTTGTGGCATAGTGTCCGTGCTGGTGACAGTGAAAACACTTCACCTTGGACATGTCTTTCTTCTTGCCTTTCGCACCAGACTGAGAAGCCTTCTTGCTCTTCCCCTTCTTTGCTTTGGCAGCCAAAGCGCAATTTTCTTCATCAGATACCTTTGATGAAGATCCGTCCCTGGTAGTCCTCCTTATCTCCTCCTGCATGAGATCCGCCCAAAGGCGCTCCCATCCCGGCAACTTCTCCCAACCATTGACACTATCTTGATATGAATGCCAAGCCTTCGAAAGACCAAGGAGAGCCAGGTCCACCATATCCTCTTCTTCGACAGTCACCCCCACACTTCCCAGCTCATCTCTGCATTGAGTGAACTTCGTGAGGTACTTGGCGATACTGTCGCCTTTCTCCATCTTAATGTTTCTGAGCTTATCCTTGAGCGCCAGCTTCCTTTGGTCGCTCTTACTTTGGAATAGATCTGTCAACGCTTTCCACATCAAATATGGAGAAGCTTTTCCATGCAGGCTGGATACAATGTGATCCTTCACGCCCTCCAACAGAATCCTTCGACATTTCGCCATCTTCTTTTTCCAAGCCTCGACTTCAGCAGGATCAGTGGGCTTTTGGACATCCGTATCTACGAACTCCTTCAGTCCATTATCTTCTAATACTGCCTCCATGCGATCCTTCCATGCAACATAATTCGAACTACCTTCAAGAGCATATTCGAGTCGCAAACCGTTGAAAGACATTTTCAACTCCGGCACCAAGAAAACAAACTGCTGCAAAATTTGAATTCCAAACTCAAAAACTCAACTGCTTCTGGATCTGTGAGAACAAATTATTTCTAGCACAGAGATCGACTGTAAGGGCATTTACTGGATATATCACCTTTCAGAGAAAGGATGGATCTAGAGGCTACCTGGCCCATTACAGACTCTGTCTACCGAAATAATATTGTAATCGCTGCAATAGATCCCATTGATTAATTCACTCCGATACCATGTAGAAATTTGCTGAATAATGAATATTTATCCACCGAGATTATCCTGATCACATACTAATTTGAATTCATATGCAACACATAATCTCTTCTACAATCAATCATCAATTTGCGGAAATAGAAACAGTCGCATGCACACATAAACACAATATGTAATGGGGAAAGCTTATAGCTGAAAACCCCCAGCTATTTGTATATTATAATATGGAGAGAACATGTAATAGTACATAGCACAATACTCCTCACAAGTACTCAGTACTATCTTGTGAAGTTACACACAAACTAGCTCAGTTTTGAACAAGTCACAGGTTCAAAACTCATCCACTAATTGCCTGCCTCTATTGCGCAATCAAGGCTGGTCTAATGAGAGATCCAAGGTTCGAATCTCCTTGGCTTGACAGCGCAATCATCATTGGAAATTCCTCCAAGTGTGGTGCAAATCTCATGCACAACTGATGTCACAACTGATAGCTATCTCAACCCTTTCATCTACCTCTTTCACTGGTCTCCACTGAACTGTCCATGCACTGTAGTGAGCTGATGTGTTCTTGAGTTGAATAATGAGTTAATAATTAGTGAATTAAATAATATTTAATTCACTCCACTCATTACTAGTTGATTAGCTAGTTAAACTAATCTCAACTAGTTCAACTAAGTTAAACCGAACACAACTCCACTAGCTGTCTCATCAACTCCACCAAACTTCTGCCACTGAAGTCCTAACTGAAGTCAACCATGCATGAGCTCACCAAACCCCTAGGAATAGCGTAATTCCTCTGTCAGATGCATGAGCCACTTCTGTAGCTCGAACTAAAGTGCTCCAAGAGAGTAAACTAAAGTTTAGAGTCCAAATATTATTAAGGGTAAATAATATTTGACTTCCCTATTTTTAGGATAGGCAGTCTAAAAATAGACTTCGACCTAAATGTCTAAAAATAGAGGTCCATCTGTTTTTACCAACATGACCAATACTCCAAGAATAACATACTGCAACCCCTGGACCATGCTCCATATGTCTAAAAATAGACATAGTCTAAAAATAGACTTTGCGCCAAAAATAGCCTGCGGGCCCACTTAGTGAAGGCGACTTCATTTCACTAAGCTCCATCATCTTGTTGCATTTTCAACAACACATGCATTAAACTAATGCACCAACTGCAATTCAAACCCCGTAACTAATAGAATTACTCTGCATGCCTCACGAACCACCCTCAACTCGAAATTCATGAACTAATTGAGTTTATCACACTCATTTGACTTTTACAAGTGATTATGAGATAATATTACACTTTATTGTCCAATTTAAAAAAGGGAAAATTAAATTAGACAATGCACCAAATTTAGCCCACACTAGTGTAGGTGTTGCTAGGACTTATTGGTCCCACAATAGTGTATATGTTGCAATTACTTGTTGGACTTCAACACTCCATCTCAATAAAAAGGGATTATCTGCCACCCCTATCTTGTCTCTATGGTATTCGAATTTTCTCCTAGTGAGCGCCTTCATCAGAATATTTGCATCTTGATCCTCCGTGGGAATGTACTGAAGTAACATTATGTGCCTCTAAACACAATCTCTGAGGTGGTGGTACTGGATGTCTATGTGCTTGGACCTATCATGGAATACCAGATTAACCGAGAGTTAAATGCAACTCTGCTTATCACAATGTATCACCATCGGATCCATCTGAGAACCAAACAAAACAACCAGGATCTTTCTCATCCAAATGGCCTCACATGAAGTTTGACTTGCTACCATGTACTCTGCCTCAACTGAACTGAGTGCCAAAGATCGTCTCTTCCTTTTGTACCAAGAAATAGTTGTCGATCCTATGCTAAAGATCCCTCCTGATGTGCTCTTTATATCTGACGGTCTGCCTGCCCAATATGCATTTGTGAAGCCTTGAAATTCACTCCCTTTGTCTGTCTGTACCATAATCCATACTTTTTAGTGCCCCTAAGATATCTCAAGACATGCTTCCCCCCCTTCCAAAAGAGCTTGGTTAGCTTAACCATAGCTTGACTCAGCTGCTTAACTGCCTAGCAAATGTCTGGTTTGGTGTTCACTAAGTACATTAGTGAACCCACTAGCTTCCTGTAGACAGTAACGTCCACTACTTCTCCAGATGTAGCATCCTCTTTCCTCCAATTTCCTGGAAGAGGTGTCTTCATGGCTTTACAGCTCTCCATGTGAAACTTACCAAGTATCTTTGGCATACTTTCCTTGAGAAACAAAAAATTCACCATCCCGTTGCCATATTTCCAAACCAAGGAAATAATGAAAGAGTCCCATGTCCTTCATTTCAAGCTCTCTTGCAAGGTCCTCTTTGTAAGAATGTATCAGCTACTCATCACTTGTCAAAATTAGATCTTCAACATAAAGTACGATAATTAAGAGCTTGCCGTCAACCACAATCTGGTACAGGTTCACATCAGCTTCACTTTTGGTGAAGCCCAACCCAGTGAAATACTTGTCAATCCGAGTGTACCAAGCACGAGGTGCTTGCTTCAGCCCATACAATGCTCTCTTGAGTTGGCACACATGCAACTCGCTGTCAAAGATCTCAAAACATTTTGGTTTCTCTATATACACTTCTTCCTCAATAACTCCATTGAGAAACGCAGTTTTCACATCCATCTTATGAATGCTCCACCCCATCTATGTTGAGAGTGAAAGGATAGATCTAATGGAATAGCACCTCGCGACAGGTGCAAAAGTCTCTTCAAAATCAATCCCATCAACTTGTGAGAAGCCAGGGGCTACAAATATAGCCTTATACTTCTCCACACTCCCGTATGATGCTTGCTTCACCTTATAGATCCATCTAGATCCAACCACTGATTTTCCAACCGGTCTTGGAACAATGTCCCATGCACTTGTCTTGACGATGGAGTCATAATCCTCTACCATAACGTCAACCCAAATTGGTTGTTGCACTTCTTCCACAAAGGAAGATGGTTTTGTCATAATACACTTGCTCATAAGAGCCATGTATCCAGTAAATCTGTCGAGGGATTGTCTCTGTCTTCGCAGTGAAATAGGAGCTCCTACATTGTCTGCTGCATCAAGTCTCAATCTATCATCTTCCGCGGTGTGCCTTCTACCATTTCTGGTGGATGGCTCTACATGAGTGTTTTCTACCACTCCATGATCCTTCTCATGCGGATGCTCCACATCTTGATGTTCATTCTTTGGAACCAAGAGTTCCTCCTCTACATGCAAATCCAGCTTCCTCTAAAGGGACACTCGCATGGCTTTATCCTCATCAAATTTTATATCCCATCGCACAACAATCATTCTGTTGTTTGGAAAATACACTCGATAGTTGTGGGGAGTTTCATTGTATCCCACAAATATCCCAATCTCAGTTGTTGGTTCAAGCTTCTTCCTAGCATATTTGCTCACATGCACATAAACGGATGAGCCAAAAATATTAAAATATGAAAAATCAAGTTTCTTACCAGTAAAATCCTCTTCTGGTGTACTCATGTCAATTATCTAATGAGGACAATGGTTTTGCACAAATACCATTGTGTTGCATGCCTCTGCCCACAGATGAAATGGTAGGCCATGATCATGCAAGATCGCTCGTGTTTCACCCACAATTGTTCTGTTCTTTATTTCTGTGACCCCATTCTATTGTGGGTTATGAGGTGGAATCAACTCTCTTTGAATTTTTTCTTTTCTATAGAATTTCTTGAATTCATTGGAGATGTACTCACCACCATTTTTTCTCCTAAGAGCCTTCACTTGCTTCCCTGTGTATTTCTCCACCAGTGCTTTGAACTCAAGAAACTTTGAGACCATTTGATATTTCTTCTGCATGAAGTATATCTAGCACTTTCGGGAAAATTCATTAACAAATATCACATAGTACTTATGTTTTGTTGTCAAAGCAGTAGAGAATGGCCCACACACGTCTGAGTGAACTCTCTCAAGGATTTCCGAAGCTGAGTTCTCCTTCTCATGAAAAGTGGCCTTTGCATACTTCCCCATAGTACATCCCTTACATGTTTCTGACTGCACAAGTGTACCCTTGGTAAGACCCATAGAAATCTGTTGCATGACCTTCAAGGCTCCGTGGTGAAGATGGCCCAATCTCCTGTACCATAACTCACCCTCATCCCAGCTCACCACTTTTTCTGCCTTACCCATCAATGTTGTGCAACCATCTACATAAATTTTATAGACATTCTTAACTCGAATCCCAATATTCTTGGCTTGTCCTATTGTTTTGTGTTGTAGGAAATTATTTCCTTCATTGAAAACAACACCATAGCCTCTATCCTCCAAGATTGTGACTGAGACCATTTTTTTCTTCAAGCCCGGTACATGAATTACATATTTTAATTGAAAGGGTTTACCTAACTATCTCTAGAAGGTAATGGTACCAATCCCAGTAGCATTGTACCGCCCTTTATCATCCATTTTGATATGCATCTAGAGGTCCTTCTCCTTCAAGCTACTGAAAAGTTCTTTGTCTCCCATCATGTGAAAGAATGCATCACTATCCAAGTACCACATTGATCCCATTTCACTTTACACCATGCATGCAATGAGCGAGAATTCAATCTAAAATTTCGAGGCCAAAGCCTCACCAACTTCAGATCCTAAAGCCTTCATTTTCTTCTTCTTTTGTGGACAATTAGTGGCATAATTCCCATGCTCGTGACAGTGAAAACACTTCACTCTGGACATGTCGTGCTTCTTTCCATATTTGTCGAAATCAGATTTGGAATAGAATTTCTTTCATTTCCCCTTCTTCACCTTGGTATCCAAAGTGAAATATTCTTCATCATCATGCTTAGATGAAGAACCATCCCTTGTATTTTTCCTGAATTCTTCTTGCACAAAATCTGGCCAAAGTCGTTCCCAATCTGGTAGCTTTTCCCTTCCATTGACAGAGTCCTGATAACTATGCCAACTCTTGGGAAGTCCTAGAAGAGCTATGCTCACCATGTCATCATCTGTGACGGTAATGCCGACACTCCCAAGCTCATCCTGACATTGGACAAACTTTGTGAATTATTTCAGCATGGTGTTTCCTTTCTCCATTTTCATTTTCCTTAGTTTATCCTTCAGTGCCAATTTTCTATGATCATTGTTGCTCTGAAATAGATCTTTCAAAGCTTTCCACATTTCATATGGTGTCACTTTGCCATGGAGACTTGAGACAATGTGGTCTCCTACTCCCTCCAATAAGATCTTCCTCGCCTTTGCAACCTTCTTTTGCCAAGCATCAATATTTGCAACATCTACTACAGCGGGTTTTGGAATGTCATAGTCGATGAATTATTTCAACCCATTGTCCTCCAGTATTTCTTCCATTATTTCTTTCCATGCAATATAGTTAGAGCTACCCTCGAGTGCATACTCTAATCTCAAGCCATTGAAATCCATTGAAATCCTGAATCACCTGTCACACCAAGAATACCTTTTGCAAATTCGAATAATATTCTATCACAAACTCAGCTTCACCTCCACTATAGTGGTTTCCTGTGCTAAGATACCATGTAGAGATTATACAAACATATGTATATCAATGGATTTAATCCGATCTAACAATGTAATAAATCTAGATAGTGAATCACTTCTATAAATCAATTGCGGAAATTAAATACAATCGCGAATCACAAAAAGTGTAGAAAGAAACAAATCAAACCACAACACAGATAATTTCATGGGGAAAGATTGCGGCTCAAAACCAGTCTATCTTCTATTTTATATTCACCATGGAATCATGAAAAAATTACAATGCACTCTTCTCACAAGATTCTCTTGCACTCTGCTAATCGTCTCACATTGTCCCGGACAAAACTGTCAAACACTTAGCCAATTCTCGGCCTCTAAACAACATGCCTTTATTGCGCAATCCCTGCTGAATGCAATCACTATTGTTTAGGAATTTTTGCCTTCCTAAATTGCACAAGCATCATGGTTAATTCAATGAGTGTCTAGTTTCATGTGGGAAACCTACTAATCACACAACTGATAGTTAACATCCCTTTAACCTTTATCTCGATTGGGTCTCCACTAGAACTGACATGCATGTAGCTAATAATAATAAATCATTAGTTGCATGGAAGATCACTGATTGTGAATTAAATAATATTTAATTCACTTGATCTCTCACTAGTGCAAAAAACAGTTACAACTAGTTCAACTGACTCTAACTCAACAAACTAAGTTAACTAATTACACACGCATTAAACTAGTGCACCAACTGCAATTCGAACTTCATAATTAATAGAATTACTCAGCATGCCTCACCAACAACCCTCAACTCGAAATTCATGAGCTAACTAATTTTATCACGCTCATTTAGCTTTTACAAGTGATTATGAGATAATATTACATTTTATTGTCCAATTTAATTAATGGAAAAATAAATTAGGAACTGCACCAAATTTAGCCCACACTAGTGTAGGTGCTGCTAGGACATATTGGTCCCACACTAGGTTATGTGCTGCAATTTCTTGTTGGACTTCAACAATCACAATGTATCACCGTCGGATCCATCTGATGACCAAACAAACCAACAATAATCTTCCTCATCTGGATGGCCTCACATGTAGCCTAATTGGATGCCATGTACTCTGCCTTGGTTGAACTGAGTGCAACTGATCTCCGCTTCATGTTGTACCAAGAAACTGATGTCAATCCTATACTGAAGATCCCTCCTGATGTGTTCTTCCTGTCTGATGGACTTCCTGCCCAATATGCATCGGTGAAGCCTTGAAGCTTCACTCCCTCTATCTGTCTCAACATAATCCATACTTTGTAGTTCCCCTGAGATATCTCAAGACATGCTTCCGTGCCTTCCAGAAGAGCTTGGTCGTCTTAACCATAACTTGACTAAGTTAGTTAACTTCGTAGCATATGTCTGGTCGTGTTTTCACCAAGTACATGAGTGAACCCACAAGCTTCCTGTAAACAGTAGCATCCACCACCTCACCTGAAGTAGCATCCTCCTTCCTCATGTTTCCTACAAGAGGAGTCTCCATGGGTTTACAGCTTTCCATGTGCAACTTCCTCAGAATCTCTTTGGCATACTTGCCTTGAGAAAAAAAAAGCTCCCCTTCCTGCTACCATATCTCCAAACCAAGGAAATAGTGAAGGAGTCCCATGTCCTTCATCTCAAACCCTTTTGCAAGATCCTCTTTGCAAGAATCTATGAGATGCCCATCACCTTTTAAAATAAGATCATAAACATAAAGTACGATAATCAAAAGCTTACCATCAACCACAATCTGGTACAGGTTCGCATCTGCTTCACTTTTCATGAATCCCAACCCAGTGAAATAGTTTCCATTCCTAGTGTAGCAAGCATGAGGTGCTTGCTCCAGCCCATACAGTGATCTCTTAAGTCTGCACACATGTGACTCACTTTCAAAGGTCTCAAAACCTTCTGCCTGCTCAATTTACACTTTTTCCTCAATAACTCCATTGAAAAATGTAGTCTTCACATCCATCTGATGTATCTTCCACCCCATCTACACTGACAGTGCAAGGATATATCTAATCGATGAGTACCTTTCAATTGGTTCAAAAGTATCCTCATAGTCAATCCCCTCAACTTGTGAGAATCCCTGGGCTACAAATATAGCCTTGTACTTCTCCACACTCCCATATGTTTCCTGCTTCACCTTATAGATCCATCTTGATCCAACCACTGATTTCCTGACTAGTCTTGGGACAACTTCCCATGCACTGTTCCTGACGATGGAGTCATCCTCCTCAACCATGGCGTCAACCCAAGTTGGTTGTTGCACTGCTTCCTCAAAAGAGGATGGTTCTGTCACAATACACTTTCTCATAAGAGCCATTTATCCAGTAAACCCGTCTGGATATTGTCTTTGTCTGCGCAGTAATGTAGGTGCTCCTGCATGTTTTGTCGCATCAAGTCTCAATTTTTCAGCTTCGGTAGTGCGTCTTCTACCATGTCTGTTGGATGGCTCTGCATGAGTGCTTTATGCCACTCCATGATCGTCCGCATGTGACTTCTCAACATCTTGAGGTTCATCTTTTGGAACCAATGGTTCCTCATCTGCATGCAAATTAAGCTCCCTCTCAAGGGACAACCGCATGGCTTTATCCTCATCAAATTTTACATCCCGTCTTACAATAGTCATTTTTATGTTTGGAAAATACACCCAATAGTTGTGGGGAGTATCAGTGTACCCCACAAATATCCCAATATCATGTGTTGTTTATAGATTCTTTCTAGAATATTTGGTCACGTGGAAATAGATAGATGAGCCAAAAATTTTAAAATATGAAACATCAGGTTTCTTACCAGAAAAAACCTCCTCTGGTTTACTCATGCCAAGTATCTGATGACGACTACGGTTCTACACAAATACCGATGTGTTGCATGCCTCTGCCCACAGATGCAACGGTAGGCCCTGATCATGTAGCATCGCTCATACCGCACCCACAATTTTTATGTTCTTTCTTTCTGCAACCCCATTCTGTTGTGGGTTATGAGGTACAGTCAACTCTCTCCAAATTCCTTCTTGGCTACAAAAGTTATTGAATTCATTGGAGATGTACTCACCACCATTTTCCCTCCTTAGAGCCTTCACATGCTTCCCTATGTCTTTCTAAACCAGTGCTTTGAACTCACAAAATTTTGAGAATGTCTGATCTTTCTTCTGCATGAAGTAGATCCAACACTTTCTAGAAAAACCATCAACAAAAATCACATAATACCTGTGCTTTGTTGTAAAATCTATAGAGAATTGTCCAAACACATATGAGTGAACTTTCTCAAGTATTTCCGTTGATCGGTTCTCCTTCTCGTGAAAAGTGGTCTTTTCATATTTCCCCATGGTACATCCCTTGCATGTGTCTATATGCGCAAGAGTACCCTTTGGAAGCCTCGTAGTAATCTGTTGCATGACCTTCAAAGCACCGTGGTGTAGATGGCCCAATCTCATGTGCCATAACTCACCCTCATCCCGGCTCACCACTCTATCTTCTTTACCCATCAATGTTGTGCATCCATATAAATCAATTTTGTAGAGATTATTCACATGAATCCCAATCTTCTTAACTTGTCCTGTGGCTTTGTGACAAAGGAATTTTTTCCCTTCACTTAAATCCACATCATATCCTCTATCCTCCAACATAGAAACTGAAACTAAATTATTTTTCAATTCTGGTACATGCATGACATATTTTAATAAGAAGGGTTTACCTGAATATCTCTGGAAAGTAAATGTACCAATCCTAGTAGTGTTATACCTCCCATCATCCCCATTTCAATATGCATCTGGAGATCCTTCTCCTCCAAGATACTAAAAAGTTCTTTATCACCCATCATGTGGAAATATGCACCACTATCCAAGTACCACATTGATCCCATCACACTAGACACCATGCATGCGATGAGTGAGAAGTCCAACTCAAATTGCGAAGCCAAAGCCTCACCTGTTGTAGATCCTAAAGCCTTCTTGTTGTTCTTCTTCTTTTGTGGACAATTAGTGGCATAATGTCCATGCTCGTGACAGTGAAAACATTTCACTATAGACATGTCACGCTTCTTGCCTTCTTTTTTTGTCTCATATTTGGAATAGGATTTATTTCCCTTCCCCTTCTTTGCCTTACCATCCAAGGCACAATTTTCCTCATCATATGCCTTGGATGAGGATCCATCCCTAGTATTCTACTTGAATTCTTCTTGTACCATACCTGACCAAAGTCGCTCCCAATCTGGTAGCTTCTCCCTCCCATTTATAGAGTCCTGATAACTATGCCAACTCTTGGGAAGGCCTAGAAGAGCTAGGATCACCAAGTCATCATCTGCTACAGTAATCCTGACACTTCCAATCTCATCTCAACATTGGATGAATTTGGTCAAATATATCGGAATAGTGTCGCCTTTCTCCATTTTTATTTTCATGAGCTTGTCCTTCAGTGCCAATTTTATGTGGTCACTGCTACTCTGAAACAGATCTTTCAAAGCCTTCCACATTGCATATGGAGTCGCTTTTCCATGGAGACTCAAGACAATGTGGTCTCAAACTCCCTTTAATAAGATCCTCCTCGCCTTTGCAACCTTGTTTTTCCGAGCATCAATAAGAGCGGGGTCTGCTGCTATGGTCTTTGGAATATCATTATCAATGAATTCTTTCAACTCGTTGTCCTACAGAACTACCTCCAATTTGTCTTTCCATGCGATATAATTAGAACTTCCCTTGAGTGTATATTCCAATCTCAAGCCATTGAAAGCCATCTTGATCTGCCTGTTGCACTAAAGAATATTTTTTGCAAATTCGAATGTTGTTTAGCACAAACTCAATTTCTTCTCCACTATAGAGATTTCCTGTGCTCTGATACCATGTACAAATTATACAAACAATATGTATACCAATGGATTCAATCTGAGCATGCGATATGCTAAATCAATATATTGAATCCTTCTACAAATTAATTGCGGAAAATAAACATGATCGTCAATCACAACAAGTAGAAGAAATAAGTAAATCAATCCACAACATAGATATTTTTCCCAGGGAAAGCTTGTTACTCAAAACCGCTCTATATTCTATTGTATATTCAACCAAATAATAATGAAACAATTACAATGCACTCTTCTCATAAGATTCTGTTTCACTCTCACAATTGTCTCACACTGATCCAGAAAAAATCGACCAACACTTAGCCAATTTTCAGCCTCTGCTCAGTCTGCCTTGCTTGCACAATTCATGTGGAATGAAATCTCTATTCTTTAGGAATTTCAGCCTTCCAAAACTACGCAATGCTCATGGGAAATCCTATGGGTGTGTAATTACATCTGGGAAATTTTCTAATAATACAACTGATAGTTAACATCACTTTAACCTCTGTTTCAACTGGGTATTCATCAGAACTAGCATGCATGCAGCTATTAATAGTAAATCATCAGTTACTTGACATATCACTTGACTTCTCACTAGTGCAACAATCAATTACAACTAGCTAAACTGATTTGAACTCAATTAATTGAGTTAACTGATTTCTCATGCATTAAACTAATACACTAACTGCAACTTGGACTCTAAAACAAATAGAATCACTCTATATGCCTCACCAACCACCCTCAACTATAATTTCATGAGCTAACTGATTCTATCACACTCAGTTAACCATTACAAGTGATTATGAGATAAGATTACAATTTATTTTCCAATTTAATTATGGAAAATTAAATTAGACACACATTTCTTATTGACTTTTAAACAACACCTTCGTGTGATACACACTTTTTAGCAATCAAACCCATGTACAAATCTATCCAAACTATAGAATCGACACGTAAATTACCATAATGTGACCCACCTATGCACGCACCTTTCAATTATCAAACCCATGCATGTGTGCATATTTCAGTTTATCAAACCCATGTACATATCTGCAACTATTTATTTATACCTTCATTGCACATCATACCTTCATACAAACCCATATTTTGACATATAAGGTAATAAACACACGTCAAAGCATTATCACCACTAATCAAATTAGCCCATAAGAATATTATCAATGTATTTATAGCCAACAAGGAGCCATGTTCTGGAATATTGAAAGGCTAGGTCGAGCATTCTAATGAAAGAAGAAAATTACTTAAAGCCTTTAAAGGTCATCAAATAAAAATCTAAACTATGTTTTATCACAATGATTTGTATTCTCAAAACTATTGGTGATAAATTTAATTTTTTGGTTTTCTCAATGAAAAATCATTACGAGAGAGGAATCACGATTGTTACATTTATCTTGAAAAAATGTAGACCTATTTAGTGGTATAGGTACCCCGAATTCGTGACATTTCTGTAACATGAAATCAAAATTTAGTAGTCACCAAAGGGGACGAAAATTTTGAGCATAAGTATCATTGAAGAACAAGCCATATTCCTCATAAAGTTCTAATTTATATCTACCATCTTCTCAAATAAGACGAAGTAATGAGAATTTTTAGGATCCATCCTACATTCCTATTTGGAATACTAGAAGAAGTCACATCAGTCACCATGGAGAAAGACCACCTTGTGAGCATAAGTGTATTAAATGGCCTCAATAATAGGAACCAATATTTCCCACCTTATTTTTGTGCATAAAGGATATCGAGATCTAAGGATCATTAGGCCTATCATCAAGATATAGTCACCTTATAGGACAAGAATTTGTAGTGTGTAATTTTTATGCATAGTTACAATGTCAAGATTTTCATATCAAGCCTATACAATTTAGTGAGCCGACCTGCACTAAAATGAGTAAAAACTTACAAGTATCCCTATTACTCAAAATCTATGAGTAAGTAACAGTATCTATGAAAACATTGAATAGTAGCAACATCAAAACAATCCTTGGTGAAAGCAGTCAATATCTTGAGACTTGTACACCACAAATATAAAAAAGAAGGATGTCTACAGTTAGAAATTTTGGCATGACATTAATGAAAGTCACAGTACTCCTTGAAGGCAGTTTTGATGATCATGAGCAGGCCTTATAGAAGTCCCCATGATCATAAAGGATAAAAGTATGAATTCATGAGGTATGTATAAGTTACTTATTAAAATTATAAAATTAGATGTCGAGTTGGTTATTTGATTCTAGGGTTGATAATTGTCTATTTAGGATTGTAAATAGTACATGTCAAATCCTAACTATATAACCCTGAAATCCTAACCCTTGGCCTCTATGGTTTCTGAGCTAACTATGGTATATGTCAAGTATGATTATATGATAATAATAAGTTTTATCTGACATTAAGCACCTAGTCCTAGATTTATCATTTGTTAACCCTACGATTTCATCCTCCATTGTTTCTTAGAAATCCTAGATTGAAAATTTTAACATCATGCTTTTAGTATCGCAAATTTTGTACTTTTCAATAATCATTGCATGCATAAAGGTTAAATTTCATAGGAACACTTCGATAAAGGAAACTCTACAAGGTTTGTAAAAGGAGAAACTCCAGGTATGTCTAAAACAATAAGATTTGCAGTAAAAAAACTTCATTAAAATTATTTCAAATTTTCCTTGTATTATTATGTTATGTTTATGGTTTTCAATCGTAAATATTCTTGTTAGGAATATCAATCACTACATTCAATCTACCTTTGTCATTTTTTTCATTTTTTTTTAAACCCTAACCTTTAGGGATCAATATAAAACCCTAGCTTTTAATGCTTAGGGTATGTTGTCATGCACTAGACCAGGAATAATAGTCGTAAGCCTTAGTGAAGGCCATGAGGAGAGAATGGCGTCAAAAGGATTGGGTAAGCATCTGATACTAATACTCCTTGAGGATTATAAATCCAAGAAATGTAGTAGCCTCATGACCGACAATCTTTGAGTATATAACAAGGCATCCAAGACAAGAGTGGTCAAAGAGGACCGATGTTCTTTGAGGATTGGTAATCCAAGATAAGAATAATCCTAAAGGGACATACCTGGTGAACATCCGAGTGGGGTATGTGCCCTGAGAGGTAGTGTAAAAAGAGATTTATTTTGCGTAAAATTTGTCTTAGAGTCCACCAATTGATCATTTTTTCCAACCCTTCAAGAGATCATGGTGTGTTGGTCTTTGGGTCTATGGTCTTGGAAGTCTAATTTGAAGTTGATAAGAAGATGAGTTGGGTATATTGTTGAAAATGATAATTAGCTTCAATATTCATAATTTTCTATGTACCACGACTTGATGTAATCAATGTACTTGTCAAAATAAAAAGAAAAGAAAATTGTATTTTTGCAAAAGAAATTTATTTATTCAAGAATGGGTTTCTTTCCCATTGATTATTGTGTCTTAGTTTTAGCACCCATTGTGTGCTCTAGGGTTTTTACAAGGTAAAATTCAAGTTCATGATGTAAATTCCCTTTGAGGGTTGATGAATCAATGTAAAAGAAATATTTTTGAGTGTAAAATGTGATCTAGAAACTACCAAGTGATGTGTCGGCTAGCCCATCAAGTCAGCCCCACAAGAGGTACTTGAACCCCACCAAAATAATATATAAAGGAGAGGTATGCAACCTCATTTGAGTCACACAACTACTTATCTCTCTTTAAGAAGTCTGAGGCAAATTCAAAGCGAGAAAGAGGAGAAGGATAGTGAGGAAAGGAAGAAGGTATATTTGTTTGGCTTGGGCATCAATTATTTGTTTGGAAAGCTCTCACGTATGGGAAGAAAGTTATCTCTATTCATATTTTGAGCTAAAGAAGAGTAGGAAAACAATTTATAAAGAGAATCATTGGGTTTTGGGTGGATGGCCTATCACTTGATGAGTTTTCTTGATCAAAGCTCTTGAATTCTTCCTTGAATTTCTATAAGAAGATAAGTTTTTGGGTTTTTCCCCTATAGAAGGGTTCTTCCCTAGCATGGAGCCTAATTTTGGTGTTCTTTTTTGAATTGTGATATTATTTATTGGCATTATCTTAATATTGAACATAAAATAATGATGATGATGATGAACTAACATTATATCACAAGAATTGTCAATATAAAAAGAAAAAAATTACAAAAGAAACGCAAATTATGTTTTCCCTAGTTTTTATCAACATGGTATCATAGCTAAGGTCATTTGTATAAGGGAAATATTGAAGGTCACAAGAGGTTTCAAGGTTGGCAAAGAAGTACTTTCTCCTAGGGCGAGATTCTATATAAGGTAAAATCTAATTTCGGGGCATAAATTAAAGATCTTATCACTGTAATAAGAGTGTAGTCCTATAAAAAAGTATGCATGGGTATATTAAGCCTATTTTAAATAGACTAAACATTTAATAAATACATGTTCTCAACATTGAACTCATTTATACTTGGATCAAAGTTCTAGTCACTATATGTAGCCCTATTCTCAAGTTCAGAACTACAGACTTGCATTCAAAAATCATTGAATTTTGGAGGAGAACAATACCATTATTTGTAAGGGTCTAAATAACCAACTCTAAATTCCTAAGAAGTCCAAAGTATTTAGCAAGAGAATCTAGGTTCTAGGAATCAATCAAAAGATTCGTTATATCCATTACATGAAGCGGAATTCTATGAAGTATCCTCAGATCCTAGCCTTAGAAATTTTGGGCATTTTTCGTTGATAAGTGAATTTTCTTATTAAATATTGATTCAAGTCTCTCCATCAAGCAAAGAATCAGGTATAGTCACTTTGTAAAGGAATCAGGTGTCTTTTGAAGGATTGATAGAAGAATCCCTAGAAGGCTTGATTCACAATTGTGTGTCACTCAAAGAAGAGTCTGAAAAGATCTAGATTTACTACATGTATTAGAGGACCAAAATATTGATCATATCACCTAGAAGAAGACCAAGATTACTCTATATCTCAGTACATACCTAGATCAATTTTTTAAGGCATTTTGGGAGGGGAGATATCATATATAGTCAAGGTAAGTCTTGCGAACTTGCACAATTACCCTATACTCCTTACGAGTTCGATTTTGTGAAGTCAAGACACTGTGGCACAACAGTCACCAAACATGTATATACTTGTGTTACACAACATTTTGTCACCGTCCCTGCAATCCCTCATCCCGTACATTGGAGGACTATTCCCGTGAACTGTGAACAGTAAAATGTCCTGAAAACACCTTAATGACATCCTTCTGCATAAGGGAAAGAATTTTCCTAAAGAACATTTCCTATGGAAAACCCTAAAAATCCATGTTTTGGCATTGGGGCGAGTAGCCAGTTCATCCCTTACGCCAATGGGGAAAAAGCACCATAGTGGGCGCGCCAGCTGGCGCTCTGTCCCTGTGTCTCGCTCACGCCAAGCCTATTAAGGAATGTTTTTTAAAAATAAATGGCAGAAGTTTGCTTCTAAAAAACTCAGGATGAATCATCAGAAAGAAGTTGGGTTGTTTGCCTCCAGATCTCCCTGATTAGGAAGTGGTTTTCCACCTCTCATGGAACCTTCCTAAGATATAGGACTCTATCCCATGATTATAGGGATCCCAACCTCCCTTCCTCCTTCTATAAAAGCCTGCCCTCTCCATTTACAAGCTAGCTAAACGCTTGGAAGTTGAACATTTGGGATGGAAACTATAGCCAAGGAGAACCCCGTAAGAGAGAGAGCCTCGTCCAAATCCACGACAGGCTTTGTTGAGACGCGCTCCGCTGTAAGCCCCGCCGAAGGAAGATCATTGCGTCAGAGCACTTGGTTGTAATCTCCCTTTTTTTCATCTGTAATATAAGCAACTTTGATTTTGGTTCCATCTGTGTGTCTACTCTTTTATGTAATGCAATGAATTATATCTTCTCTGACTAATATATAGTTACATGCTTTAAGTATTATGTTGTATATCATCGTTTCTCTGCATGTGTACAGGTGTCCGGACGTGTCAAACTGAAGGATTGTGATCTGTCAAGCTAGGAACGAGGAGCATTATTTCTTCCTCAACAACAGCGGCATGGGATTTGAGGTAGGCTACTTATTGCGATCTTTGTCTTTATTGTAACTAGGAACCAATGTGATTGCGTGATTTGATTGTTTCCAGACCCAATCTAGGGCTAGTGGGATCGCCTCTGTCCGCAGAGGGGATTTACCTCCTCAACAATTTGGTGACTCCGCTGGGGATCAATCGGAGTTAGTCCTTTCTCCATTGGGTTTTTTTTTGGCTTTTAATTGCTTAGTCTAATTTTCTGGTTCACCTCCCTTGATGTTAAACCCCTGTTCAGCCCCCAGAAGACCAAATCCAGTCTCTGTGAGTTCATTTTTATCATTTTTCTAGGATAAACTAGCTTGGCGCGGTTATACTCCTGACATTCGCACCAACTGGTGCTAGTTGCTCATTAGTCCCCCACGCCAACCCCTGATTGGCGCAAATTACAGCCAATTAGGCGCTCCAACCCTGCTTGGTATTAAGTTTTGCCTATTCTTGGACTTTCTGAGCTTGAATTTTGGTCCTGGCCCATTTTTTATGATTTCTTGAGCACTTTGAAGTCATTTTTTATTGTGTTTAGTCCCTGTCCTCCGGTTGTTCACCGTTTTCTATTAGTTTTTCATTCTAGCCCTAGGGCTTCTAGGTGCTTCAGTGTGCTGAGCCTCCCATGGGAGTTTCGAGTCTTTGATTTCCCGGTCAACTTCATTTTTGCTTCTTTGCATTCATCTTGCTGGATTCCATTGGATCATTGCATTAATTGAATGATTGTCCTCTCTTTCGTTTAGTTTCGCTTTGAGTTTCTCCAAGCCTAGATTACACGGTTTGCTTGAGTCTCTTTCAAAGTTCTTCTTCACTTTGAGGGATTTCGTCATCGGTTTGAGTCTTGATTGTGTGCATTTGAATTGAGTGAACTTGTTTTGTTTCATCTCTCTCTTTGTCATTTCTCGAATTGATGTTTTCATTAGTTTTTCATTCATTTAGTGCACTTGCTCTAATATATTGAAAAACACAAAAACAAAATATTTTGCATTTTGGTTGGCATAGTGAAAACTGAAAGCTCTTTCACATTACTAGCATTATATAATTCTAGAGAAAAAAATTTCTAGTTTCATTAGCTTGCATTGGAAATACTAGTGGATGTTTTTGTGTGTTCATTTTGCTGTCATTTGAAAGCTCTTAACTCTCTCGTAGATAGCTCTTCATTGAAAAAAATGATATTTTGTGGCATGTAGTTTGCATCTAGAGGTTTTGTGAGATCCAAAATTTGATATGGCCTTGAAATCGAAATGTAAATTGAAGATCAACTTTAAAATTTACTGAATTAACCTAAGGCAGCATTGGAACTTAACGAAACATTAGTAGTCTAAGGTAGAGACGTGTTCTGGCATCTTTAAACCTAGTAGTTTTCGCTTGCCATCTGGCTTTAGACAACGCTAGTACGAACTTATGCTCCCCGTACCATCGTGTATATAAAGGGAGAATCCATTAGGTTGCAAATCCTTTATCCATAGGAAGTCGAGTCTGCCGCCTTTCACCCGTGATACACCGGACACAGCATTTGGGGAGATTACCTGCACATACGTTAAGTCCTTGGTTGATTTCTCTTTCATTTTTACCAAGGTTTATATGGCAGTTCACGGATATCTGGTACACCCATTTACCTAGATTACTAGAGCAGTGATTTGATCTTTACTGACTCCCTAAACTTGAAAACATCATCAAGCGCTTGTCCTTTCACGCTTGTTTCCAAACTGAAAGTGATAGAGTCATCTTTTACTCATTTCCAAACTCTTAAAACATGAAACAGTAAAATTTTTAGTTTCAATGTGGTAAAATTAATCACCTACGATCACACGCCCATTTAGAGATTGATTTTTTGGCTTGTTTTGTTTGCCTTGGTTTTTTCCCGTGCATCTTTGTTTTTTATCTCTTCCTCTTTTTTGCTACAGCCATAGTGGCAAAACCATCAGTTTCATCTACTGGTAGTATGTATACAGATGATTCGTCAGAGATCTCTCAGTCCTCTGATGAGCATCAGTAGCCCATTGTATCTGAGTTTCTCGACGGGGGACCGTTTATATCTAAACTTCCCTTTGGAGGACCAATTGAGTTCAATTGGCCCTTGTCCAACGCTTGGTTTGGATTCGGATTAGGGGAAAAATTCCCTCCTCTTACATTAGGATCACCATTTTTGGTTGCTGTCATACCTCCTAGTCCCCGTCGTCTTTTAGAAGATCTTACAGCAGGGTCAGATATGGACTCATCCAGTCCTACTCCTAGTGAGGGAATTCCTACGTCTGGTGAAGAGTGCCAGCTTTTTCCCAAAGACATCCCCAAACCTTCTGTTATGTCATCATCTGGCCCTTCACTCCCAGCTGGATATAGGTCTTTAAGTCAGGTCATGGCCGCTATTGCCTCTATGGGAGTATCGACTCCATCCACGAGGCTGACCATTCCCATGTTAGGGATGTCGCCATCGACACCTCTCATGGCATCTCCTTTTGTTACATCGGCACCTGTTAGACCTACTGTTTGCGTGGCTGCGTCTACGCCTGTTGTCACTACTCAGTCAACTAGGACCTCGTCAGTTCTTGAAGATTTCTATATAGCTTCTGCCATTCCAGAGAACATTTCTCCCAAGGAGTATCGGATGTCTTTACAGCCGCCGATCTCCAAGGTTGGTCAGTCCTCTCAGGATCTTAATCGTCCTTAATTTTCCCATTATGGTGGATGGTGCCCCAATTTTTGTATTTCCATATCAATATGATGAGCAGGGAAATCCCCTTCGTTTCCCTGCTCTTGAGGCTTACCATCATATTAACGGTTTTTTATCTACCCAGTCTAGACAACCTTCTAATCAAAAAGGGCAACCCTTTTAGGGACAACCTTTTTTCAGAAAGGATATGCTTCTAGCCCACAAGGACAACCCTTACAGGGACAACCTTCGGCCCATCCAGGGTATGCGTATGACCCGCAAGGACAACCCTTACAGGGACAACCTTCGGTCCAACAGGGATTGTTTTACGGCCCGCAAGGGCAGTCTTACAGTCCTCAAGGTCAACCTCTAACCAGGGCAACCTCAAGGACCGGCAGGGAAACCGAGGTATCAACTTGGACCACCATACGGTCCTGGGGGGCGAACCCATCCTTCTCAACCTTTGGTGCAACGTCAACAACCTCATTTTCCAATTGATCAAAATGTTGCACAGCCAGGGCCATCTTATGGTCCTATCACAGGCCAACCTAGTTATCAGGAAAAACCTGGCCCACTCCCACCATTAGGCCAACCTATTCAACTAGGGAAACCTAGTGTCCCTCATCAGCCAGGTCAACTTGTTCAACCAAGGTAACCTGCACAGCCAGGTCAACCTGTTCAACCAAGACAACCTGCACAGCCAGTTAACCCTACTCAGCAGCCGATCTATTCTCTACCATAGCTAAATCCACCTGTGCGCCCGACTTATCAGACTCAGCATGGACCCACTTACCAGTAGCCCATTCGACCCCAAGGTAGTTATTACCTTCAAGGTCAGTCTCGACCGGTTTACAACCTGCCTCAAGGTTCTGGTTATTACCTTCAACAGCCAGGCTATACTTATACTCCGCAGTCAAATCCATACACTGCTCAATCGAGGCCCACATATAATTAGAATCAATACCCTGGTTATTAACCCTCATATCCTAGTTTTCAGCCACCATATCAACCCAATTATCCGGCTTATACCCCCTATGGTCAGAATCCTCTGGGACAGAACCAATGGGGGTAGAGTTATACTCAACCAGGATGGAGTACAGGTACATGTCCTTATCGGCGACCTGGCATGCCTTTTAACCCTCAGTTTCCTTTTCTCGCCATGTTGGAGTTACCAGATGTGTCCAAATTGACCAATGATCCGATTCTTCATAATCCATATTGGCGTCCGGTCCCGAAGAAAGTGCTTGGTGATTGTCCTAAGTTTGAGGGTAAATCTGGAGAAGACCCCCAAGCACATGTCATGACATACCACTTATGGTGTTCTTTGAACTCTTGGATAGATGACTCGATTCGTCTTCGTCTTTTCCAACGCACTCTCACCGGCGTCGCTACTAAATGGTACATAGAACTACCCCATGGTATTTTTCAAGATTTTAATACTCTATCCATGGCATTCCTGACGCATTTCCAGTTACCGGTTCGTTACGAAGTTGGGACGCATCTCTTGACATCTCTGAAACAAGATAAAGCCACTCACATTTCAGATCATATTCATGAATGGAGACGTCATCATCGTCTAATCAAGTTTGACATTCCCAATTAGCTTCTAACTCACTGGTTCACTACCTCTTTCAATAAGATTGCACAAGACATTGCTATGGGGGCATGTGTAACTGAGGAACAAGCCATTGCTCGTGCCCATTACCTTGATTTAGTGTACTCCCAGTCCGGCACGTTATATGACATCTTGACTAATGCCCCGCGACCAGGGACCTCTAAAGCGCCAGCTACCCCATCAGTAGATAGTGTTATTGGTTTTGTTTCTCAGACTTCTCGTAAGTCTTCTAATGGGAAGCAAAAATCGAATTCTTCCAACAATTTTTCTCCTCCTTCTACTCCAGATTCTGGTAAGACCGTAGAGGTCAATGCCATCTAGGCTAATCCTGTGGACAAGAATTCCAAAGGGAAGAATAAGGGCAAAGGAAAAGCCAAATCCGATGCCCCAAAACCAGAATCGTCCAAACCACGTGCTGATGATGGTTCACAATGGAAACCGAAGTACCCTTGCCTGATCTGTGATGAAGACCACTACACCAAAGATTGTCCTAGATGATCCGAGGTTAGTAAACATCTTAAGGGCTCTAAGGGAACTCCAGCAGTTCTTAAAGAACCTTTTCCATCTCAGTAGACCCAAATGGTCGAGCAGCCTTCGCCATCTGCACCGTTTGGGTCTCATCTTTTCATGATGAATGGTGTTGCACCTGTTTATATTGCCACTCAGTCGAATGATTATGCCAGATCATTCCAAGCAGCTGGGAAGGAAGTCGTCGATGGCCCTCCTCTCCCACCTACCACTGGCTCCCTGGAAATTGAAAGGCCCAGTGTTGAACCCGTTGTATAGCCACCTTCCAAAGGTGTTCTCCGAAAGTCTTCCTATAATCCGAACGCCCGTGTTGCTCAGCATTACAGCATCATTGAATATTTAGCACAGGTGCCTTCACAATTTCCATGTTGGAAGTACTTCAGATTTGTCCGTCCCAACGGAAAGCTTTGTTATCTGCAATCGACGGAATTGATCCTGCCGACTCTAGCCTTCTCACCTTTGATCTAGAGAATTTTGTCCCCCGACTTCCACACTAGATCGCGCTCGTTATACAAGTCGGTATTAACAGCCTCAATATTCATAGAGCTATTGTGGATGTAGGTGCCTCTACCTGCATTATGTCATCTGCTTTCTGGAAGGCCATTGGCTCTCCGGCCCTCACTTCATCTCCCAATGCCCTTGAGGCATTTGATGGAAGGGAATCAAAACCCCTGGGTGTTCTCGCGAGTCTCCCAATTACATTGCAAGGTAAGATAGTAAATGTTGAAGTGGAAGTTATTAATGCCAAACTCAACTACAATCTTATGCTTGGTCGCAGTTGGACTCACGCCATGTTGTGTGTTTCGTCCACCCTCTTTCGACTTTTTAAGTTTCCACATGAGGGCAAGATTATTACTATCGATCAGTTGTCTTTATTTACCTCATCCTCCGAGAACAACGTGCCATACGTGGATAAAATTCCTAATCCCCCCGATAGTGTAGGACTTGGTCTTTTCAAGGACCCCGTTCTCATGGGTATTTTTCCCATTCCACCACCAAACACCGTTAAAGTTAACATGATCTCTAGGTCGGAAGACCTGTGGATCATCCCTTCTCCTGAACAAGTTTCCTCTTTTGGAGAATCGATGCCTCTGACCCCGGTTGAAATCAATTATTGTGAGATTGTTGTCACATCAGATCCTCCTCCTGCTGATAATGCTCCTTTGAGCATGGCTCTTGATGTTTATTCTCAATCCCCTTGGCTCGGCGATGTAGATTCGCCCGATCCTTTGAGAGAAGTTTTTTTGTCTGATGAAGCTATCATGGAGACTATGTCTCTCGAAGATCTGCCATGGAGCGATGGACATCATCGTTCCTCGTTCATGCCCAGCCTAGGGGCAATGTCTAATTGTCTCAACAATTTTGCAAATCAGGTTCCCTCTCCGCCTCTTCATATGCCAATATTGACTCATGAAGTTTTCTCAGAAGGAAATCTGAGTAATATTACCCAACCGATGCCTAACGACATCTCCATTAAATTGGGGGTCGTCGAGAACATCCATGTGGGAGTCACTTGTTCTCCCGATGAGATTCAAGTGTACACTAGCCTTTTCCGTGAATTTCGTGATGTTTTTGCATGGTCATATGAGGAGATGCCTGGAATCGATCCCAGTATTATCGTACATGAAATTCCCACCTATCCTGGTGCAAATCATGTGCGCCAGCGTCTGCGTCCAGTGCATCCTCAGAAATTCACTTCTATAAAAGCTGAAGTTGAGAAACTTCTTAAAGCAGGCTTCATATATACGATCCCTCTGATAGAGTGAGTTTACAATATTGTCCCTGTGGATAAGAAGCAGGGCATAATTTGAGTCTGTGTTGACTATCGAGATATCAATCGGGCTTGCCCTAAGGACAACTATCCCACCCCCTTTATTGATCAGATCATTGACGATTATGCGGGGAGTGAGATCTTTAACCTTATGGATGGCTTTTCGGGTTATAATCAAATAAATTTCCTTCCATCTGATCAACATAATACTGCTTTCATCTGTCCGTGGGAAACATTTGCCTATAAGAAGCTCCCTTTCGGCTTAAAAAACGTTGGGGCTACCTTCCAGCATGCCATGTCTTACGCCTTTCATGACATACATAATTTTGTTTAGTTGTATACCTCCCAGCTCATTCAGCTCTGCACCAAGACCATCCAGAACATCTCTGCCAGATTTTTCTCTACTGCAAACGTTACAACATCACGCTTAATCCTCACAAGTGTGCCTTCTACATTGACTCTGGTTGACTTTGAGGATTCATTGTCTCTAAGGACGGAATTCACCTTGACCCTCTCAAGGTTGAGGCTATCATTAATCTCCCATCCCCATCCTCATTGCATCACCTTCAGAGTCTTCAAGGGAAATTGAATTTCTTACGTCGATTTATCGCGAACTATGCTGAGGTAGCCAAAAGGTTTATGCACCTTCTAGAGCAGGACGTCCCTTTCTATTGGGACGAAATTTCTCAATAATATTTCGATAACCTTAAGACATTGCTTGTCAAAACTCCATTAATTCGTCCTCCAAATTATCATCATGACTTTACCCTCTATTTGGCTGCCGCATTCAGTACAATTGCCATGGTTCTGGTACTGGATGACGATGATGGTAACGAACATGTGGTTTATTATCTGTCTCAGAATCTCCTTGAAACTAAAACACGTTATTCTCCTGTCGAGAAGTTGGCACTGGTTGCGGTCCAGGCCGTTCAACAATTTCACCATTACATCCTGTTACGCACAGTAACCGTGATTTTTGACTACAATCCCATGACTTACATTTTTTCTCAACAATTGTTGGGGGGCAAGTACTCAAAGTGGATTGTGATCATCCAAGATTTTGATTTGGAGCTCACTACTTCCAAATCGAAGAAGTCACTGGTTTTTGCTGATCTCATTTTCTCTCTCCCTACCAACTATGTTTTGTCTCAATCCAAGGATCATATCCCAAATGAAACTCTCTTCTTAATCAGCACTCTTGATCCATGGTACGGTGATATCATCGTGTACCTCCAGACATCAACCTTCCAATCCAAGTTAATGAAGGATGCTCGACGTCATGTTCAGCATCAGTCACAACCATATCGCATTGTCGGAGATACCCTATATCGCGTTGGATTTGATTCCGTACTCCGTCGGTGTTTGACCTTAGAAGAGGCTGAGAAAGTTCTGAATGAATGTCACAGTGGCGCCTATGGCGGTCACATGTCTGGATATGCTACCGCACAGAAGATCCTTCGTGCAGGCTATTTCTAGCCCTCTATATTTAAAGACTGTATTTTTGCAATACGAAAGTGTCACGTGTGCCAGATCTTCCAACGCAAAATGTGTACACCCCCTCTCCCATTACATCCTATCATTACCATGGGCCCTTTTTCCAAATGGGGCATTGATTTTATGATGTGTAACCCTCACTTGGCTGGGGGGCATGCTTATATCATCGTTGTCGTAGATTATGTCACCAAGTGGGCCGAAGCGATGCCTACACTGGCTATAGATGGTAACACAGCTGCACAATTCATTTTCAACCATGTGATCACTTGTTTCGGCGTTCCTCAAGCCATCATCCCTGATCATGGCTCTCATTTTCGGGACTATATGATGGCAGAGCTGACATCGAAGTTGGGCTTGCATCACGACAGCTCAACGCCATACTACCCTCAGGCAAATGGCCAGGTTGAAGCCGTGAACAAAGCTCTTGTCACGATGCTTCAACAAACAATTGGTATACACAAATCAAATTGGCATCTCCAATTGTTTTCAACTCTCTGGGCCTACCAAACATCAGTGAAGAGTGCGACCGAATTCACACATTTCCAGTTGGTGTATGGTCTGGAAGCTACTCTTACGGTTGAATTTGAGATCCCTTCACTAAAATTGGCTGTGGAATTATTGCCCGATACTTCCCCGGAGGAAGAACGTCTCCTATATCTTGAAATATTAGACGAAACTCGCCGCTTGGCTGCTTTGGTTATCGAGGCACAGAAAAAGCGGGTAAAAGCTCATTTCGATCAAACAGTTTCCCCATGCTCTTTTATCGAAGGGGACCTCATCCTCTTGTATGATCAAGCCCATGATAAGCATAGGGCAGGAAAATTCCAACTTATGTGGCATGGGCCCTATATCGTTAAACATGTATTGAAAAATGGGTCCTATGAGTCGATTGATTATGAAGGTATTCCTTTGGCACAGCCCAGAAATGGGTTATACTTGAAGAAATATTGTGCTTGAATCATTCTTGCGTAGTATATGTATATAGGTGATTTTTTTCATTTTTGTGCATGTGTGGTGTGGTGTGCTTTGTAAGCGTTTTTTTTGCTTATTAGGTCTTCATGATTGTGCAGATGTCTATTACTCCTTATGTCAGTTTCGCGGATGGTGCCTCCCGCAGTACCAGGAACCTGTCTTCGACAGCCTGGATAATTTAAAATCCTGCTGGTGACTTGGTTAATTTACAAGGTGTTTGTCTAGGGCCTGCTACAAATAATGTTGTGGAATATAGTGCCATTTTGGAATTATTAAATGAGGTCATCAACCTCGGTATTCACGCGCTGCTTGTATATCTGGACTCGCAGCTTGTGGTTTTACAGCTCAATGGTCATTATTCAGTTAGAAACCCATGTATTGTAAGACTGTATCTACGTATTCGTTTACTTGAAATAAATTTTGATTACATTACCTATCAGCATATACCAAGATGAATGAATACGCTAACAGATGCAGTAGCCAACATGGTATTAGATAGACATTTACACAATTTATAACAAACATCATCATATGTGAGCAAGATCCATGTAGAAATAGATGTATATATATATGTCGAATGTTTGCAATGTGTGCATCATATAAAAACCCAAAAAATATACATGTTTGTGTCAGTTACATCCAGAGACGACATGTCTCTCAAAAAATATGCATATAAAAAGCCTAGGCAACTAATCGGCATGGTGCTCATGGTAGCATGTCACTACCCACACCAACTGCCTCAGTAAGCAGTGGAGTCGACTCGACACCCCTACGGTGTGCCTCTGATAAGCTAAAGGGACATCAGCTAGGCGAGCATAATCTAGAACCCCATGAGCAATCCCCTCTAGGTTCTGTACAAGCACATCCCCCTCGCCCCCCTCTTAAGGGTCATAAGTGAGACGGGTCCTCCTCGCCACTGGTGACATCCCGGTGGGTCTCTCTGGGCCAAAATCTACATACATATAGGATTAGCTGTTAGAATATGCATGTATACCAAAAAATCATAAAACTCATAAAAAATTAAAAATATTCTTACCCAGCTCCTCATCCTAGTCCTCTCCTTCCGGGAGTGGAAGGTCTGGGTCTCCAGTGAAATCAGTGCCCGCATAGTTCTAGTCCTCTATGATGATCAACTATCATCGGATCCATCCAAAGAACTCGAGCCACCATGACATCTGTTGGCCGCCCCCTACCCTAGGCATCAATGTTGCCCATCGAGCCATCCGTGGCTCTCTTAATGGTGGATCCATGACTATAGCCCCCTGGCCCTGAAAGATAGGTAGTCGTTCCAGGAAGAACGATACCAAGATTGACCCATATCCAAACTGTTTCAGTTTGGTCTTTTTGCATTTGGTCAATTTCCGTTTGAAGTTCATAGTCATGGTTGTGGCCCAGTCAAACACTGTGGGATTCATGCATTCTGATGCAAGAATGATTTGCGTCTTGGTAGCCTCGTGCGGTGCCTACGACCCTGCAGCCTGCATAATAGTATGTAGAACTACTCTGAGTGCTAGATCGGGAATGGTCTGAATATCTACCTTTCCGCTACCTGACCCTTTGCGTGCCCTTGCACACACTCTTTCCATGATCATTGTCATGTTTTCACCAGAAGGCCTAGTGCTAGTCAAAATAGGAACTGGACCTCTGCGTGACAGTCCAGTGATGAAGTACACGTTTGACACTTCGAGCTCAAGTACTTGATCTCGAAGTTTAAACTTCTCCTCATCTTTGTCCCAGATACTAATCAGATATTGCAGTAGTTTGCGCTGAGCCCAGAGACATGGCGTTAGGAAGAATTTCTTCAAACCGAAATTTCGAATAGCATTCATACACTTCTCATTCTCCATTTCCAATTAATCTTCCTCACTGTGCTCTCATTCCTTCCATTCAATTACCATTTTCGCTGGGTACCTGCATCAAATTAAACATAGGAGTGTTAGGAACCTCCTCAAGTATTCGAAATGGTTTTTCATTGGTTCATTTTTAAGATTTTTTTTGTTGTAATTTGTGTTGCGTCGTTGGTGCGGCTATCTGACTAACAGTTGCGCCAGCTGGCGCGGCCTCTATGTAAAACAGAGCAGATTGGCACGGGTCCGTGCCTGGTACTCACGCCAACTGCGGAACCCTAAATTTTGAAATTCCCCCGCTAAATAACTTCAAACCATGATTAAATATAATGAAATGTAGCTTAAAATATGGCTAATGGAAGTAGCTCTTACCTGGAGAAGACGGGATCTGGATTCGTCCACTGGATTGCTCTCAATCGTCACCACAATATCGCAAAGAAAATGGCTCACTATTGCTCTACAAAGAGGTAAAAAGGTAAAAAGTAAATATTTTTTTACTATTGGTAATATTTATAACTTTTCAAAATCTAAATTAGGTTTTGGGACTTATTTTTCCGATATTTTACTATATTTTTGTCAAAAAATGGGTTTTACACTTGTTTTTTGTGTAGTGACAGGTTTTCACGCGATTGGGATGACGACACAAGTTGTATTTTATACTTTTTCGGACTCAGTAAAAACATGAAAAAGTCACTACTGGAGTCATCTTTCAGCTCTTTTTTGACTCTCTAAAACTGAAAAGAATACCGAGTCGCTTGTCATTTTGAGCTTGTTAAATTGGCTGTGAAACGACATCTACCTAGTATACGTTTACCCCTTTTTCGGTCTGGGATAGATTATTTACGAAAAAGGAATACCCTAGCCTATCGCGACTAGGAGGTTCTCTTAGACATAGTTTTCTACCTTTTTGGATCTATGGGACTATCTATGAAAAGGGATTGTTGGAGTTTTCTTTTCTGCTATCTTGTCAAACTCTCTAAACATGAAAAGACGCTGAGTTCTTCCTTTGTCAGACTCGTTAAAAATTGATAACATCGGACTCTGTCGTAATGACGTTACTCGAGTTCCTCCTTCCTAGGGCTCGTTAAATGTACTAGGTTGGATTTTTCTGAAGGACAAACTTATATCGCAAGCACATTTTATCCCCTTCAAGCTTGGTTTCAAAAGAAATTGGGGTACTTGCCAGAAATTGTGGGGGAAAATGGAACCAGTATTATAGTCGTTTCGGCAGTATGTCGCTCTTGAACATGGCACTTGTCTGCATTCGTGTCAGGTTGGGGACATCTCATCTCGTTATCTACTTGCCTTCATGGGTTTGGGTAATCTCTTTTGACCGCTCATCTTCTCTTTTGACCTCTGCAGTTTTCAACCTCCCTCTGATTCTCTGTTGGTCTTTATTCACAAACATTATGTTCCTATGTCTCGTGTCGATGATGTGGGAAACATTATGGCCCACCTTCGATCAAGTTCATTTCTTGTCGACTTCATATCATTATCCAAGAAGCTGATCTAGAGACTCCCTTTAGGTACCTTGAAGCCTGCATGCCTCAATGGCAGGTTCTTCGCATTCGACGCAAGGTTTTCATTATTGGCCTTCGATCAGATGATTTTTCGGATGTTCGACGCTAGCTCACTGTTCACATTCTGTAGATTGTACCTCTAGTACCTTGAGAGCCATCGTCATTATTGGTGGTTTCTCTCGCATCTGTTAACGGCTTTCATTATTGGCTAGTAATCAAACGACGTTCTTGCATGTTCGACTTCAGCTCACATATTCACATGCTCGAACTTGTACTATTTTCGGGTCGAGATGGAGCACAAGACCCTAGATTTTGTCTGATAAACATCTAGGCTGTGGGTTCTGTTAGACTCCTATACCAATAGGTGTCATTTTTCATGATTGTCTTATTGAACTATGCAATATGTTCATACCTTTTCTTGTTGCCAAGGTTTTCCATATTTTCAAAAAATCAAAAAAATTAAAAAATGTAAAGAGGGTATACCCTAAAATAAAAATCAAAGGGTAAAAGAATAAAATGGTCAAAAAAGTGAAATAAATGAACCCCAAACAAAAAGAAAGGCCAAGGAAAGTGTGCAAGTCTAAATGCCACTACTATTTCATTTTCTGTAATAAAGCAATTGTGTGCAGCTTGTCAAAATTTTGCCACAATTTATGAAGAGTCAAACTGTTTAAACTTGACTCATTCATTTTTCAATTTCATGTTGTAGAATAGAGAATAAATATCTGGCCAAACAGTTTAATCTTGGCAGATAAGTAGATAGGTAGAGTGAATAAAAGGAGCTCAACAGTTTAAACTGAGCCCTTGGATGTAATAAGGTTAGAATTAGATAGATTTTCATGTAAAAGAAAAAGAAAATTGATAAGGGTTTGCCAGTCTAAGTGCACCCTAATAAAGAAGAAAAAATGGTAGAGTAAAGTAGGTAGGGTAGGTAAATGATGTTGCAGAGTTACATGTGATGGATGATGGCTTTAGATGTCTTAAGTCTTTTACTTTCATCACAAGTGCAGATGCAGATACTCCACTAGAATAAGTTAAAGCAGAGCAAAGTCAAAATCATTAACTTCCCATCTCAGTTTTCCCTAAAACATTTCACTAATTTCCTCTAAGTACTAAGTTATTTGAAAATTGGAGGGGCTCAAGGCATTTCCTTGACTTTTGGAGGGACCGAACCCTCAGCCCAATAATTGGAAAACCTAAGTACTTAAAATCATTCACCATTCCTCATTCATTTCGAATAATCTTTTTCCTAAGTAAAATACCATTTTACTTAGGAAAATCATTCAACAAGTCATAAAAACCCATCTCATACAAGCATAAGTTAAAATACATTATTTTGATGTTTTATACTTAGCGCTTTGACTCATTTGTCATATTAATTTCTAACTTAATATTTAAATCCTTGTTGAAATAACCTTTTCCTATTATATATAAATCCCTTTTATAAATAACCCAAAAACCCACTTATATAATTTTAGCCAAAGTTAAAAATCCCACGTGTTCAAATAAAAACCCACATTATATACCCTTTGGCTAGATATATCTTTATATTATTATCCCCGCCCCCTATGGTAAATGAATCATGTTGGTTTAAATACCATATAATAAAAATATATGAAAAAATGTTTAAACGTATGTTATATATGTTTAAAAATATAAAATAAAACTCAAAGTTTAAATAAAACCAAACTTTGAATTAACCCATCCCCGTACATCTTTTCCCGACCTTCATCGTACAGAGGAATTAATTAATTCCCGCGATTAATTAAATAGCCTAGTTCCGCCAATCAAACGCCTCCCGAAATGATTAATTAATGTTAATTACGTTGGGCCTGCACCATTAAAACCATGTCATTTCCCTGTCCCGTCAACAGTTCGATTGTCCCGTCCAAGATCAACGGCCATTATCAATTCCGCTGGTCGTCTCTTATCCGAACATTAACGCGCGAAATGATAGTGGTTTTCAAAAAGTACTATCGCCACGCGTCATCTGTTCTATGGATTCGCTGCCCATCCGCTTAATACCGCCTTCCCTCAAAAGTGGTGCGGAAAAAACCGCTTACCGCCTATCCTCTGTGACGTGTCCATCGTACCTACTAACGCCATCAATCAAAACCTGCCACCCATTGAATTTGCGAATAAAACAAAAGAAGCTCGTGTTTTAATTATTTTGTGCATAGTGAATGACTAGAATCCCATGCAGTAAAACCCTTTGTAACCCAGTTGCGCCACCTGAAGCCTCTGTTAACAAAATTCGAGCATGGTTTACCTCCCAAAAATCATTATAGATTCACTCCACAGACCTCTCAAAATCAAATGAAACCTTTTCGACCTCCCCTGCAAACCAATGGTTTCTTAACAATTTGTTTTGTTTTACAGGTGATCAGAAGACCACATCCTTGGATAAACAGTCTTAATACTAGTCATAAGACTTGTTTACTCCAAGAGTGTTATCAAATCTATTCAAACAAACATGGAAGATAAAACATACAGTTGAAAGACAAGCAAAGGAAACAGGATATTAAAAAATTTACTGTTGAAACAGACAGTAAAAACCTAAACTATACATTGAAGGTAAAATGACACAGTAAAGAACAGTTAAAGAGTATCAGTGGTTAAAGTGTATCAGGTAAAAGTCAGAGTGAAAGTTAAAATGAAGTTACAGAGCAGTCAAAGGTAAAACAGTAAAATTAATTACAGAGGCAGTAAAATGGTAAAAAGAGATGAAAATACTTTCACCAACATTAAATTTTGTTTAAAAGTTAAAGTAAAATAGTCAAAAGAACAAAAAAGTGAAAAGATGAAAAAAACAACAAGAAGGAACATTTTGGCAGAAATTGCATGTTTTAGTCATTGTTTTGCAGAAACTATTGTGATCAATCAAAGATTAATTTTTCAAAACTGAAGGAGGTTTATGTTCTTAATAGGCCCATCTACAAAAACCTCTCACACTTTTCTAACAGCTTTTATAGTTTTGGAAATATTAAACAATGTTGGAAAGCACTTTTTGCAGAAAATTCCAGTTAAGTCATCATTTTGCAAAGAATATTGTGGCCAATAAGAAATACATCATACAAAACTGAAGGAGGTTTTTGTTCTTAAGAGACCCCTCTACAAAAAATATCTCACTTTTTGCACAGTGATTTCAGAATGAGAGATACATGCATATCTATACAGGCTATTTTTCAGACTCTGTAAAACTCTGTTTTACACATATTTTTACAGAGAATATTGTGCACAGCTGGAGAGGAATTTTGGGAAACTGAAAGAGGTTTATCTCACCAACATATTAATACACAATAACCTCTTTCAATGTTTTCATATCTATTACGGATTTAGAAATAAAAAGATATCATTGGACCCAAAGTTTGCAGAATTGTTGGAGCAGAATTCACAAAAAAAGGAAGCAGTTAGTGACTTGGATGCCTCATCATCAACTAAGAGTTGGATCAAATTTGAATTCTCCTCTTTTTCATCACCTATCCATCAAAAATAGTGCCAAATAGATGCATTAGTTTGAGTGTCCTTTACTTAAATTTCTATTTATGTAAAATAGTTGGAGAGATTTGTGAACCAATTTTGATATTTTTTCAAGATATTTTAGTTTAGAATTTGTATAAATATTTCACTCTTGGATGTATTTTGGGTGGATTCTACTACTTTTCTGTGACATTGATGTTTTTGGAATAAAATTGCTTTGGAGAAATTTATTTGTGGCTTGCTGGATGATAATTTGAAGCTCGGGACTTTTTGCAGGATTCATGCGTCGGACTGCAGTTCAATAAGTCTTTCTATCCTATGTCTTAAGTTTTATATCTGTTTATAATATCACTCTGTTCCGTTTCTGAATAATTCACATAAAAGAATAAATCAGAACTTACTTAAGTTTACTATGATTTTCAATTATGGTTATTCTAAATGTTTTCTTCCAAACTGGTTATAAGCAACGAATTCTTAATTGCTCTTGTTTCGTTGGTTTGAACATTTTGATTACTATAGTAAAGAATTCTTCACTGCTATTTATTTGTAATCATTCACTTTCTTTCTTTTGAACATGTTGAAAGATTCTTGATTGCCTTTCATCCCTTCAAAATCCATTGCATTCACTTTAATTTCTAAAATTGTTCTCCGTTTGGCTATCTTGCCCTGCAAAGCCATCTTGTGTGTAGAAGATTGATCCAGTAAAGCCATCCCTTTGACTCCATAGCCCAATGACCTGAAAATATTCAACCTTGCCCTTAGTTGGCGAATTCCACCATTTTCAAACAAACTCTTGGACTTATAACTAGCCTAAAATTTTCTAAGAATAAAGTTAAATCATAAAGAGAGAGCCCTCTCTGGATACAGATTGGCTAGATTCTGTATCCGAAGGTTGGTTTGTGGTTACCTTGGGTATACTTTCCTTTTCCACAACTTCAAGGAAAACCTGAGTGATAACATAGTGGCGACTCTGCTGGGGACCTGAAAAATTTTATTGTTATTATTGCTTATTTTATAAACTATAGACAGAGCCTGAAGTTAGCCAGGTAGCCTTTGAAATTTCTTTTTCTCTGCAATTGCAAAAGTAAATAAATGCTGCTTCAGTCTATCTCTGTTTATTTTATGACCTAAGCTTTGATTTCAAACATTTCATAAGTTCTCTAGTTTAATAAGTCTTTAAGAAAGTTTAAATCTCATATCTAAAGCCTCTTAAAGAAATCATAGAAGTTGTTTTGAAAATTCACAAAAAAACAAAATAATCATAAAATACTCAAAATTTGGTTTCCTGAAGAACTAAATTTTTCTTCAGAATTGTTTTACAGGTTTAGATCTGATCTATGATGGTGGACAGGGATCAGACACACAAAGGTTAAAATCATCCACCTGGCGACTCCAAAATCAATTTCACTACTAAGACTCCACTGGAGGAATGAACCTGGAAGAACAATATGGAAAGATCGGGCTTTCAACTTGGATTGTTATCCAAGACATTATGTTCTTTCTAAATTGATAGAGTTTTCCAATGTATATTGTATTTTAGAGAAGATCTTAGAGTAGTTTTTAATTTATCTCTTTTGAAAATTGTAAATATAAAATCTCCATGCACATTTGAGCATCATTCTTCTGACTCTTTTGATATCATTTTCCAATCAAGACACTGTTGATCAGAGATCCAGAGTTTCAAGTTTCAAAGCAATTCCACAACCAAATAATCCATATTCCAAAGCATTAATAGTGATACTGGATGACAGGGTTTGTGGAAAATCTTTCGTTTGATGAAATTTTAAATAAATTCAGGGATGAGTTATCAAAACTTCAGTTTGATGAGGATTTTATAAGAGCTTTCTTTCTTCTTTTTAAATCAAGAAAATGTCCCCCTCAAGTTAAAAAATGGCTTCTTGATATAATTTGCGAAAATTATGAAAATGAAATCAAACTTTTGCATTCTCAAATTCAGTCATACAATTTCTGAAATCCTAAAGAATTCTTTGAAAATCTTCCTTCTCCAAAGCAAGATGAAATTGTACTATCTTTTGACCTGCATATTGAGGATGATTATTCTTTCAAACACAAGATTGAGGAAATAGTTTCAAGGATTAATATTCAGAATACAACTGAGCAACTAGTCATTGAAGGCCTAGAAACACAAATCATACATTATGCTTTTAATGATCCTATAGCAAATTATATGGAGAATATTTTTACCTCAAATCTACAAACATGTTTTATCTATGAGGATCAAATATATCAACAATTTCCATTTCACATCTTATCGTTGATTATAAAAGCACATGATCATAATATACTTCCAATTTTGATCATAAGCAATCAAGTTAACCATTTATTGTTACATCTACTTGATTGGCTTAATTGGCATTTTTGTATTACCTGATTCAATAAGATTTTTAGTAGATTAGAATAGGTAAATGAGTGCTAATAAGCTCATAATTTTGAGCATTTTTTTTTGTTTTCAATTTTCAGTTAGTTTTTCATTAAGTTGGTTTGAAAATTTTTGTGTGTTGTTTCAGTTTCAGATCAAATTTCAGGTTGTAGAAAAAGGACTATATTCAATTCAAGATTTTCAACCATAGCAAATGCATGTTTGGGATTGGAACAAGGCAGAAGATTTCCAACTGGGAAACAAAGTTTTAAGTTTTGAATGGATAGTAACTTACTGGAGTTGAAGCCCGAGGAGAAAGCCCTAAGCTTCAGAAGTATTACTATCATACATACAATAAGGCAACAAGAAGAAGAAGATTTCATGGTTCAGTTAAAGGCATTTTGAGGCATCTGACCTGTTGTTCTTGACTTTTCACAAGGAAAAGCCATCCCCAAGTGGAGCCAGTGTTAGAATCCTATACCAATAGGTGTCATTTTTCATGATTGTCTTATTGAACTATGCAATATGTTCATACATTTTCTTGTTGCAAAGGTTTTCCATATTTTCAAAAAATCAAAAAATTTAAAAAATGTAAAGAGGGTATACCTTAAAAGAAAAATCAAAGGGTAAAAAGAATAAAATGGTCAAAAAAGTGAAAGAAATGAACCCCAAACAAAAAGAAAAGCCAAGGAAAGTGTGCAAGTCTAAATGCCACTACTATTTCATTTTCTGTAATAAAGCAATTGTGTGCAGCTTGTCAAACTTTTGCCACAATTTATGAAGAGTCAAACTGTTTAAACTTGACTCATTTTTCAATTTCATGTTGTAGAATAGAGAATAAATATCTGGCCAAACAGTTTAATCTTGGCAGATAAGTAGATAGGTAGAGTGAATAAAAGGAGCTCAATAGTTTAAACTGAGCCCTTGGATGTAATAAGGTTAGAACTAGATAGATTTTCATGTAAAAGAAAAAGAAAATTGATAAGGCTTTTCCAGTCTAAGTCATGGAAAATTTTAGGGGCTAATATTTGCAAGTGGGCTAATTTTCCATGGTTTTTCCAAAAAAAAGATTCGCCAATTTCCATTTTTTTATAAAAGTGATTTGCCCAAATTTTACAATATAAAATTTTTTTACCTTAAAAATCGCCAACATTATATAGAAAATATATATATTATCATTATAAATTTGAATAATTTTACAAATATATCAATAAACATTTTATATATTACATATTAGGGACTAGTGACATTCACCAATTTTTTAAACTTCAAAATAATTTTCCATCCTTAAAATTTTCCCTGGTCTAAGTGCACCCTAATAAAGAAGAAAAAATGGTAGAGTAAAGTAGGTAGGGTAGGTAAATGATGTTGCAGAGTTACATGTGATGGATGATGGCTTTAGATGTGTTAAGTCTTTTACTTTCATCACAAGTGCAGATGCAGATACTCCACTAGAACAAGTTAAAGCAGAGCAAAGTCAAAATCATTAACTTCCCATCTCAATTTTCCCTAAAACATTTCACTAATTTCCCCTAAGTACTAAGGTATTTGAAAATTGAAGGGGCTCAAGGCATTTCCTTGACTTTTGGAGGGACCAGACCCTCGGCCCAATAATTGGAAAACCTAAGTACTTAAAATCATTCACCATTCCTCATTCATTTCTAATAATCTTTTTCCTAAGTAAAATACCATTTTACTTAGGAAAATCATTCAACAAGTCATAAAAACCCATCTCATACAAGCATAAGTTAAAATACATTATTTTGATGTTTTATACTTAGCGCTTTGACTCATTTGTCATATTAATTTCTAACTTAATATTTAAATCCTTGTTGAAATAACCTTTTCCTATTATATATAAATCCCTTTTATAAATAACCCAAAAACCCACTTATATAATTTTAGCCAAAGTTAAAAATCCCACGTGTTCAAATAAAAACTCACATTATATACCCTTTGGCTAGATATATCTTTATATTATTATCCCCGCCCCCTATGGTAAATGAATCATGTTGGTTTAAATACCATATAATAAAAATATATGAAAAAATGTTTAAACGTATGTTATATATGTTTAAAAATATAAAATAAAACTCAAAGTTTAATTAAAACCAAACTTTGAATTAACCCATCCCCGTACATTTTTTCCCGACCTTCATCGTACAGAGGAATTAATTAATCCCCACGATTAATTAAATAGCCTAGTTCCGCCAATCAAACGCCTCCCGAAATGATTAATTAATGTTAATTACGTTGGGCCTGCACCATTAAAACCCTGTCATTTCCCTGTCCCGTCAACCGTTCGATTGTCCCGTCCAAGATCAACGGCCATTATCAATTCTGCTGGCCGTCTCTTATCCGAACATTAACGCACGAAATGACAATGGTTTTCAAAAATTACTATCGCCACGCATCATCTATTCTATGGATTCGCTACCCATCCGCTTAATACCGCCTTCCCTCAAAAGTGGTGCGGAAAAAACCGCTTACCGCCTATCCTCTGTGACGCGTCCATCGTACCTGCTGACGTCATCAATCAAAACCCGTCACCCATTGACTTTGTGAATAAAACAAAAGAATCTTGCGTTTTAATTATTTTGTGCACAGTGAACGACTAGAATCCCATGCAGTAAAACCCTTTGTAACCCAGCTGCGCCACCTGAAGCCTCTGTTAACAAAATTCGAGCATGGTTTACCTCCCAAAAATCATTATAGATTCACTCCACAGACCTCTCAAAATCAAATGAAACCTTTTCGACCTCCCCTGCAAACCAATGGTTTCTTAACAATTTGTTTTGTTTTACAGGTGATCAGAAGATCACATCCTTGGATAAACAGTCTTAATACTAGTCATAAGACTTGTTTACTCCAAGAGTGTTATCAAATCTATTCAAACAAACATGGAAGATAAAACATACAGTTGAAAGACAAGCAAAGGAAACAGGATATTAAACAATTTACTGTTGAAACAGACATTAAAAACCTAAACTACACATTGAAGGTAAAATGACACAGTAAAGAACAGTTAAAGAGTATCTGTGGTTAAAGTGTATCAGGTAAAAGTCAGAGTGAAAGTTAAAATGAAGTTATAGAGCAGTCAAAGGTAAAACAGTAAAAGTAATTACAGAGGCAGTAAAATGGTAAAAAGAGATGAAAATACTTTCACCAACATTGAATTTTGTTTAAAAGTGAAAGTAAAACAGTCAAAAGAACAAAAAAGTGAAAAGATGAAAAAAACAACAAGAAGGAACATTTTTGCAGAAATTGCATGTTTTATTCATTGTTTTGAAGAAACTATTGTGATCAATCAAAAATGAATTTTTCAAAACTGAAGGAATTTTATGTTCTTAATAGGCCCATCTACAAAAACCTCTCTCACTTTTCTAACAGCTTTTATAGTTTTGGAAATATTAAACAATGTTGGAAAGCACTTTTTGCAGAAAATTCCAGTTAAGTCATCATTTTGCAGAAAATATTGTGGCCAATAAGAAATACATAATACAAAAATGAAGGAGGTTTTTGTTCCTAAGTGACCCCTCTACAAAAACCTATCTCACTTTTTTCACAATGATTTCAGAATGAGAGATATATGCATATCTATACAGGTTATTTTTCAGACTCTATAAAACTCTGTTTTACACATATTTTTACAGAGACTATTGTGCACATCTGGAGAGGAATTTTTGGAAACTGAAAGAGGTTTATCTCACCAACATATTAATACATAATAACCTCTTTCAATTTTTTCATATCTATTACGGATTGAGAAATAAAAATATATCATTGGACCCAAATTTTGCAGAATTGTTGGAGCAGAATTCACAAAAAAAGGAAGCAGTTAGTGACTTGGATGCCTCATCATCAACTAAGAGTTGGATAAAATTCGAATTATCCTCTTTTCATCACCTATCCATCAAAAATAGTGCCAAATAGATGCATTAGTTTGAGTTTCCTTTACTTAAATTTCTATTTATGTAAAATAGTTGGAGAGATTTGTGAACCAATTTTGATATTTTTTCAAGATATTTTAGTTTAGAATTTGTATAAATACTTCACTCTTGGAAGTATTTTGGGTGGATTCTACTAATTTGCCGTGACATTGATGTTTTTGGAATAAAAGTGCTTTGGAGAAATTTATTTGTGGCTTGCTAGATGATAATTTGAAGCTCATGACTTTTTGCAGGATTCATGCGTCGGACTGTAGTTCAATAAGTCTTTCTATCCTATGTCTTAAGTTTTATATCTGTTTATAATATAACTCTGTTCTTTTTCTGAATAATTGACATAAAAGAATAAATCAGAACTTAATTAAGTGTACTCTTATTTTCAATTGCGGTTATTCTAAATGTTTTCTTCCAAACTGGTTATAAGCAACGAATTCTTAATTGCTCTTGTTTCGCTGGTTTGAACATTTTGATTACTATGATAAAGAATTATTCACTGCTCTTTATTTTTAATCATTCACTTTCTTTCTTTTTAACATGTTGAAAGATTCTTGATTGCCTTTCATCCCTTCAAAATCCATTCCATTCACTTTAATTTCTAAAATTGTTCTCTATTTGGCTATCTTGCCCTGCAAAGCCATCTTGTGTGTAGAAGATTGATCCAGTAAAGCCATCCCTTTGACTCCATAGCCCAATGACCTGAAAATATTCAACCTTGCCCTTAGTTGGCGAATTCCACCATTTTCAAACAAACTTTTGGACTTATAACTAGCCTAAAATTTTCTAAGAATAAAGTTAAATCATAAAGAGAGAGCCCTCTCTGGATACAGATTGGCTAGATTCTGTATCCGAAGGTTGGTTTGTGGTTACCTTGGGTATACTTTCCTTTTCCACAACTTCAAGGAAAACCTGAGTGATAACAGGTTCTTTGTGGATTATTATGATTTATTACATGACTCACTCGATTGGATGGCTGCGACCATACCTGAGTCTATTTTTCGATCCTTATTTACTGGATGGTTATGTCCATACATTGGATCTTGGTTTTTATACACTCTATTATGGATGGCTGCACCCATACCATAGATCATGTATCAGAGATATCAGTTGTATTTGTATTCGTAGGTTTTCCAACGGCAGTGTTTTTAGTTGGGCGCATTCTCATAAAGCATTTCACCCTTCCCTCTCTCTCGGACCTCATGCTTTAGGGGACATCTGTTACACAAAATTTTGTCACCATCCCTGCAATCCCTCATCCCGTACATTTGAGGACTATTCCCATGACCTGTGAACAGTAAAATTTCTTGAAAACACCTTAATGGCATCCTTCTGCATAAGGGAAAGAATTTTCCTGAAGAAAATTTCCTCTGGAAAACCCTAAAAATCCATGTTTTGGCATTGGCGCAGGTAGCCAATTCATCCCTCGCGCCAATGGGGAAAAATCACCATAGTGGGTAGGCCAACTGGTGCTCTGTCCCTGTATCTCGCTCATGCCAAGCCTATTAAGGAATGTTTTTTAAAAATAAATGGCGGAAGTTTGTTTCTAACAAACTCAGAATGAATCATCAGAAATAATTTTGGTTGTTTGCCTCCGGATCTCCTTGATTAGGAAGTGGTTTTCCACCTCTCATGGAACCTTCCTAAGAGATAGGGCTCTATCCCATGATTATAGGGATCCCAACCTCCCTTCCTCCTTCTATAAAATCATGCCCTCTCCATTTACAAGCTAGATGAACGCTTGGAAGCTGAACATTTGGGAAGGAAATTATAGCCAAGGAGAACCCCGTAAAAGAAAGAGCCTTGTCCAAATCACCAACAGGATTTGTTGAGACGTGCTCTGCTACAAGCCCCGCTGAAGGAAGATCATAACGTCAGAGCACTTGGTTGTAATCTCCCTTTTTGTCATCTATAATATAAGTGACTTTGATTTTGGTTCCATTCGTGTGTCTACTCTTTTATGTAATGCAACGAATTATATCTTCTCTGACTGATATATAGTTACATGTTTTAAGTATTACGTTGTATATCGTCGTTTCTCTACATGTGTACAAGTTTCTGGACATGTCAAACGGAAGTATTGTGATCTGTCAAGCTAGGGACGAGGAGCACCACTTCTTCCTCAACAACAATAGCATGGGATTTGAGGTAGGCTACTTATCATGATATTTTTCTTTCTTGTAACTAGGAACCAACGTCATTGTGTGATTCGATTGTTGCTAGACCCAATCTAGGGCTAGTGGGATTGCCTCTATCCGCAGAGGGGATTTACCTCCTCAACAACTTGTTCTTTAAAGAAAAGACATTCAATCAAGAGAGGAGACCTTCAAGTGGTCTAGTAGAAGAATAATTTTTTTTAGTATATAAGTAAGAATTCTATTCACTGTCTGATTCATACATGTTCTCCAGTGTTTGGTAAAAGGTTGTTTTGAAAAATTCTGAGTATATATTCGCCATCCTTATCACTTCAAGAGATATTAAAAAGTCAAGTTCTGAGCATATTTGTATTTTAAAAGTCCTAATTGAAAGGGGTAGCTTGGAAGTAATAAAAAAATGAGAAGAAATAATCCCCCACAGAGATTTTCTTTGAATATAAATCTCAAGAAGTGAATTTGGAAAAAAAATTGGAACATCTTGAGGAAGGAAATTTGGCTCATCCTAGACGTCAGTCAAGTGTTGAAACTTTTCCATATAATATGTCTTCATTTTGTAAGGAAATCAATAAGCTCAAAGGGACTTCTAACTACCAAGGGTGGAGGAAGAGGATAGACCTCATCGTCATTGAGAATGATGATATGGATTATGTTTTAGGTAATGTTATAAAACTAGATAAGAAGGATACATATGCATGGAAAAAATATTTCAAAGGTGATATTAGGGCTCAAAGGAGATTGGTGGAGTCAATTATATATATTGGTATCCCTTTTGTGGCATAAATAAATAAGGTAAATGATCTATGAGAGATTAAATAAGATGTATTCAGTTAGCACCTCAGGTCAAAATATTGCACTAAGGAGCAGGTTGTACAAAGAAATAATTCCTTTTGAAGAAGACATTGCATGCCATCTTATGAATATGTCTCAAATAGGAGGTTAGTTTCATTCTCTTGGTGAAAAAATTACTAATGTAGAAATGAAAACCTATGTTCTAAATGCACTTCCTACAGAATGAAACTCCATTGTGACCAACATATACTTAAGAAAGGAAATAGTCGGTTTCAATGAACTTTGGTCCCAATGTGTGATTGAAGAATCTCATATGAAATAAAAAGAGGAAATCGATGCAGCAAGGATGAAAACATTGGGCAAAGGAAAGTTTGAAATATCTCATCATTAAAGGAAGAAGGTTGATGTCTCAAATGTAATATGCTTGGAGTATAATGAGTTAGGTCACTTTTGAAGGGATTTCCCAAAAATTGTGAAGGAATCCAATAAAATGAAGGATGGATCACATGTAGCTAAAGAAGTCAATGAACCTGAGAAAAAGAAGGAAAAATAAGATCTTAGGGATCTCTTCTTCTAAACTGACTCCATCATGCTGATTTTGTACAATTAGAGTAGGACATGTAGTTGCATTGGTAGAATGCACAACATCATGGCTTTCATATTGTATTTAAATATTTTATGGTATATGTGTTGTTCACATGTCATAGAAGTTATCTAGCAAGAATAAAATTCATGTTGCAAATTTATTAAAGATGTAATAAGATCATTTAAGGATCCCTTATGTGATGACATGGAGTGATTTATTTTAGGAATAATTACCATAATGGTATCATCACTATTGTTTGTTTTCAAACTTGCAACAAGCTTCTTGGAAGCTTGATTGATTCAATTTCAACATGAAAGATCTCATATGGGAGATGAGAAGAAGTTGGTAAATGGATAGATGACTCATTGAGACATGGTGATGACATTCCGCTAAAGAATACTGAAGATGAGTGGATAAAGACCATGATGATGATGACAAAGACATGATATGACCCTGCATATCGAAATAATACTTGTTTCGGTATGATGATGACTTAGATAAGTGATTTTGGCACTTAGTCTAAATAAGTTGGCATAGAACACAATGACAGTAGGTTGCAGATTATTCAACAATCATGTCTTAATATATCACTTCTTGATGTTCAGAGGGATCCATGTTCAAGCCCCATAATGATTAATTGCAACTGATGTAGATTGATGATATGGAAAGTCATGGTATACCTTGTCCCAACAATAATTTTTTGATGCAAATATTTCCTAAATGTTTGAAAATTGAATTCCTCACATGTATTAATCATGAGCTATGAGTAGCTATTGTAATGATCTTGGAGATATAGTATTTTTCGATGGATGTATCTCTCAGTTGAGAGGGAGCTCTGGTTGCATTCCCTATGTGGAGGGAATAGCTATATCCTCTTTGTTTAAGAGAGAGTGATGATGTTGGACACCCCTCCCTAGTTAAGAGGGATTGAAGGACATGGTTCTCTACTTCATGTGTCATGCACTAGACCAAGACTAATAGTCGTAAGTCATAGTGAAATCCATGAAGGGATAATGGCATCCAGAGGATTGGGTAAGTACATGAGACCAATAATCCTTAAGGATTGAGAATCCAAGAGAGGTAGTAGTATTGTGACTGACACTCTTTGAGGATCTAGAAGGGTATCCAAGACAAGAATGGGCGAAGAGGATTGATATTCTTTGAAGATTGGGAATCCAAGATAAGAGTAGTCTTGTAGGGACATACCTTATGAGCACCCGAGTGTGGTATCTGCCTTGAGAGGTAGTATGGTGTCCCATGTAAATCCTCCTAGCATTGTGCTCTAATCTATAAAGAGATCGATCTTTTCATTCAAGGCCTTGCATATGTGACATTTGACAATGCTATTTATGATGATTTTGATTCTTAAGATGGCTTAACAATCTGACTCTTCTTATGAGAACTTGTCAAGGTTGTATTGTCCATGTACTTATTGTTGTCAAATGTGAATACCTCCCTAGTTAAGAGGGAGTTTTGAAAATGGTAAATAGCTTCGGTATTCATAATTTTTTATGTACCATGACTTCATGTGATCATTATACTTTTCAAAAGAAAAAGAAAATAAAATTGTATTTTTGCAAACAAAAATTATTTATTCAAGAATGGGTTTCTTTCCCATTGATTATTTTGTCTTAGGCTTAGCACCCATTGTGTGTTCTAGGTTTTTGGCAAGGTCAAAATCAAGGTCATGATGGCTCTTGAATCAATGTAAAATAAATATTTTTAAGTGTAAAATGTGATCTAGAAGCTACCAAGTGATGGGTCGACTAGCCATCAAGTCGGCCCTAGAAGAGGCACTTGAACCCCACCAAAATACTATATAAAGGAGATGTATTCGACCTCATTTGAGGAAAATTCAGAGCGAGAAAGAGGAGGAGGATAAAGAGGAAATGAAGAAGGTCTATTTGTTTGGCTTGGGCATCAATTATTTGTTTGGAAAGATATCATGTATGGGAAGAAAGTTATCTCTATTCATATTTCAAGCTAGAGAAGAGAAGTAGACTAAGTTATAGAGAGAAAAATTATTTTTTGGGTGGTTTTCCTATCACTTGGTTAGTTTTCTTGATCAAAATTCTTGGAATTATTCCTTAAACTTTTATAAGAGAATTTTTTGGGTTTTTCTCCTATGGAGGAGTTTTTCCCTCGTGTGGAGCATATTTCTAGTGTTATTTTTTGCATTGTGATCTTCTTTATCGGCATTGTCTTGATGATGAGCACAAAATAATAATGATGATGATGAACTAAAATTATATCACAAGAATTGGAAATATAACAAAAGAAAACATTATAAAATAAACCTTAATTTTGTTTGCCTTAGTTTTTCTCAATATCTATGGTCTTGGCATATTTGCAATGTAGAAATAAAAAATTACTTGAAATCAAATGCAATGCAAAACTAAATCATGCCCCTGGTAGCCAAGCGCTTGGTGGGCGAAAGTTGAGTAGCACTTTGATGAGTTTTTTTTGTGTATATGACTCCACCCCTAGTTAATCTTTAAAATATAGATATGCAAATGAAACTACCTGCAAAAAAAGGAAGGAGGAGAAGTTATATGAAATAAATAATTAATAAAATAGAAGAAAAATCATACCAGTGCCTTATGCCCAATTAATAGAGTAAGAGTTTCTCCTACTTCCCTACATGAAAAATGATCGTTTATGGTCTTTAACTCAAATACAAACACAATGGTCAAAGAAAGACAAATACTACATGATATTTTTTTCATGGAAAAGTTTATTATTACTTATAAACCTTTATGTAACTCCCACTCGACCAAGACATACAAAAAAAATATCAAAATAAAATTTTTGTCTCACCTAAACCCTTACCAATTTGAGCTATTTGCTTCAGAATCCACTTCAACATCTGAATTGATACTAGTTGTCCTACACATATTCATGAGACCAATGAGGCAAACTCAGATTAAATTTGACCAAATATTAAATTTAATTGCTTGAATAAATAATAATTAAAATGACTTGAGTGCATTAATACCTGAATGAGCTCCTCTTGGTTTCGAGAATAGATTTTTGGAGTAGTTTAATCTTGGAGAAAACCTCCCTCTACTCGACGAAGCAACAACGAAGTCAACATTGACTTTATTGTTTCTCGATTGGATCAAGGGTTTTTTTTCTCCATGGTTATCCAAATCTTGATTTATTCTCTACTGATAAAGGGCCAACTATGTGAAGGTGAAAGCTCTCATGGCCCCTCCTCCCCCCGCTCCCCCACCCCCACCCCCACCCCCACATCACTCTCAATTCCCTAGTGCCCAATCTATCTATTATATAGGAAATAGTTGAAACCAAGACATTAAGATACATAAAAAAAATAAAATTTTAAATTTAAAAAAAAAAAAAACAAAAAACAAAACAAAACAAAAACAAAAAACAAATAGAAAACATTCATTCGTAAATCCAAAAAATATTTCATCTCAATAAATTTTATCATAAAAAATATGTTTACATAATATGAAACAATTTCATGTACATAAAGAAACATATAGCAATTATTCATTAACATATAGCATTCATCCATTCATTCATCATAGACACATAATACTTCATCTCAAAAAAAATTGTCATCAAAATTATGTTTTCATAATATGGTATGTAATGTTTCTAATATAATAACTAGTACAATCATTTCTTTTTCTTTTTCTTTTTCTTTATTTTTGATGGCCTGGTAGTGTAATCATGACGTTGTCGAGGCTACCACAAGAGGGGTGTATCATCATTTGTATCAAGAAATAAATGTTAAATTGATATTTTTTGCTATTATTCATTAGTAAAAATAACGTTTGAGTTTTATTTACCTCATGCACTAGTCGAAATTATTGGAATGGTTTCCCTATGCTCCTCTTCTAGTACAAGATCCTCATGTATGATGCTCTCTATCATTGAAATCTGGCTTGTGGTGTTTGTATGTTGTGGTGTGATCTCTTCTAAAAAATCCCAGATAAGAAAGAAAATGGTTTTTCTATTAGACAATGTAAAAGTTAAAAAATAAGCATTCATAATTGAACTTATGAAATAAAAAAAAATCACTTTAAAATATGGTTATTACCTGATATCTCTGAAGGTGTTGGTTGAACATGTTGATCCTATATTTAATATCAGGACCTTTTTTTCTAATGTGAATCAAACAAGCAAGTTATTCGTTCATTATAACCACAAGCTTATTGATTGTTGCGACTGGGCCAGGAGACATGTACAACTCATCATCATCAAACCAATCAAGACCACTAAGCACTTCCTCAACCGCGTCTGTGGACTTCTCTGAGGATGGTTCCTTCCCCTTATCACCATGTTTATCAAGTGTAATTTGTAATTTTATTCCACCATCCTTAGCTATAAACATTCAAATATTTGAATTTGATGAAACATTTTAGATCAATAAAAAAAATCCAATTTTGTGAGTTAGCTCAATTGGAATGGGCATCATTTGGCTGAGAACCATCATGAGGTGACTCGACAATGGGATATAATATTTTTATTAATTAATTGACTTATATTAGTTATATATTAGGAGGCTTGGATAGTAGTACTAAGTGATTCAATGGTATATTTCAATGATAATCACATATTTCATTGACCATGATATTTTCAAATGGATAGTTGAGTTAATTATCACATGATTTGAAACCACTATTTAATTGAAAGGGGCACATGAAGATGAACAATTCAATCGATAAAAATTTGAGGATTAAACCCTTAACTATTAGTTTGGAAGTTTGATTGAGGCATCACAACTATGTTGAAAGTTGCAATAAGAAACAGTGAAATTGGCATCCAAAAACAACATCCTTGATCCTAGTGAAAATTAAGCATCTACACTAGGTGAGGCCCACACAGGCTATTTTTAGGTGTATATCTATTTTTATAATGTTGAGAAAATTATATTTATAGCGGGAGTCTATTTTTATAATGGTGAGAAAATTCTATTTATAGATGAGGTTCTATTTTCAGATGCATGTGCGAAGTCTATTTATAGATCACATGTCTAAAAATAGAATGCATGTTGGTTATGATTATCTCTTAATAATAATCATACAATAAATAGTAACTTATTCTCTTGGAGCACTTTATTTCAATGAACAGATGTGGCACATCAATGTGCTGAAGGAATTACCCAATTCCTAGGGTGGTTGGTGACTCATGCATGGAGAACTTAGTTATAACTGAATTTGGAAAGTTGTAACAGAGTTGGAAGAGTAGTTATGTGAGTTGTTATTTATTTTAACTAAGTTCAATGAGTTAAACTCAGTTGTGTTAGTTGTAACTAAATATACACTAGTGAAATATGAGTGAATTAATTATTTAATTAATTCACAAGTAGTGTCTTACTTGCAGCTGAAGAAATACAACAGTTAACTACTTGCATCTCAGATCTAGTGGAGAGATAGGTGAAAGGGTGAGATGTACTATCAGTTGTGATATTATTAGGCTACCCAGGTGTAGTTAAAACACCACAAGATTCCCATGTTACTCAGCGTAGTTGAGGAAGGCTGAAATTCTTTGTGATTAAGAAGTGCATTCATCAGGAACTGCATGAGCAAGGCAGGCTATCTGGAGACAGTAAATTGGCGAAGGAACTTGCCAATTTTTGTATGACAGTGTGAGACAATTAGCTGATGCATTGAAAGCTTTTGTGATTGGATTTTTTTATGTAATTGTTTCATGATTCCTTGTGGAATATACAATATATGATAGAGTGTATTTGAGCAGTATGCTTTCCCCTGGAATATCTGGTGTTGTGGTTTTGAGCTATTCTCTTTGCTTCATGTGATTGGAATTGTGTTGTTTTTCATTCCGCAAAATATTTGTAGAAGCAATTCAGTATTTAACTTTAGTACATTGTTAGATCGGGTGAATCCAAGATATACATGCATATTGTATAATTTCTACATGGTATCAGAGTTGTGTTATAAATTTTCTACATGGTATGAGAGGAGGAATTATCTGGGTGCGCGAGTTTGTAGAGAATATCTAAAAATTTTGATGCACAAAATTCAGAAAAAAAAAATAGCATATTTGGATTCCTTGCAAAAAAAAAATACCCAAATTGAAAAAAACAATCAGTCGAATCGGAGCTCAGATGAGGGAGATATCATCGATTTAAAATCAGCTCTTTTATTAGAAAAATTTTCGATGGCGGGACAATTACAATGTGCACGAGTTGGAAAATGAAAGGTGTTCCTTAGACTCAAATCCATGGGAAAAGCCAAGAAGATTGGGATCCATGTGAAGAATATCTATAGACTTGATGTAGATTGGATTTCTACTGAGCTTCCTACTGTTGGGAAGTGTGAGAAAGCCATGCAATTGAAGCTTGAGAAGGAGTAGGATTTGCATGCAGGTAAGAGTGAACCTCGGGATGTGGAGCAGCCACAAGATGAGGATCATGGAGTGGGAGCAACCACTCATGTAGAGAAATTTCGTGCCAAATGGGCAGAGGGAGTGCATGCATATATACGACCAAGTGAGAGGTGGGGTGACATGCATGGATAATCCCAAGAAGATATTTATGGGAAGGATTCATTGAGATGGTGTGGATCTCATGAATTGAACCTGGTTACGAGGCACCCACAGAGAAGAAGTAGCAGGATCAGTTGGATTGATGCAGTCAGATGTCATGAGGACATGAAATCAAAGTGACAGTGTCGGATACTAGAGCGCGAATCAAAGTTGACAGCAAGTGCAGAGTGCATGGGTGCAGAGTTCAACACTGTAGTGGTTCCTGAAGACATGTGTAGTAGCTAAGTAGATGTCAGAAGACTTTGATGACAGATGCATTATACTAATTCAACTGTTTGGAGGCTATTCAGTTTCGTAAGTGTTGCATGTGCGAGAAACACTACAGAAGTGTTGCATACAAGAGTTGCAGGGTGCATGCAAAGGTTATAGGGAAAATGCATGGAGTTGCATGTTGCATGCAAATACATTACTTTCTTATTGAGAGGGAGTTTTGAAGGTTGCAACAAGAAACAATGAAATTGGCATCCGGAAACAACATCCTTGATCCTAGTGAAAATTAAGCACCTACAATAGGTGGGGCCCACACAGGCTATTTTTAGGCATATGTCTATTTTTAGAATGTTGAGAAAATTCTATTTATAGCGGGATTCTATTTTTAGAATGGTGAGAAAATTATATTTATAGATGAGGTTCTATTTTTAGATGCATGTGCGAAGCCTATTTATAGATCGCATGTCTAAAAATAGAATGCATGTCGGTTATTATTATCTATTAATAATAATCAAACAATAAATATTAACTTATTCTCTTGGGGCACTTTATTTCAGTGAAAAGATGTGGCACATCAGTGGGTTGAAGAAATTATGCAATTCCTAGGGTGGTTGGTGACTCATGCATGGAGGACTTAGTTATAATTGATTGTGGCAAGTTGTAACAGAGTTGGAAGAGTAGTTATGTGAGTTGTTATTTAGTTTAACTCAGTTTTGTTAGTTGTAACAGAACATACACTAGTGAAATATGAGTGAATTAATTAGTTAATTAATTCACAAATAGTGTCTTGCTTGCAACTAAAGAAATACAACAGTTAACTACTTGCATGTCAGATCCAATGGAGACCCAGTGGAGAGATAGGTGAAAGGGTGAGATGGACTATCTGTTGTGGAGCATTCAATGCATCCACCCACACATTGGATCTTCCTATGAGTATTGTGCAATCAAGGCAAGGTAAGGTCGAATTAATTCAGGGTTCTTCTTCACCAGAGATTTCGCAATGGAGGCAGGCTGTCAGGAGGCAAGAAATTGGTGCATGGAGGTGCAAATTTTTGCAGGACTATGTGAGACGATTGTATATTGTACTGAGAACTCTATGAGCTGAGATTTGTATGAGATATATGAGATTGTTTCATGATCCATTGATATACATAATATATTATAGTTTTGGTTTTTAGCTTTAAGCTTTCCTGGTAAAACATCTTGTTATGTGCGCTTGATTTTGCTTCATATGGGTTTTGCAAATGGCGATTTAATGTCCACAAAGAATTAAGTGGGAGGATTTTGTATTTAACATAAAATTAATTTGTTAGATCAGGAGAATCTGGTAATATACATGCATATTGTATTACTTTCTATAAGCTAAGGGAGTAGTTTAGGAATAAGAGAAGAAAGGTATTATTCAAGGAAAGGAAGGTGTTGACTCTTTTATTAACAATAATGTTAGAAGTATTGTAACACAATATTTTGGATGGAAAACCCTAGTCCATGTATATTGCACTATATAGTCCATTATTCCATAAACTCGGATTTGGAGTTACTCAAATCCTTCACTAGGAAAAATTTTATAAGTGTCTCATTCCCATGACTAAAATGGGTGATTGATTTAACAAATGTTGGTACATTAGAAACAATTTCAATGCATGGTATTTACAATTAGAAAGCTTATGGAAACTAGTTTCATAACCTATGAGAACTTCCTGGGTTTGCCTCGTAGTCATAAGGGTTGTACATATTTCAAAATTACTTGTATACCAAGATGTTTAAAATCCACAAAGTTTATATGAGACAAAATATTAGAATGTGTCTTCTATATTTTTCCCCTTATTCAGTTTACATGGGTTTTGGTTGAGCCTCTATAAACAATTCCTTGCATAATAATTTAATCATAACCTCAAACTAGACTTGGATGAAGAAAGATCACAAATATATGATGTCTTTAACGGTGTCATTATTCATTCATCCATTCATAAATCCACAAAATATTTTATCTCGATAAATTTTATCACAAAAAATATATTTACATAATTTGAAACAAAATCATTCTAATTATTTGCAACGGAAAAATAAAAAAATTTATTAAGATAGTCAAAAGTTGGCATATGCACACACCATGAGGCATTCAACTTCTCAGTCAAAAATGTGGTACTCAAAAAAACAAGCTCTAAATAAACAAGTGAATTTATTTTTTATGAGGTTTCTCTCTCTTTTAATATGTAGTAGAAAGGATGCCTTCATCTTGGCCTCCTTCAGTTTTTGTGGTCTCTAGTGTAATATGTCTTGTTGTTGACCTAGTGTAATATGTTGCTGCAAGTGGTGATGAACATCAACTACAATAAGAAATAAATTTTAAATTCATATTTATAGTTATTATTATTAAAAAAATTGTATTTAGAAAAAGAGTAGTAAAGTGTTCTTTACCTGCTTCGGTAGTGGAGGGAAGTGGAATACTTTCGAATGTGACCTTATGTTCCTCCTATTCTCTAGCCTCATCATGTACATGCTCTGGTGTAGAAACAAGAAATGTTATAATTAATACACCATTTGCATTTAAATATTTGTAATTGTATTCCACACTACAATTTTTTATAGCACATGAAATACCTCCAGTACCAAGATGAACATCAGTCTCAAGAGGCACTTCATCGTCAGTAGGCTTGTGTGTTGTATCTACATTTCTTACTTACTTTTTACAATCAAGAAAATTACTTTATGGCCAAAAATAATAACCAATAGATTATACAAGCAATCATTTATAAATGTTATTTGTTGATTTTATTTTTATGAGTGTTAGGTTGGGTGGTGGAAGATTGTGAAGACACCAAGCTTGTCCTGCTTTCAACCACGGCTTGATAGTTTTCCTTGAAAACAAGCTTTAGTTCTTTCATCGTGGGAGCCTCTTTGAATTATGACCTTTTCAATTTTTCACGAGAACATTATTTTTTCTTCTTCTATGATATTAAATTAAAATTGCTAAGAATGTATAATTTGGATGCAAATTATTTTTTTATATACTTAAATTTTTTGCAACTAGTTTTGAGTAACCACCCGGGCCAAGATGATGTTGCCTACGTTTGGATATTCTAGCCATTGTGGCCTTGGAAGTATCTAGGAGCCTATATTTAAAACATTTAAAAACTTAATTAGATTTTGCAATGATGATAAAGCATCATAATTACATTATTAAAAGTGCCTCGTACCTTCCTCGTCTAGGTGGTGTTCTCCCTGCCTTTCAAAGTGCCTTTTCATTTGCATATTCCACGAGTGCTCTCCACTCCATATCTGGAATCATTGGAGGGTTTTCATGTGACATGGGCCTTTCCAATTGAGGCCTATATTGGTCCCACATATATTTTAAATGTATGCCTTCCTTTGAGTTAACTTCAATTTGTTCAAGGTACCCTCATTGAACAGGAAAACCAACCTATTAATAAGTGCATCTTTTAACTTGGAACTTTGGGATTTCCAATTTGTGTGAATGGTTAGCCCAAACATTTCCAAGGATATGTCATACAAACACCTATATAGTACATCATTTCCTGTAAAATTATATTATCATTAGTTTAAAATAATAATAGACTATATATTAATGTCAATTAGATTGTACTTAATATTTAAAACACTTCTTATATACCCTGAAATTTATTTATTTTCATGGGGACATTGTCATCATCTATCAATAATGTAATTAGTAGTGTTATCATGCTAGTAACATAGGAATATCTAGGAAATATCACTTCAAATTGTGCAATGACATCATGCTCTGCATCCACAGCATCATCTGCAGATCCTAACATATGTTTTTTAGGAGGTGTAGATATTGTCATATGTGGATGAGTAGGTGTACCAGTCTTAATGACCAGTGTGTCACTCATAGGAAGAGCATTGATGCTGCTACCAACGTCATCCCCCATAGTCGTAAAATGAGGTTCATACTCCGCCAAAAACTCCTGTAAAATAAATAGTTGTTTTATAAAGGATGAGATAATTAAAATCATAAAAAAATAAACATGATAACTAAATGAGCTTCTCACCCCATATTAACGAATTTGGCGTATCAAGGTTTTGATTTCACCTCTTATCTCTTTTTTTTAGGCTCAATTAGAATTAAAGCACTGAATTTCTTATTTTCTTTCATTCGAAGTTTCTTTATTGTTTGGATGGGATCGGCATACATAAAAAATTCTTATTCAATAAGCTCTTCCTCGGGAGCATCTATGGACTGCTCTAAGGTTGATGCCTTCCCCTTATCACCCTGTTTATAAAATAAGTGTAATTTTCAATTCATCCACAATTAATCACCATTATATTATTAGGAAAACCACTACTGACATATGTCTAAATTTATATAGAAACTTCATGTTATATCATGGCCAATATAAAAGGTTATAAATTTATAAAAACTTCATCATCATGGAAGGCTCTTGGAAGAGGCATTGTGACAAGATCAGTATATATTCCATATTGTATAGTAATAACACTTTTAAAAGGATGAAGGAATGCATTTTCTCAAGTTGGTCATATGCGTATTGAACCTTTTATTTAGTTATATGATGCCTAAAAATATTAATTTGACTTACTCTATAATGGATAAAATGCTACTATAGAATAAATCTCATGGTTATATTATTTTACATACAACTACATTGATGTTTACCTATTGTGAGGTTGTTTCCCTTTAACCTTCATCAACCTGCCACAATATTTTAACCATGACTTATTAAAATGTTTCCTCAACTTACAAGATGTCTAACAATATATTGTATTAAATGACAATCATAACATACAATAGACATTACTTACAATTTAATTAAAAGTGAATACATACTACCCCTATAATAGCAATATCTGTATATATTCTATTCAAATTGTAATCAATGAGCAATTATTCCCCTGCAACTATTGATTTAATGGCACATACGAATACATGGTTTCCCTCATGTCCCTCGAATATGCAATTGGGTTTCTTATTTGTGGTCATTGACCGTGTACTATTTATAAATCCTACAATATTCCCGATTGCTTTTGTCCTTCCATCAATATACATAGTTGCACCTTTATTTTCATCATTTTATTTCAGTTGTATATAATTTGTGTCCACTCCATATATTCACATACTTTTGGTATATTGGACTAATCGTACCCAATCATTATAGTTGTAACAGGTCTAACACACTCTATCAATTCAGTTAATCCTCTATAACATACCTTTATAGCATCCATGGAAAATATCCCCAAACCATGTAAAGATGATGGGGCAATGCGGCATATCCTTTCATTGACAGAAAATCAGTGTTTATTTTAGGAAGATCCTTGGGTTCCCATTGTTTCACTATATTTGTGTACCTCAAGGTCACCTCAATGCCATATATGCTCTCATTATCATAAGAACATGACCCCCTTTTAGCTAGAAAAAATCCATGTGTCTATGGAATTTTCTTATAATATTTTCACTCCAAGTTGATCTTCACCTACTAGACGAAGTAACATATGTTTGATCAATTTATTCTATACTACCTAAACTTATATCACTCGAGGAAGATTCTGACAAATACCTGTTTAGTTGAAAATCATATAACACTCCATAAAATGAGAGAAATTGTTAGCAAGTTTCAAAATGGATGTTGAGAAACATCTTGATGAAACCACAAGAACATTATAATAGTACAAGTGAGTTACAAAAATTTTATCTACATTTTAAATATTCAAGTAATATTTTAAAACTTGAGAACTTGAAAACCTATTCATCCTAACCAATGTTGAATGAAATCACTTGAGAACTTGAGAACTCAACATAATCTAATAGAATTTAATCTTCCATTACAAAAAAATACCCACGTGCTTTGATAGTCGGCAGGGCTTCTCCCCTGTGATGCTGGAAAGGGGAAGGTAAGCCCCACCTAAATCATCACCGTTGGTTAACCAACATATAGGATCTCAGTGGTGCCTCCCCCCTATGACTTGACTTGTATTACCTAATGAATGAAGGGATAATGCACATGATATTCATCCTAAACACAGGTGAAGACCTAACAAATTTTATTACCATCTAATGTTTGCATCTAGATTCGAATGCATTACCGACAAGCCTTTTTAGTAATGGGAAAATGTTGAATGTAATCCTCAATTTTAAATTTAGCTTCCTCTATATGTTTGTTATCAATTATAAGTATGTTTTCTTGTTTTATTTATTTATTGGATTTATGTTTTTGTACTAACATGGAAATTGAGTTGGACCATTAACATGGTAATGATAGTATTACATATAGAATAAATAAAAAGTGTTATCTAGATGACTCTTTAATAGTCTAGATGCATGGATGCCAGATTGATTCAACAATGAACTATCACATCTGGGTCTAGGACTTGGAATATAATGGCTCATTGGAAAAATTTTGGATATTTGAATATTGGATTACATCATTTCTTAATTGCATATAGATCCTAAAATAACTAATATGCCATGGTATTTTGATTTTCTAGATGCTTGAATCATGGATGAGGTTTAATTTGTGCTTACCTATGGATCCAGGATCAAGTTATCAGGTGAGGTTTAAAACAATATAGATACCCAGATATCTAGATATTTGGATGACAATAACACATTCGTTGGATTACCAAATAAACTATAGAGTCACTAACTATGTCATCCATTAAAGTTGATATGTCATCCTATGTGACCAGGCTATCATGGATATTGATGTCATATTGTTAGCAAGTGTCAAGATTAAAATATTATTGTGTGTCCTAGGAGCGATAGTATGCACCATAAGACACAATATGCACCGAATCGGTAAAACATTATAAGCCAAATATTTTAATTTCATCTAGCCAATGTGTTATATATTACCACTATTGTGAAACTCTAAGTTGACTAATAACTTTTTAACATAGCCATTCATTTTTTCTGTGAATTTTAAAGATCAAAATTGATTTAAATGAGATTGAATCATAAAATGATAAATTATGTGAATGAATATATTATTATATTTTTATTCTAACTACTAATTTTCTTTTATCAACCTTTAATAAACATTAACTTTGTTCATTTCATTTTTTTGTAGATCTTTTGTTTGAAAGAAATAATCCTCAAGACTAGTAGTATGAGCAAAGAATAAAAGAAGAGTACTCATGCTCATGGATTAATAAAAAATAGGATACGTTCAACATTCTAAATAAAATACAATATGAAATATTTTAATAAAAGTGAAGAAAGAACTATAGCAATGTTATTAATTGAGAAAAATAATTAAAATATTTTCTCGACATTTTTTTCTAAATTGTTCAAACTATTATAACAAAAAAGATTGAACATTTTGAATGAATATATGAATTAATAAATTAATATTAATACTATATATTTCAATAGAAAAGGGATTGGAAACTTTGTAATCATTCATGTATATTTTGTGAGTATAAATATAATTTTGAAGACATGTAAAAAATGGCTACGTGTTTATTGCGATAGGATTCAAAAGTTTGAACATTGCTCAAAGAGTTAATCTATAACTTTTGTCATCCCACAAACCTTGTGACCCTAGACATATGAAATTATTTTTCTCTCCAAGCATCTCCTAAGGCTTTATGGTCCCATTCATAACATGATACTACAATGGATGGAAATAGAAATTGGTGAATTATTCATATCTTATCGATGATCCATATAATGGCACTTCTACTAAGATTGATTATTTCAATCAACTCCCATGAAATCCAACTCTAGAACATCCCTATGGGCTTACAGTGTTACTATCATATCAAGTATTTTCTCAATGGACAAAAATTATACATTAATTCATAACATGTATATACTCATACATCCCATGCATTAATTAAATAATAATATGTATCAAATCATGTCAACACTTGAATATCATATGGATAACATAATCACATATATCTAATGTAAGTAGCGTCAACAACATTTATTAAATCATAGAGCATATCATCCAAAATATGGGCATTAATTTAGTCACAAATTCATATCCTACTCATAATCAACTAGAGTGCATTAATTATATCATAGATGAGATATACATTAAGATTTACTCATTATGATTATAGTCATAATGTGCATCATATGCAAATTAAAATTTTATAAATCACAATATTATGCCATCATAATATACATACATTCTAGTTTAAAAGTAATAATTTATATTCTTAAACTTTCAGGTATATGCACAAAGTCATAAACAACATAGAAATTGTCATCTCAAATGTACTTATCTATAAAAAATCAGCAATTGATAAAGGTGAATCTATATCCATATATAGAAGCACACTAGTGTGGACATATCATGTAATGTCTATATTGATTATCTAATGTAGTGTTATGTCAAATATAACATCTAAGTTAGCTCATACTGCAAAAGTATGAGTAATCAAAGTATAACAAAGGATTAAAAAACAAATTGCATAATGTGAATTTTCTCAATAACAATCTTACTAAAATATTAAGGTAGCATAAACATATGGAAATGTTGGCCACACAACACATAATTGCAAGTCATAGATATCTAGGTACTCACACATATCATGTCCTTTTCATAAGGCACAAAATGTGGGGTATTCAATACACCCACCTTTGAAGAATATTTTTCCTAAAATTGTAATCAACAAAACTAAAACTTCATACAGAGTAATTATCCCCTCCCCCGCTTGATTAAGAATCTCATATTTACAACAGTTTACAGAGCATGTAACATATTGAAATCAGTGAAATAAAACCATACATTACTTAAGAGGGTATTTCTTCACAACACTTAATATATTTCCTTACCTCAAAGTCTTCTAAGCATTTAAATCATTTAAATATAAGATTTAAACATATCAATAAGAATTTAGAATATTTTCTAAAAGCTTTAAACCATTTATAAAACCTTTATAAAAATTATTAAATGTTTATAATGTCAGCTTTATAAGCTTAAATTTTATTAAATGTTATTTATAAACGTTTTTAAAACTTAAATAAATGCTTTTAAATATTTTTAAAAAATTCTAAAAGTTGCTACTCTAACATCCAATCAATATTTTTTTTTAATATCCAAGAACAATTATTTGATCGTCAATTAAATAGAAAAATATTAGTGTCACACCACTTTAATATAATTAAATAAGAAGGAACTTTCTCTCCCTCATTTAAGGACACACATCAAGTGATATATATTTGATCCATGCGAAAAGGAGAGGATATTTGATCTAGTGAATCAGTAAGAAAGGAAGCAAGTTTCTGTAGAGGCTAGCGAATGAGGAAAGTGTTGAAATGTAACTAGTGTCGATATTCATAATTTTACTTAAGTCGTGACTTGATGATGTACTTTTAAAAATAAAATTTAATTACTGATGTACTTGTAGCAAGAAAAATTATCCCATTCCTTGGTCAATCAAATGGTAGGTACTTGTAATTATTTCAATAGGTGTAATATTCCAAATTAGAAAAAAACACGAATATAGAACATAAAATTGGAAAATGCAGTAAAATATTAATACATCAACATGAGCATATAATAGAGCCATTTTATGAGATTTCTTAGCAGAAAATGAGTACAAGATCTTGAGGAAAAAGACACTCAAGCTAGGCAAAACAAGCCTCAAATGACCCAGTACATAAAACATGAAATATTGTTGCTATACGAAATGTCAAAAGGCCATGACTGTGTAGTCCTATGGAGAATAAATTAAAGGGAAAATAAGAATCCATATAACTTCTGATATAATGCTCAGAAAATGTCGGGATCAGAGATCTAGGCTTTCTAGCACAATTCCAAGACAACCCAGAAGGGGTTTCCAGAAATACACAATATGAAAATTGTAGCCCTATGGCTGAATTACGCTATGCAATTGTGTGACTTCTGGGAGGTGGCTGATCTGATATAAAAATCGCTTATAATTCTCCCAATAGATCCTCTAGATGAAGGGTTGCTCCCCTCATTGGAAAACAAGCTCACAAACTAGGTTTTTCAACCCTCCACTGCAACTGCCTTGCAAAATAACGTAGTTTCTGGATGAGATTGCATTGTTGAAGATGGTTGAAGCTCGCGCTGATGTCGGATTGTGGAATTAAGCTCAAGGAACCTCTCCTGAGTGGGCACTCGAAGTCCCTCAAGGATGAGGGTGGTATTTCCGCTCGGAAACACCCTTGTGCTAAACCACACAGCAGACTCCGATAAATAGATGAAGCATGCAGAAAGTCATAAAATACCAAACATAAAAAGTATTCATAATACCTTATATGGCACCCATCCCCTTCCTTATATGCTTTGTGAGCTTCATCACCCTTGGTCTCACTCATTAAATATGCTACTCTTATGCATACACTCTTCCATCATGACTGTGTTGTCCTCCAATAACTCTCCACTACCTCCATGACAGTGTTGTTGATTTGGTCAACCTTGACCCCATTCACATGATTTAACCCCTATTCACACCCAAGAGTGGTTTATTTAGCTGATATAATGATCCACATTCACATTAGAATTGGTTTTATTCCTGCTAAAGAGATTTATGGGTCTCTCTACCCTCTTATTCATCTATCTTGTTGACAAAAAAAAAAATTAATATTCTAACTAGCGGAAAGCCAATTAGGAATATTACAATATTCCCCTCCCAAATGTTTCTTGTCCTCAAGAAACTACAAGGATGGATGCTGCAAAATATCCTCTCCTTCCCCTATATCATCCTCATCTGATAGACTCCTCCACTGAATCATATGTTCTCCAATCAACCTATCCCTTAGTTGCCCCTCCCAAGTGTCCAAATTTTCCTTTGGTGATAAAACCAAATGGCTCACACCATAAAGAAGTGGGATATCCATGATGGAAACTACATGTTGTCTAATGGCCTTCTTGAGGCATGAGACATGAAAAATGTTGGGGATCTTACTCCCAATGAGAAGCTCCAACCCATATGGTACTACCCCAACAAGATGGATCACCCTGTGTAGCCCATAAAAAATCTTCTTAGTCCCCTTCTTCTATAATGTAGATGGTTTGTATGGCTGAAAATGGAGATAGACCAAATTTTCCACCCCAGGTTGTCTCTCTCCCCATCCATGATCTATGTAGAATTTCTGTTGATATTGGGCTATATAAATGTTGTCCTTAAGAGACTGGAAAACATCTTGACTCTCTAGGATCCAAGCTTTGGTCATAGGAACCTTGCTTACCCCAACCATTCTATCAAAAGTAGATAAAGAATCATCACCACATGGAACTAGAAATAGAGATATATGAAATGTCGAATGGTAACAATAGTCCCTCAAATGGGACCAGCGTAGCGCTTCTCCTTGTTGCCCCGGAACATCACGTGACAAGTAGCTTTCTAGCCACTTGTTTGCTTCCTCTATCTGTTCATCTGCCTAGGGGTAATAATTGATACTTGGTGTCAACTGGGTACACCCCAAACAGAACAACACCTACCCAAGGCCATCCAGGAAGTGGCTATCTCTATCACTGATTTTGGTCTTAAGAAGACCATGAATTCGAAGGAGAGGCTTTCCCTCTTGTGGAGCAATGCAATGTAAATAAATGGCAAGGGAATGTAAATGCTTTATTAGTTGACAAATGTTTATAAAGATACAATCCTTACCATGTACTGTTGGCAAGCTGGTGATGAATTCCAAAGATGAGATCTCCCATCTCCCTCCTGGAAAAGGGAGTGACTGTAACAACCTTGCAGGATGGTTGTTTTCCTCCTCATTCTTCAGGAAAACTACGCACTTCCTGATATTCTGGAGCACATCCTCCTCGAGACCCTCCAATGGGAATCTCTCCCTAATGGCTTGATATGTCCTGATGAAACCTTGGTGGCCAAAAAGAGGTGAATCATGTGTTGCATGTATAATTTTCCCCTTGAGCTTAGACTCTCTAGTTAAGAAGATCTGACCTGGTAATAGATGACTCCATCCATCACTCTATACCTCACATCAGTCACATGCTCATCAAGCACTTCATATGTGAAGTGGTTCTTGAAATATTCCACCAATGGCTGGGACTCCCAATCTTGATCCACACTCATCAATGACAACATTTTTGGCCTCTGTGATAAGGCACCTATTACCTCATTTCTTCCCTACTTTATATGTGCAATGTCAGAGTCACATGTCAGAATTTCGCCAACCCACTTTTTTTGCCTCCCTTATGGTTGATTTTTCTCAAGAAAATATTGAATTTTATGGTGGTCAAGCTTCACTCGGAAGCTATTGTCCATCCAAATCTTCCTGAGTTTGGCCAATGCATGTATGAAGACTAGCAGCCACTTACCATATATGGAAGACCCCTTCCTATGTGGAAGTATCTTCTGACTCTCAAAGGCTATGGAGTAGCCCTCTTGCACCATAATTGTGCCATCATCCACTCCTGAAGAATCACCTTTCAATGCAAAAGGCTTGGTGAGAGTTGGTAATACCAATACCGAAAAAATATTCATATCCTCCTTGAGCCAATAAAAGGCCCTCTGCATTATGTTGGTCTCATCCAAGGCTCCCCTCTTAGCCACATCTGTGAATGGTGCCACTTGTTGTGATAACTCTTTAACCAAATTCCAGTCCCGAGGCCTTCCTGGTGGAATTCCTCCAAATAACATAACAGCATGGTCTAGAGTAGACTTCATATATGAGTGGACTGATATGTCCTTGCTTCCTCTACAAAAATTAGTCTCCATCTTATGTGTGGAGGCTTCCTGAGGTGGATATGTGTGCATGCCCTTGATCATTTTATGCTTACCGCTCTTCTTATATATCCATTCCATCTGCAAGGTCTCCCATTCAATGGTGACCTTCCCCAATGTAATCAACCACTGCACACCCAATATCACATTGGTGTCAAGAATATCGACCACAAAGAAGTGATCAGTCAAATTTTATGTCCCCAAGGTTACAGACAATGTCGGGACATACTTCATACATTGCATGGTTCTAGCTCTCAGAAGCACGTCGATGCCCTGGTGCCCATGATTCTTGGAAAGTGAAGTAAAGATTCCTCCTCCTCAAATCTCTTTGGACATCATCACTAAGGGGTCCTTTCTTCTAGTTCTCCTTTGGGGGAGGAACCTTCACATCTTTCCCCTTTGACTGAAAAGTGGGCTTTTGCTAAAATTGGGCTCTTGCCCTTGGCAAAGCATCCTATAATTCCCTAGCCCTCTCAATGGCATCTTGGAGTGTGGTTGGTCAAGTGGACTTTACCAACCCATGTAGAGGCTCTACTAGCCCATCAATGAACATATAAACTCTACTAGCTATAGATAAATCTGGCACCATTACGGAAAGTTTTAGAAATTCAAAGATATAGGCCTCTAGATTTCCTGACTGCTTGAGCTTGGCTAGCTCAACAAAAGGTGCCTTTGGATATCTTCGATCAAATATTTCCACCGACCTCCGAGTGAATTATGCATATGCAGTCACATTTGCATGCCCCAATGTAGAAAGGTTGTGAAACCACCAATCATGCACCTCACCTTCAAGGTGCAGCACTGCTATCTTAATAGCTTCAATATCTGGTACTTGGTTCAAATGGAAATAGATGTCTAGTTTCTCCACCCAAGAATTGGATGTGCACTTGGATGACCCATCAAAAGTAGGCAGAAAGAATCTACCCATAATACATTATAGATCATTGTTCTGCATGTACCCTCCACTCCTATTGTTATTCTGGGGTCTCCCATTTTCCTTGATCTAACAAAACTCCTGAAATTTCATATTCTCTTTGAATCTTTGAGATTGAGACTCATACTCTAGAAAATAATTTTCAAGATTATCTTGTTCTTGGGGTCCACCACCTCCATTTCCTACTGCTAGGAATGTAGGCATAGTGTAGCATTGGGAAACTTGTTGCCTTACTAGTTGTTCACACCAATGATGTGAAATGTCGAAGCTTTCTCCATGTAGAAACCCTCTTGGGGTCTCTTTCTGTCTCTCCATCCTCATCTTCTTGATTTCTTTGGCAATGTCTTGCATAGTCTAGAGAAGAAGCTTTAGAAACTCCTTTTCATCCATTTCACCTGATATTGGAGTCTTTCCCTTGTCTTCTTCATTGCTTGTATAATCAAACCTTCATATTTTATTAATGTGTCGCTTCTCCATTTCTATGAGAGGCTCTTCTTCTTATGACATAGATGTGATGTCTCGCAGGCTGAGCCAAGATTATGATTTGATACCACTATAATATTCCAAATTAGGAAAAACGGGAATATAGAAAATAAAACTGGAAAATGCAGTAAAATATAAATACATCAACATGAGTATATCATAGAGTCATTTTATTAGATGTCATAGCAGAAAATGAGTACAAGACCTTGAGGAAAAAGACACTCAATCTAGGCCAAAACAAGCCTCAAATGATCGAGTACATAAAACATGAAATATTGCTACTATAAAAAATTTCAGAAGGCCATGAATGCACATTCCTATGGAGAATAACTGCAGGGGAAACTAAGAATACATATAACTTCTGATATAATGCTCAGAAAATGTCAGAATCAAAGATTTAGGCTTTCTAGCACAATTCCAAGACAACCTAGAAGGAGTTTCCAGAAATACACAATATGAAAATTGTAGCCCTAGGGATGAATTACGCTCTGCAACTAGGTGATGTTGGGAGGTGGCTGATATGATATAAAAATGGTTGATACTTCTCCCAATAGATCCTCCGAAGAATGGTTTCTACCCTCACTAGAAAACAAGCTCACAAACTGGGTTTATCGACCCTCCACTGCAACTACCCTGCAAAATAACACAGTTTCTGAATGAGACTACGCTGCCAAAAATAGATGAAGCGTGGCCTGATGCTAGATGGTGGAATGAATCTCAAGGAACCTCTCCTGAGTGGTAACTTGAATTCCCCCGAGGATGAGGGTGGGATTTCCGCTCGGAAATACCCTTGTGCTAAACAGCACAGTAGACTCCGCTAAACAGCTGAAGTGTGAAGAAAATCATAAAAGACCAAACACAAAAGTTATTCAAAATACCCTATATGGCTTCCATCCCCTTCCTTATATGATTTATGAGCTTCCTCACCCTTGGTCCCACCCATTAAAGATGCTACTCTCATGCATACACACTTCCATCATGACTGCACTGTGCTCCAATAACTCTCCACTACCTCCTTGACAGTGTTGTTGATTTGGTCAACCTTGACCCCATCCACATGATTTAACCCATATTCACACCCAAGAGTGCTTTATTTAGCTGATATAATGATCCACATTCACATTAGAAGTGGTTTTATTCCTACTAAAGATATTTATGGGTCTCTTGATGCAGGGACATCCAAGCAAACTTTCATTAAAATTGGAATCCGAAGCTGTGAAAAGGAAAACGTGGACAGTCATTGTAAATTGGGGAAAAATTAGTTAAAACATAGCTAAATTGCTAGAACTAATTAAATGTAATTATCTGCCATGTATGCATAACGAGAGATTAGGGGTTTGTTTGAGAAATTGAGGGAGAAAAATTGGGGATCTTAGATGATCCACGCTCTTGTAAATTCTATATAAAGAATCTTTATTGTGTGAGGAAGAGTGTGTGTGCATGATAGAATATGAGTGCGAGTGGAAAATACAATGTAATCAGAAGTGGATTTGTTGAATAAGGCTTAAATTCCTTAGGGTTTGTATATAATTAAAATGCATATGATGTTGATTTCTGTGTGTCGAGTTGTGGTTATTTATAGTTTAAATTTATGAGTTAAATGTTATGTTATGATTTTTTCTGATCGACCATCGATCACTGTAAGGATCGATGGTGATCCAATGTTAGTATCAGATTAGAGAAGGAGATTTCGTTTTATGAAAATAAGTATTATGTTCCAATTCACATGTTTGGGTTGGAACCGTGAGTCAAAGATACGGCGGAATTAGACGTGCGTTGGAGCCATGTGTTTCGGAACCACAAGTGAAGGACAGCATAGAGTGGTTTTAGAAAACTTCTGAAGGGTCGTTCGCACCGCTTTTGGAGGACAAGTGGTAATTACTGAAATAAACGTGATACATCCTAGCGAGTGATGCATGGCGTCACAAAACCACTTTTTTGCATAGATTTAAAACATTAAATATCATGCATATTTTGATGTGATATCCGTCGGATGAATTGCAGGAGTGGATCATAGGTGTAAAGTGTGTTGGCTATAACGGTGGAGCCCTTAGCTTATTGCGTATAACGATTTGTGATTTAAAAAGGTGCGACAGCCATCCAATCTTTGATCGAAGGTTCTCGCAAATAAATATGCTCAAGGTTTTAACCTTTAATGGATGCGATATGATTATAAGTTGAATTTGAATCTTTTTGAGTTCCGGGGTTTAAGCGCGTCAAATTGGGACCACTTTCTATAATTCCAAGTTTATGGAATTTGTTTTTTTTGTTTTATTACTTCTGATATATATATATATATATATATACATGGGCCATAACCCACAGGTCCGAGGATCGAAGGATCGGATGTATGAATCATGCAACTTGATATGGGTTTTGAAGGTTGTAGGTTCATATTGATAAGATGAAAATTAAACTACCCTATAGTAGTTTATCTTTTCATCAAGTGGTATCAGAGCCGGGAAAAGATTTCTTGCGAGAAGGAGTTTTCATGCAAAGAAAGAAGAGGTACAGTTTTGTTGAAGATTTGTAAAACTTGTGGTTTTTATATTTTGTGAAGGTAGTCGCAGAGGAAGGTGAGAATATTGCAGTAGCCTAGAGCAGGAGTGCTCAAATGGTTCCACAGGAGCAAACCAGAGAGATGTCGAAAGACTAAGCTCAGAGGAGAGAAGCTTGGTGAGGTATCTGGTAGCAGGAAGGACCTACTATTGCAGAGGTTTTTTTGCAGCTCACAAAGGACAATTCCATAGAGGATGTGGGTAGAATTGTTCAAGAATGTTGTTACAGGAAGATCACAAAGAGAAATTCCACAGAGGATGTGGGTAGAATTGTTGACAGATGTAGAAGACATATGACCAAGAGGTCATAAAAATTTTGTACCTCGGGAGTCTGATGCAAGGGCATCCAAGCAAAATTTCATTAAAATTGGAATCTGAAGCTGTGAAAAGGAAAACGTGGACAGTCGTTGTAAATTGGGGAAAAATTAGTTAAAACAGAGCTAAATTGTTGGAACTAATTAAATGTAATTATCTGCCATGTATGCATAACGAGAGATTAGGGGTTTGTTTGAGAAATTGAGGGAGAAAAATCATGGATCTTAGATGATCCACGCTCTTGTAAATTCTATATAAAGAATCTTTATTGTGTGAGGAAGAGTGTGTGTGCGTGATAGAATATGAGTGCGAGTGGAAAATACAATGTAATCAGAAGTGGATTTGTTGACTAAGGCTGAAATGCCTTAGGGTTTGTATATAATTAAAATACATATGATGTTGATTTTTGTGTGTCGATTTGTGGTTATTTATAGTTTAAATTTACGAGTTAAATGTTGTGTTATGATTTTTTCTGATCGACCATCGATCAATGTAAGGATCGATGGTGATCCAATGTTAGTATCAGATTAGAATTTTATGAAAATAAGTATTGTGTTCTGATTCACATGTTTGGGTTGGAATCGTGAGTCAAAGATATGGCAGAATCAAACCTGCATTGGATCCATGTGTTTTGGAACCACGAGTGAAGGACAGCGTAGAGTGGTTTTAGAAAACTGCTAAAGGGTCATTCGCATCGCTTTTGGAGGACAAGCAGTAATTACTGAAATGAACGCGATACATCCAAGCGAGTGACACTTGGCGTCACAAAACCATTTTTTTTGCGTAGATTTAAAGCATTAAATATCATGCATATTTTGACGCGATATCCGTCGGATGAATGACAGGAGTGGATAATAGGTGTAAAGTGTGCTGGCAATAATGGTGGAGCCCTCATCTTATTTCATATAACGATTTGTGATTTAAAAAGGTGCGACAACTGTCCGATCTTTGATCGAAGTTTCTCACAAATAAAGATGCTCGAGGTTTTAACCTTTAATGGACGTGATATGATTATAAGTTGAATTTGAATCTTTTTGAATTCTGGGGTTTAAGCACGTCAAATTGGGACCACTTTCAGTAATTCTAGGTTTATGGAATTCGTTGTTTTTGTTTTATTGCTTCCAATATATATATATATATACGTGGACCATAACCCACATTTCCCAGGATTGAAGGATCGGATGTATGAATCATGCAGCTTTGATATGGGTTTTGAAGGTTGCAGGTTCATATTGATAAGATGACAGTTAAACTACCCTATAGTAGTTTAGCTTTTCATCATCTCTCTACCCTCTTATTCATATATCTTATTGACAAAAGAAAAGATTAATATTCTAACTAGTGGAAATATAATTAGGAATATTACAGTAGGTACTTGTGATTCGAGGCTTTCAGGAGGTACTGAATACATTAAGGACTATTTTTTTAGGGGAAATTAGTGAGAGACTAATATTCTCTCTATACCGGTGCATGAAGAATGATCCACATAAAATGAGCTCTCTATCGGAATTTTGAGCATAGTCATCTTACAAGGTATCGAGTCTCCTTGAAGGAAGGAGCCCAAATATCTTGTTGGCTTGGTCACAAGCATAATGCCCTAGTTCATCAGTTATGCATTATATTTGCTGAAATGTGGAAATCATTTGGATAGAATTCAAGCTCTATTTCAAGGGAGAGAATAAGTGAGGAAACAATCCTCTCAAATTCGCACACATTGACAAGCAAAATGCAGCTCTCATCCATCCAGGACAAAATGTCAATAAGTAAATGTCGAGGGATATGCTTACTGTAGAAATTTGCTGAATAATGAAGATTTATCCACCGAGATTATCCTAGCCACACACTAATTTGAATTCATGCATAACACATAACCTCTTCTACTGTTGATCATCAATATGCGGAAATAGAAACAGTCGCATGCGCACATAAACACAATATGTAATGGGGAAATCTTATAGCTGAAAACCCCCAGCTATTTTGTATATTGTAATAGAAGAGAACATGTAACAATCTTAGTACAATACTCCTCACAAGTACTCAGTACTATCTCGAAAAGTTACACACAAACTAGCTCAGTTTTGAACAAGTCACGGGTTCAAAACTCATCCACTATTTGCCTGCCTCTACTGTGCAATCCTCATTGGCAATCTCCTCCAATGCTTGTGCAAATCTCATGCACAACTAATGTCACAACTAATAGAAAACTCACCCTTTCATCTACCTCTTCCACTGGTCTTCACTGAACTGTCCATGCACTGCAGTCAACTGATGTGTTCTTTAGTTGAATAATGAGTTAATATTTAGTGAATTAAATAATATTTAATTCACCCCACTCATCTCTAGTGTATTAGCCAATTAGACTAAACACAACTAGTTCAACTAAGTTAACCCAAACACAACTCCACCAAACTCTGCCACTTGAGTTCTAACTAAATTCAACCATGCATGAGCTCACCAAACCCCTAGGAATAGCGTAATTCCTTCTGTCAGATGCATGGGCCACATTCGTAGCTCCAACTGAAGTGTTGCAAGAGGATAAACTGAAGTTTATAGTCCAAATATTATTAAGGGTTAATAATATTTGACTGACCTATTTTTAGACAGGCAGTCTAAAAATAGACTTCGACCTGTATGTCTAAAAATAGATGTCCATCTATTTTTACCAACTTTACCAATCATCCAAGAATAGCATACTGCAACTCCTAGACCATGCTCCATATGTCTAAAAATAGACTTTGCGCCAAAAATAGCCTGCGGGCCCACTTAGTAAAGGCGACTTCATTTCATTAAGCTCCATCATCTTGTTGCATTTTCAACACTCCCTCTCAACAAGATATGGATTATCTGCAACCCCTATCCTGCCTCTGTGGAATTCGAATTTGCTCCTGGTGAGTGCCTTCGTCAAGATGTCAGCATCCTGATCCTCCGTGGGAATATATGAAAGTAACATGATTCTCCGCTGCACACAATCTCTGATATGATGGTACCTGATGTCGATGTGTTTGGATCTATCATGAAATACTGGATTAGCTGAGAGTTTAATGCAACTCTGTTTATCACAATAAATCACAGTAGGCTCCAAGTGTGACCCGAACAACCCGACCAGGATCTTCCTCATCCATATGGCCTCGCATGCAGCCAAGCTTGCTGCCATATACTCAGCCTCTGCTGAACTGAGTGCCATGGATCTCTGCTTCCTGCTGTACCAAGAAACTGCTGTCGACCCGATACTGAAGATCCCTCCATATGTGCTCTTTCTGTCCGTTGGGCTCCCTGCCCAATCTGCATCCGTGAAGCCACATAGCTTCACCTCATCCTCTTGTCTGTACCACAATCCATATCCCGATGTGCCTCTAAGATAACGCAATACATGCTTGCCTACCTTCCAGAAGAGCTTGGTTGGCTTAACCATAGCTTGTGAAAGCTGGTTAACAGCATAGCATATATCGGGTCGTGTATTGACCAGATACATAAGCGACCCCACCAACTGTCGATAAACAGTGGCATCCACTACCTCCGCTGAAGTAGCATCCTCCTTCCTCCAACCTCCAGGAAGAGGAGTATCAACAGGCTTGCAGCCATGCATGTTGAACTTCTCCAGTATCTCCCAGGCATACTTACCCTGAGAAACAAACAGTCCATCACTGCGCTGCCAAATTTCCAATCCCGGGAAATAATGAAGGAGGCCCAAGTCCTTCATCTCAAACTCTCTTGCAAGATCCTCCTTGCATGAAAGTATCAATAGCTCATCACCCGTCAAAATCAGATCATCTACATATAGTACAATGATCAGCAACTTCCCCTCCACCACAATCTGGTACAGGTTAGGATCCGCCTCACTCTTGGAGAATCCAAGTCCGGTGAAATAACTGTCTATCCGTGTGTACCAAGCACGAGGTACTTGCTTCAGCCCGCACAGTGCTCTCTTGAGTCGGCAAACATGTGACTCACTGCTGAAGATCTCGAAACCTTCGGGCTGCTCTATGTACACCTCCTCCTCAATGACTCCGTTGAGGAACGTAGTCTTCACATCCATCTGATGGATGTGCCATCCCATCTGCGCTGAGAGAGCTAGGATCGTCCGTATGGAAGAGTACCTTGCGACAGGTGCAAAGGTCTCCTCATAATCGATCCCCTCGATCTGTGAGAAGCCACGGGCAACAAATCTTGCCTTGTACTTCTCCACAATCCCATCAGCCACCCGCTTCACTTTGTAGATCCATCGTGAACCCACCACTGATTTCCCCTCCGGTCGCGGGACAATCTCCCATGCATTTTTTCTGAAAATCGAATCATACTCTTCCACCATGGCATCTACCCATGTGGGGTCCTCCACAGCTTCCTCGAAAGAGGATGGCTCTGTCACGACACATTTGCTCACAAGAGCCATGTATACAGTGTACCGATCTGGTGACTGTCTCTGTCTACGCTCTGTTGTAGGTGGTCCTACAACCTTCTCTGAATCTCAAGCCAGTCGCTCAGCTTCTGTAGTGCGCTTGCGCCCTCTGATGGTTGGCACTGCATGAGTGGTCTCTTCCACTCCATGATCTTCCTCTTGTGGCTGATCCACATCCGGAAGCTCCTCCTTATGAACTAATAGCTCCTCTTCTGCATGCAAGTGTGGCTCCCTCTCAAGCGAACACTTCATGGCTTTCTCCTCCTGAAACTTGATATCCCGTCGCACAACAGTCTTGCGACTGTCTGGAAAATACACACGATAGTTGTGGGGCGTATCAGTGTACCCCACAAATATCCCAACCTCTGCAGTCGGATCCAGCTTCTTTCTGGCGTCCTTCATCACATGCATGTAGACAGGTGAGCCAAAAATCCTCAAATGAGAAATGTCAGGCCTCTTGCCAGAAAATGCCTCCTCCGATGTACTAATGCCAAGTAGCTTGTGAGGACAACGGTTCTGCACATACACTGCAGTATTGCATGCCTCACCCCACAAGTGAAGGGGTAGGCCCTGATCATGCAACATCGCCCGTGTAGCACCCACGATCGTTCTGTTCTTCCGCTCAGCAACCCCGTTCTACTGTGGGTTATGGGGTGCGATGAGCTCTCTCCGAATCCCTTCTGTGCTACAAAAGTCCTTAAATTCAGTAGAGATGAATTCACCACCATTTTTGCTCCTAAGAGCCTTCACATGCTTCCCCGATTCCTTCTCAACCAGCGCCTTGAATTCACAGAACTTTGAATATGTCTCGCTCTTCTTCTGCATGAAGAAGATCCAGCACTTCCGAGAGAAATCATCAACAAAGATCACATAGTACTTGTGCTTTGCTGTCGAAGCTACTGAGAAAGGACCACACACGTATGTGTGAACTCTCTCAAGGATCGTCGTGGTGCGACTATCCTTCTCGTGAAAGGTGGCTTTCACATATTTTCCCAAGGTACACCCCTTGCACTGATCTGACTACGCAAGAGTGCCCTTAGGAAGCCCAGTAGAAATCTGCTGCAGTATCTTCAAGGCTCCATGGTGAAGGTGGCCCAATATTCGGTGCCACAGCTCGCCATCATCCCGGCTCACCACTGCTTCCGCCTTGCATGCCATTGCTACGCTGCCATCTACTTGCAACTGATAAAGGTTCTTGACTCGAACCCCTATCTTCCAGGTCTCTCCAGTTGTCTTACTGCACAGGAAAGATTTTCCCTCGCTAAAGACCACATCGTACCCCTTGTCTTCCAACATTGCCACAGAGATCAGATTCTTCATCAATCCTGGAACATGCAATACTTCCTTCAATACGAAGGGTTTACCAGAATCCCTCTCAAAGGAAATGGTACCGATACCGGTCGCACTATATCTACCATCATTGCCCATCTCGATGTGCACTCCAAGATCTTTTTCCTCCAAATCTGAAAACAAATCCCAATCTCCTGTCATGTGAAATGACGCACCACTGTCCAAGAACCATACTGATCCCATCACACTTGAGACCAAGCATGCGATCAGTGAAAAATCCAGTTCAAACTAGGAGGCCAATGCCTCTCCTGCTGCAGATCCAGCAGCCTTCTTATTTTTCTTCTTCTGCGGACAATTTGTGGCATAGTGTCCGTGTTGGTGACAGTGAAAACACTTCACCTTGGACATGTCTTGTTTATTGCCTTTCGCACCAAACTGAGAAGCTTTCTTATTCTTCCCCTTCTTTGCTTTGGCAGCCAAAGCGCAATTTTCTTCATCAGATGCCTTTGATGAAGATCCGTCCCTGGTAGTCTGCCTTATCTCCTCTTGCATGAGATCCGACCAAAGTCGCTCCCATCCCGGAAACTTCTCCTGACCATTGACAGAGTCCTGATAGGAATTCCAAGCCTTCGGAAGACCAAGAAGAGCCAGTTATACCATGTCCTCTTCTTCGACAGTCACCCCCACACTTCCCAGCTCATCTCTGCATTTAGTAAACTTCGTGAGGTATTTGGCGATACTATCGCCTTTCTCCATCTTTATGTTTCTAAGTTTATCCTTGAGTGCCAGCTTCCGTTGGTTGCTCTTGCTCTGGAATAGATCTTTCAATGCTTTCCACATCAAATATGGAGAAGCTTTTTCATGCAGGCTGGATACAATGTGATCCTTCACGCCCTCCAACAGAATCCTTCGACATTTCTCCATGTTCTTTTGCCAAGCTTCAACTTCAGTAGGATCAGTAGGCTTTTGGACATCCATATCTACAAACTCCTTCAGCCTGTTATCATCTAATACCACCTCCATCCGGTCTTTCCATGCAATATAATTTGAGCTGCCCTCAGGGGCATACTCCAATCGCAATCCGTTGAAAGACATCTCAACTTCGACACCAAGAAAACACTGCTGCAAATTCGAATTCCACCAGCTCAAAACTCAGCGCACGGATGCGCGAGAGCAAATTATTTCTAGCACAGAGATCGACTGCAGGGGCATTTACTGGATATATCACCTTTCAGAGAAAGGATGGATCCAGAGGCTACCTGGCCCGTTACAGACTCTGTCTACCGAAATAAAATTGTAATCACTGTAATAGATCCCGATGATCAATTCACTCTGATACCATGTAGAAATTTGCCGAATAATGAAGATTTATCCACCGAGATTATCCTGGCCACACACTAATTCGAATTCATGCATAACACATAACCTCTTCTACTATTGATCATCAATATGCGGAAATAGAAACAGTCGCATGCGCACATAAACACAATATGTAATGGGGAAAGCTTATAGCTGAAAATCCCCATCTATTTTGTATATTATAATAGAAGAGAACATGTAGCAATCTCAGTACAATAATCCTCACAAGTACTCAGTACTATCTCGAAAAGTTACACACAAACTAGCTCAGTTTTGAACAAGTCACGGGTTCAAAACTCATCCACTATTTGCCTGCCTCTACTGCGCAATCCAAGTTGGTGTAATGAGAGATCCAAGTTCGAATCCCCTTGGCTTGATCTGCGCAATCCTCATTGGCAATCTCCTCCAATGCTTGTGCAAATCTCATGCACAACTAATGTCACAACTAATAGCAAACTCACCCTTTCATCTACCTCTTCCATTGGTCTTCACTGAACTGTCCATGCACTGCAGTCAACTGATGTGTTCTTTAGTTGAATAATGAGTTAATATTTAGTGAATTAAATAATATTTAATTCACCCCACTCATCTCTAGTGTATTAGCCAATTAGACTAAACACAACTAGTTCAACTAAGTTAACCCGAACACAACTCCACCAACTGTCTCATCAACTCCACCAAACTCTGCCACTTCAGTTCTAACTGAAGTCAACCATGCATGAGCTCACCAAACCCCTAGGAATAGCATAATTCCTTCTGTCAAATGCATGGGCCACATCCGTAGCTCCAACTGAAGTGTTGCAAGAGGATAAACTGAAGTTTATAGTCCAAATATTATTAAGGGTTAATAATATTTGACTGACCTATTTTTAGACAGGCAGTCTAAAAATAGACTTCAACCTGTATGTCTAAAAATAGTTGTCCATATATTTTTACCAACTTGACCAATCATCCAAGAATAGCATACTGCAACTCCTAGACCATGCTCCATATGTCTAAAAATAGACATAGTCTAAAAATAGACTTTGCGCCAAAAATAGCCTGCGGGCCCACTTAGTGAAGGCGACTTCATTTCACTAAGCTCCATCATCTTGTTGAATTTTCAATACTTACTGGAGAAGTTGAGTACCGGTCAACCATGAGTGTGAATGCGGTGTCAAGCTCCGAAAGGCTATGTGTGAAATGGTGTCGGGGTGATCAGATAAACCAAATCCTAGTGCATACCCTTGTGCCCTCGTGAGTAGTATGCAGATCGACGAGAATGCAAACAATGAAGACTTAAAATTAGTTTCTTTTCTTTATATATTGGACCCCAAACATAACATAAAATTAAATATAACATATAATTAAATTAAATTAACAATATAATATAACGTATAATTAAATTATGTCAAGTCCCGCTAACACAACCGGTTGAGGATGGACCTCGTCAACAAGGCGACCTAGGATCAAACCTCATGGGGAGTGGTTGTTCCCTATGCTAGGGGGAGGAGACATCCTAAAAAATCCAATCAACTAAAAGGCCAGTGCGGCCCAAGCTAGGTGCGATCCCTGGGTGACTTTGATGGCTTAGATTCCCCTAGCTCACGGCTCCTCAAGCCACAAGTCAAGCCTGGAGGATCACAAACAACTTGACAGACAAAAAAAAACATATAGTTAAATTATATTAAATATAATTTAATTATATTATATTAAATTAAATATAATATAACATATAATTATATTATATTATATTAACAATTTATAAAATAATATAACATAAAATTTAATTTAATTATATGTTATATTTGATTTTAATATATAATTATATTAAATTAGCAGTTTATAAAATAATATAACATAAAATTAAATTAAATTAAATTATGTGTTATATTTAATTTTACTTAAATATCATGTTAATATTGTTTATTTATATATATATATATATAATCTTATATGGTTTTTTTGAAATTAATCATATATTTCATGTGCTACATGTGAATAGAAATTTAATGTTGTCATTGACACTATTATGATGAAATCCCATGGTATATTGTGATTAAACATCTTAAGAACCCTTAGTTCAATATGGCTACACAATGTGGAAAACAACAATCCATTCATTAATGCAATTAAAAATTAAGAATATAAATATGATGACACCCAACATATGTCAAGTGTTCAGGTTGAATTTAAATGCAATTAATAGTTCTCTTAGATATTTAATAAATTGAATAGTACAATGAATCGAGATAATACATTGTTTTAATATAAGAGATATGTGTTGGAGGGTTCATGGAAAACTAAAATAGGATCCATTAGTTAAGAATTGTCATAAATTGTTTGTAAATGTATAGAAATAGTTTTCCAATAAAAACCATGTTCTCATTTCTAAGTAATTTCAATTATAAAAATCATGGAAACTATTGCATTCAAGGCATCTTGGTGTTTGTCTTTTGAATGGGAGGATTATTTCTCAATCCATGAGAATGGAACACAATGATGTTGAGTCTAACTTTTCCACAATGAAGGCTATCGATGAGTGGGTTGAGGAGAAAGAAGTTATTGGTCACACAAGTCTAGGTTCAAAAAGGGGTTTATCTGATTAAGCATTGTCATAGTTGATTTCTAAATGTATACAAAAGAGTTTTCCATGAAATATAACCATGTTCTCATTTCCAGTAACATAAACTACAAAAACCAATGAAATTATTTTTTCCAAGGCATCATCGTGCCCATCCTTCAAATGGGAGGATTTCTTAGGCCACATGAATGGAACATGTGATGTCCATTCCAACTTTTCCATTTTTAAGGGTGATGCATGATGAGCGGGTCAAGGAGAAAGAAGGAATTTGATAAGCGATTAAGAATCTAAACTCATAGACTAATCCAAATATGTATCTACAATTCTTGGATATAAATAATTTACTAGTAATTTTTCCACTATTTCAACATATATTAGGCTTTTGGAGATAAAGTAACAAGTTGAACATTATAAGCCTAGTTGTTATCATGGTCAAATATCTTAAATGTGCGCAATTCAATTTAGCATATCATAAGCATAGTTGCTAAGAACCATCGATAATTCATTGAACCAACACATATGGTAATTTTAGCTTAAAATTCACATCTAGGAGGGATATAGCCACAATGAATAGGTTAGTTATGAACCAAAAATAGGTCTCAAGTTCTAACATGGTGAGCACCTAATAACATGGATATTTTAGATGGACAATGTCATCTCCTTGACATTCATGCTATAATTTTACCATTTGTTTTTCTAATTCTTTGTGTGATTTGTATATGAGTCTTCAAATCCTCCCATACTTTCAATGCATTTATATACTATAACCATGTCAAATTTCAATGCATGCAAGCATAAACTGAAAAAATGTCAACGTTGGCCCCTTTCAAAATCCAGTCTCTATCGGTTCAATTAATTACAGCATAATTTCAACTAATTAGTAAATTTTAAGTGGTGGATTGGTACTTAAGGGTCGGCCTGCAACAAGTAACAATAAAATTGAGAATAATGATAATTGGTTCCTAGCTAGCTGTCATCATTTTTACATTCATGGGGATTCATATCCTTAAAGATTGAAAGTAGGATCATAAGAGAAATATAATAAATTATGTGTGATTTATTGAGGCATCTTCCTTTTCATATAAATGTTGTTTACAATGATGAATATGATGACGGAGATGATGACAATGATGATAACAATGATGTTGATGATAATGATGACAATGACAACGATGACGATGATGACAGAGATGATGATTTTAAAGATGATGTGGATGAAAAAAATGACAATGATGAAAATGATGATGATGGCGATGATGATGACGATGAAGATGACAAAGATGATGGTGATGATCATGATGAAGGGTAAGAATTTTTCTCAAATGGAAGGGTAAGGATTTTTCTTAACCTCTGGACTATGCTGTACATTATAAGCCAGCAACTGGTAAATAATTATAAATAATTTCATCTCCTTGACATTTGTATATGTTAGAATTGTGTTGTTTGATTTCTAAATTCTTTCTATGAGTCATATTTGAGTCTCAAAACTCTCCCATATTATCAATGCATGCATCTACCATAACCATGTCAAATTTCAGTGCATACGAGCACAAACTAAAAAAAATAAACATTGGCCCCATTCTCAAGTCACATCATGACTAGCTCAAGATACTTCTACAGTATTCCCAACAAATCATTAGCCCATAAACAAAAACAAATATTATCATTTGTTAGTAATATTCTACATAATCAATCAATTATAAACCGGCTTTTAACACCTAAACATTAATTTTGTCAATTTTCTAAAAATCATTATGAAACCCTCTTTTTGTATCTGTTCATTTGCAGTAATGGGCCACCCTTAATTCTTTTGTGCATCCACCCATTCCCAAGTCGGGTCGACCCACTAAATCATCACACTGGCTCCCATGCTAGGCAGCCATCCTAGCGTGCCCAGCACGTGACTCCCCCATGGGCGATCGAGCGCCCCACCTTCGTGCGGGCGCAACCAGGGCACAGGAGTTCGCCCTACTATGAAAATCAATGAACACAAATCATTAGATAATCAATGATAATAAAATATTATCATTTTTTAGTAGCATGTTGCATAATAAATCAATTATTAACAACCTTTAACACCTAAACATTAATTTAGTCAACTTTCTAAAAATCATTATGAGACCCCCTTATGGTAACTATGTTCATTGGAAATCATGGGTCGACCTTACTTATTTTGTTTGGGCGCCCCTTCCCAAGTCGGGCCAACCCACCAACTTGTCACACGGGCGCCCCTGTCGAGTGGGTGTCCTACCATGCCTAGCATGCGATACCCCCATGGGCACTCGGGCACTCTTCCTTCGTGCGAGCATGCCTAGGGTGCAAGAATTTTCTCTGGTGTGCAAATAAATGAATAAAAATCATTATATCATCAATGACAACAAAATATTAACATTTTTTAGTACGATGTTGCATAATTAATAAATTATAAAACAGCTTTTAACACCTAAACATTAATTTAGTCATTTTTTTTAAATCATTACAAGACCCCCTTGTGGTAACTATGTTCATTGGCAGTCATGGGTCAACCTTACAGCTTCTTTTATGCATACACCCCTTACCAAGTCGGTCTGACCCACCAAATCGTCGCACTGGTGTCCTAGCGTGCCTAGCACGCAATGCCACTATGGGCGCCCAGGTGCCCTGCCTTCATGCGGTCGCGCCCAGGGCATGGGCATTCACCTTGCTGTGCAAATCAATGAACACAAATTATTATCTCATCAATGACAACAAAATATTATCATTTTTTAATACCATGTTGCAAAATCAATCAATTATAAACCGACTCTTAAAACCTAAACATTATTTTAGTCAGTTTTCTAAAAATCATTATGAGACCCCCTTGTGGTAAATTTTTTCATTGGAATTCATGGGCAAAACTTACTTCTTTTATGCGGGCACCCCTTGACAAGTTGGGTTGACCAACCAACTCATTGCATGAGCGCCCCTGTGAGGCAAGCATCCTAGAGTGCCCAACACACAACGCCCCCATGGGCGCCCGGGTGCCTCACATTTGTGTGAGTGCACTGTGTGCGCGAGAGTTCGCCCTGTTGTGAAAATCAATGAAAATAAATCAGTATCTCATCAATGACAACAAAATATTATCATTTTTTAGAACCATGTTGCATAATCAATCAATTATAAATTGGTTTTTAACACCTAAACATTAACATTTTAGTTAATTTTCTAAAAATCATTATGAGACCCCCTAGTGAGAACTTTGATCACTGGCAGTCATGGGCTGACCTTACTTTTTTCTGCATGCACCCTTACCAATTTGGTTTGACCCACCAACTTGTTGCACGGTTTTCCCTGTTGAGTGGGCGCCCTAGCATGCCCAACACATGATGCCCCATGGGCGCACGAGCGCCCCACCTTCTTGAGGGTGTGCTTAGGGTGCAGGCATTCACCCTAATATAAAAATTATTCCACACATATCATTAAATCATCAATGACAACAAAATATTATCATTTTTTTGTACAATGTTGCATAATCATTAATCAATTATAAACTAGATTTTAACACCAAAACATTAATTTAATTTTCTAAAAAACATTATGAGACCCCCTATTTGGAACTCAATTCATAGGAAGTCATGGGCTGACCTTAATTCTTTTATGCAGGTTCCCCTTGCCAAGTCAGGTTGACCCACCAACTCATCACACGGGCACCCTGGCATTCCTAGCACGCGACACCCCCATGGGGGACCGAGCGCCCTACCTTCATGCAGGCGCACTTAGGGCACAAGTGTTTTCCCTATTGTGCAAATCAGTGGACATAAATCATTATCTCCTCAGTGAAAACAAAATATTATCATTTTTTAAAACAATGCTACATAATCAATCAATTATAAACTAAATTTTAACACCTAAACATTAATATTTTAGTAAATTTTCTAAAAATCATTCTGATACCCCTTAGTGGGAACTCTATTCATGGGAATTCATGGGCCGACCTTACTTATTTTTTTTGGGCGCCCCTTGCCAAGTTGGGTTGACCCACCAACACGTCACAAGGGCGACCCTATCAGGCAGGAAAACTGGCGTGCCCAACACGAGACACATCATGGGTGCCCGGGGGCCTCGCCTTCATGTGGGCATTTTCCCTGCTGTGAAAATTAGCCAACACAAAGCATTAGCTCATCAATGACAACAAAATGTTATCATTTATTAGTACCATGCTACATAATAAATCAATTATAGACCCAATTTTAACACCTAAACATTAATTTAGTCAATTTTCTAAAACTCATTATGAGACCCCCTTGTGGGAACTCTTTTCATGCGAAGTCATGGGTTGGCCTTAATTATTTTGTGTGGGCACCCCTTTAAAATTCAAGATGACCCACCAACTCGTTGCACGGGTGCCCAAGCGTGCCCAGCAGCAACGCATCATGGGAACCCAGGAACCCTGCCTCCGTGCCCTCAAAGCCAAGGTGTAAACGTTTTCCCTGTTGTGAAAATAATTCAACACAAATTATTATCTCATCAATTACAACAAAATCTTATCATTTTTTAGTACCATGTTGCATAATCAATCAATTATAAACCAAATTTTAACACCTAAACATTAATTTAGTAAATTTTCCAAAAAATCATTATGCGACCACCTTGTGGGAACTATGTTCATTGGCATTCATGGGCCGACCTTAATTATTTTTTGCGGGAACCCCTTTTCAAGTCGAGCTAACCCACCAACTCGTCACATGGGTGCCCCTGTCGAGCGGGTTCCCTAGCATGTCAACCACGTGATGCTCCCATGGGTGCCGCACCTTCGTGTTGGTCACCCATCGTGTGGGAGTTCGCCCTATCATACACGTGAATGTCTTGTTCTTACATATTTCGCATTTCTTCCTGACTTTCATGTCACTCGGCTCACCTGTCACCTAACTCACCCTGTCCACTTAACATGCCCAACATGTCCACCCATCACCATGTCATGCAATTCACCTTTGGGTGCCCAGGGCTTGCACCCTTTTCATCCACACAACGCCCTCGGTTCACTTCACTCATTTTTTTTCACATCGTGTCATCCATTTTGCGTGCCCTATTTTCATGTGGGCATCAGGGAACCTTGCCTTCGTGTGAGCAAATTTAGGGTGCTCGCCTTCTTCTTGTGCACACTACACCCCCACAGTCGCGCTTCGATTTATAATATATTTTTTTCGCCACTTTGAGTGGGCATAGGTAGTCATGGTCCAACCTTATTTTGTGTGGGCGCCCCTTTCCAAGTCGAGTCAACCCACCAACTTGTTGCAAAATCTCCTTGGCATTCCTAATATGATATTCCCCATGGGTTCTCGGGCACCTCACCTTCATGTAGTCATGCCCAAGGTGCAGGCATTCACCCTGTTGTGCAAATTAATCAACAGAAATCATTAGCTCATCAAGAAAAAAAATTATTATCATTTGTCAGTACATTTATGTTTCATAATCAATCAATTCTAAACTGGATTTTAACATTTAAAGGCAGTCATGGGTCAGCCTTACTTATTTTGTGCAGGCACCCCTTTCAAATTCAGGATGACCCACCAACTCGTTGCACAGGTGCCCAACCGTGCCTAGCAGTGACGCACGATGGCAACCCAGGAACCCCGCCTCCGTTCTTGCATGGCCAAGGTGCAGCTGTTTGCCCTGTTGTGAAAATAATTCAACACAAATCATTAGCTCATAAATGAAAAAAAAAATATTATCATTTTTTAGTGCTATGTTTCATAATCAATCAATTATAAACTGAATTTTAACACCTAAACATTAATTTAGTAAATTTTCCAAAAAATAATTATGAGACCACCTTTTGGGAACTATGTTCATTGGCATTCATGGGCTGACCTTACCTCTTTTCTGTGGGCACCTCTTTTCAAGTAGGGCTGACCCACCAACTCATCACATGGATGCTCCTGTCGGGCGGGTTCCTTGGCGTGTCCACCACGTGACGCCCCCATGGGCGCCCCGCTTTCGTGTCAGTCACCCAAGGCATGAGCGTTCACCTAATCATGCACATGAATGTCTTGTTCTTACATATTTCGCATGTCTTCCTGACTTTCATGTTGCTTGGATCACTTGTCACCTAACTCACCCATTCCACTCGATGTGCCCAACTCATCCACCCATCACCATGTTGTGCAAGTCGCCTTTGGGCACCTAGGGCCTGCACCTTTTTCATCCACACGATGCCCTTGGCTCACTTCACTCATTTTGTTTTCCCATCGTGTCACCTGTCATGCATGCCCCATTTTCACCTGGGCATCGGGGCACCCTGCCTTCGTGTGAGCACATTGAGGGTGCTCGCCTTCATCTTGTGCACGCAACACCCCCACGGTCGCATATTGGTTTATAATTTTATTTTTTTTGGCCACTTTGAGTGGGCATAGGCAATCATGGGCCAGCATTATTTTTTGTGGGCGCCCCTTGCCAAGTTGGGCCAACCCACCAACTCATCGCACAAGCGCCTTGGCGTGCCCAACACGCGATGCCCCATAGGCGCCCGGGCACCCCACCTTCATGTAGGCATGCCCAGGGTGTGGGCGTTCACCCTGTTGTGAAAATTAATCAACAAAAATCATTATCTCATCAATGAAAATAAAATATAATCATTTTTCAGTATGTTTATGTTGAATAATCAATCAATTATAAACTGACTTTTAACACCTAAACATTAAGTTAGACAGTTTTATAAAAATCATTATGAGGCCCCCTAGTGGGAACTCAATTCATGGGTAGTCATGGGTCAGCATTACTTCACACATTTCCCCGACCATCGTGTCACCTAGTTCCCCTGTCGCCTAACTCGCCCGATACATATGCTTAACGAATGAAAGTCAAAATTGGAAATGGTGGTATAAATGTAAATAAGCTTCTCTTTGTTTTAAGAATAATATATTATCTACTAAACAAAGCCAACCATGTGAAGGTGGAAGCTCATATGGCCCCTCCCAACCCCCTCACATCACTCTCAATTCCCCGATACCAAATCTATCTACTATAATATATTTGAAAGAAACACAGTAACATTCAAACATAAAAACTAGGAATATAAAAATTTAAGGTGAATGAAAGAGAACAAACCAACCGAAAACATACAAATACATACCTCGTACTTTTAAACATTTTGATATCATTAATCTTCTTCCTCATAGAATTCATCATCTATATCATCCAGTTCAAAATTCATGTACAAAGGATTCACCATATTAAAATCATCATCAGCGTCTATATCATCATCTGGAACATGCCCTTCTACATTTTCTTCAACTTCTCCAAGTTCTTTGTCCGATACAACATCAATATCATCTAGTTCATCCAAATTAAGATTGTCTCGATTAACATATATTACTTGAACTTATTCGATGTCTTCATCTAACACTACATGAACCCCCTTCTCCTCTACATCATCTTCTTCTTCAATTTCATATTCTTCTGCCACATTATACTTTACGGGCCTTCCTCTGGGATCATATCTAACAACATATGTCCAACCCACTTTACCTGGAACGTCTATGTAAAATACTTGTTCACACTATCTTGGAATAACTTATCGCTCTAATACTAACTCAATATTCCTTGTATCAACCAAGGTAAATCCGTTAGCATGCTCAATAACAGTTCTATCAGGGTCACGTTCATGGATTCATAGCCTAAATCATTTGACATCGAACACAACTATTTTGAAGTATTCAAAGTCACACTCAAGTATACCATGCAAATACCCATAGTATTGATTTTCAAAGAGTTCTGTATGTTTGTCACCTCTAGAGGAAACATTGGTAACTTGAAACACTGCAATTATCCCACTATCACGAGTTTTCATCTTTTCATCCAACCTTTTGATTCGAAATTTGTGGCCATCATAACACATTTTGTTGTGGTGTTTCAACTGCAATGTGTCAAACACATAAAAAATCATTGTCAATTTATAAGCATATTTATACTTGCAAAATTTTCAAATTAAGAAAAAAAATGCCATATGCATCAATATAATTGTAAAATAACTAAATATTATGGGTGAATATGCTTGCTTGATAATATTTTAAACCATATGCTAAATCAGTTTCCCTCTGTGTAAGGTTGGTATATCCACTACGTTAAGCTTTTGACTAATGTAGACACACCATGCCATGATAACCTACCATTATTAGCTTGTTTGCATCGTTCAATCCATACATTCATCCAATAAAGATTGTTCGCATTGCATAAATGCAATGCATCCCACTCTCAACTAATTGTATTAGAATAAAACAATTCACATATATATAATTATTTACCATGTTATACCTTCATAATAATGGATTATGCAAGAGGACTAAAAATTAAATAATTACGATATACATAAAAACAAATGTGCTATAAATATCCACTATCTACTTACATCTCACTTTGTTCATTCTACCTCTCCCCAATTGGTGCTCCCCTTCAAACTTTTCCATGAAGTTGACATCCCAATTGTGATCCAATACATTTACTTTTTCTTATTTCACGACTATATTGATGAATATAAACCATGGTTTGATATACCATACATCCCTCTACCATATAACCCTCAAGACATGCTCTTTGTCTGACCAAAGCCTTCAATGATTTCAAGTGCCCCTCAACCATCCACATTGATCTTGTGTACAGGTCCACACTTTTCAATCTCCTCGACTTGGTGTATGAGGTAGTGTTATTGTTTATTGAAACATGTCGGAGGTATATACTTTTGCATTTCACACATTAGACGAAGAATTTGCTTCCTCCAATACTTTACACATCATTTATCAATCTCTTTAGATGACAACCATCTACAAATGAAGCAACCAAATCACGACTTTAACAAAAACAAAGTATATAGTACATGTAGACAAGTAAAACACATGCAGTCAAAAATATGTGACACAACAACTTATTGAACAAATTACACTTTGCACATAAATCTCCACTTGCCTCATGTATTTTACAAGATCATATATAACGTGTTTAACATTGTTGTCAAAGTTTTCTCAGAGAGTTAGAGGTAGAACATATTGTAACAAACATAATTATTGATCATTATTTTTTCCCAAATTAGTAGAAAAAAAAAACATTAATTAACAAGATGTTTCACCAATGTATAAATATATACACCAAAATAATTGCCTTAATGAACGTATGTCAATCATGAGCTTTTACCCCAACTAATTCACCTTTCTTTGTTATGATATTCTTTATGTTTAAAGAAAATCCAGTTGGAAATTTCATTTTTTCAATAACTTCTTTAACATCCTTGCTTTGTTGCTCTGTCAATAACCATGGAAGGGTGCTTATATTTTTGTCATCTTCATCGCTATTTGAATGAGTCACACTTTGCAATGCATGGTTGGCCTCCTTAATGTCATTATAAATCTTGTCAATTTTTTCTTTATCTCTCCTTCCATCTAAGATTCACCATAAGGTCTCTATTGCATTCTTCCCAATGTATGTTATATCAAACAATTGAACAATTTATAGGTGCTCATAGTAGGGGAGTCTATTGAATTGCTCGAGATAAATTTTAATTCCTTGTGGGAGTGCCTTGTTATTAATTCCTTGATTACCTATAATTTGAATCATAGTTAAAGATATTATAACAACAATATAACATTTCAATTAGTATGATAAAAAAATGCCATACAAAAAAATAATAAATAATAAATAAATAAATAAAATCCAAACATATAATGTATATTGATACATAGACAATTTGATCCACACCTTGAGAGAATCTATTATACAACAACTTACATGCACGAGGTGTCATTATCCATGGTCTTAATCTAGTCTCTCCTTTCCCATTGAAAATATGTTTTTTAGTACTTTGGTACCTATGGTTATTAGAAAGGAAATTCCTATACTCATCAAACACCTTATGTTCTAAACTTCTTGAACAATGCGATTTCATCTTAGGACCACAAACTGGACAAACAAATTTGCCCTTTGTTTGAATACATGAAGAGATGGAATAATTTTTATATCAATTATTTTATGTACAATGAAGGTTGAACTATTTAAAAAAACATACATTAAATTAACTTCATAAAATTTAACACTATTAAAGTGTAAGGTAATGTTATAACATACCATAGAAATGTGTTAGCCCTCGGGCATCGTGAATTGTCCATACAATCAATTCATGGAATTAAAATTCCATGTGTGCATCTATTGGTCTAGAGATATCATACATAGTGACATTGTTCCATAACTCTATTAACTCATCGATAAGAGGCTCAATATATACATTTATATCTTTGACCTCGTACTTACCTAATTGATTGAACATACAATACATAATTACTACATATATGAGTAAATAAAAAAAATTATAAGACATAATTATAAGGCATAATTGAACAGGTATGAATAAACAAAAAAATATAGGACATAATTATGAAACAAACAATACAAATGAGATGTTATTGTCTTAAAAAAAATTGTTCTAAAGAAAATAATATCTGCAAAAATCATTGTCAACATTATGTTTTACCTCTTATTGACTTCCACGAAGGAATTTTATTGTTCATAACAAAAATTGGCCACACCAAGTAAGTAGATCTGGGCTCTCCAAATGGATTGACACCGTTAGTTGCTAATGAAAGCCTAAGATTATGAGGTTATCTTTTAAACTCTGACCAATTTTCCTCTATATTCCTAAATGCAGATCCATTTGTAGGCATTCGAAGAACACCATCTTCACTTATATTTGTTGCATGGTAATTCATAATTTTTGTTATGGTTTTGCACCTGAACAATTTTCACAGACATGGAATTATGGGAATATAACGAAGAACCTTGTGAAGAACCTTTTTTGTTACTTTATCGGGTTGATATCTACTCTCATCACATTTTGGGAATTTGTCTTTCAATGCATGTTCTTTATAATAGATAATATCATCATTAAGGCATGCATGAATAGCTTGATACTCCATTCGTAATGGCATGTAAATCTCGGTACGTACGAGGTAAAACATTTAATGGTGGTAACAGATATTCACCTAAAAAAAATAGGACTAGTTAATGTAATGAACAATATTAATCGTACATATTCCATCCAAATGTTACAAATTCATGAAATGATGATGAATGTATTAACATTAAAAACATCAGAAAAAATAATTGTTTTATCAAGTATATAGTATTAAATGTCACAAAATATATTGCATACCTTAAGAGTTGTGTCACACATGTGTTTGAAAAAACATTTACCACCTTTAAGTTGACGAACAACAATATAGCAGAAGAAGAGATGTTTTTAAGCCTTCATAAAGAGGTTTAGTTTCCCTCTCAATTACAAGTATATCAAAAACACAATCATCACATTGGTTGCCATCATCATCCATTCCAACATTATTAAATGTCTTTTGGATCAATCTATTTGTCCCATATTCTTCAACTATGTTATCAACATCATTATCTTCTTACATGGGATCCTTATCTTGATCCTCAATAGTAATCACTCCATGTTCTTGAACAGGCGCTTGTACTAAAACCACCTCTTCCTCGTCGAACAATGCCCTAGGGATCCCATACTCTACAATTATAATCAATAAAGTAATATTAGTATATATATAAAATATTGAAACTTCGATATAACAATTGTTTACAAATATAATATAAAATGAAAACAAATACAACAAAGAGAAAGAGAAAGGCAATTTAGGTGAGACCAAGAAACGAAGACAACAAATCAATGATGATGCTTGTGCAATTTATCAATATGTTGAAAAAATCTAAGAAATATGTTACTTTTATTGACATGTAGGATGTGAGACATTTTCTCAGATATATAGTCACAACCATAATAAAAATATATTTATTTTATTTTGCATTCATCATTATAATGTCATATTCTTTCTTAATGTCATATTTTGCATAATATACTTTAAAAAATTATTAATAATGCTCCATAAAACCCCATGATTAACCTTTAAATCCTATAGGTCCTAATTAACCCCCTAAACATACATTAACCCCCTAACACCTTAACCCCATTCCCATAAGCCGTTAAACCCATAACCCCTAAGCCCTTAACCCCTAACCCTAAACCCTTAAACAATAACCCCTTATCCCTAAGCCCATAAAGTAATTACCCATAAACCCTTAAAAGATAACCCCTTATCCCTAAGCCCATAAAGTAATTAACCCCTAACTCGACCTAACCCCTTAATTGACCCTAATGAAAATAATCAAATAATATTTCTAGTCCACATCAAGATGACAAAATAGGTCAAAAACCTCCCATAAGAATATTATAAAACAAATTTTCAATAGAAAGACAATACAAGTTACAATACAAAGATATATAATCTAAAAGACAATATACATATAAACATTGACAAAAATAATCTACAATACAAAAACATATAATAAATAACTTATAAATGGATGATATTCATGTCTGCCTTCTGCGTATCCATAGTCTCTACAATTCTTTTTTTCAAATTTTATTAGAATTCTCTTTGGCCTCAAGCCCTTGCAATTTCTACGAGGGTAATAACATCTTCGGTCCTCAGAAGCCCTCAATGTCGATCCCACGTATCCTTGGTCTCCTTGAGGAATTTTATGTGACATTTTTTCTCACCAAACTTTTAGTGATGATTTTGTTCAAAAATTAACCTCAAAATAAGCCTACAACCTTTCAAAACAATCACAACTAATATATATAGCAACTATGTCAAATTTATATGATGTTAGGGTGTATATATATAAATATATCATATAATACTAATATATTATTAATATTAATATTAATATATATTGATTACATATTAATATTATTATATATAATTATAAAATTAATGCTATATTTATTTTAATTAGTTAAACTCAACGTAAAGTGGTCTCATATTAGATGTTTTCAATGGAAAAAACCATTAACGGTGGAATGAACATTACGCAATGGTTATTTGTCATTTGTTGGAAATTGGACATCACACTTTCATATTGGATAAAGCGTTGGATATCTGATGGTAAAACAACTCCCGTCGGATATTCGAAAACAAGATAAATTATAGGAATAACGTTGGATAATTGACGAGAAAAGAGATTTCGTTGTGTATTCGAACGTTAAAGAACTCCATTCGGATATTCGACGGGCATAGGGATTTTAAAAACAAAACAAAAAAATGTGTTTAACTTCTAAGAATTTTTCTGATTTTATCCATTTCGTTTGATTCTGTTGTCGGGATTTCCACCCAAATGTAGTAGTGTATGTGTGTGTGTGTGTGTGTGTGTGTGTGTGTGTGTGTGTGTGTGTGTGTGTGTGTGTGTGTGTGTGTGTGTGTGTGTGTGTGTGTGTGTGTGTGTGTATGCCTTGGCCATGAATCTTTATGGATGAGATGAGAAGCTTAAACGATGTCTGGCTTGATCCCCCTGCCCTTTAACATTTAAATTACATATATAAAAATATGTATATTGCACTCCCACACCCGACGGGTCCCTCTGCACCCAACTAAATCAAATGGCCACGGGTTGATCACATTTTAATGATGGCTATCATTATGCCTCTAAGATGACCCTTTGGGACATGTCATCATGTTTTCCCCATCCTGGCGATTTCCTAACTGTGCTCCTTTGTTATCCATCAGGGCCTCCTTACCAGGCTTGGGTGTATAGTGGGGTTGCACGACCTCCTTTCCCATTGGTCTATCACTCCAACTCTCGACTGCCACTGCAACCCATGCCACATCACCCTAATTTTTTTTGTCCCAGTGCACTCCTATGTTACACCTCTTAATACTTCCAGGGTCATTCCATTAGGATGACTTGTTAGGTGGGACCACCTCTCCACCAATTAGGGTGCACACTCTACTAGTGAAACTTAACTTACATCATCCCACAACTTTTATCCCCATGCTCACTTTTCTACCCATATGCACACCTTTGGAATGGAAACTCTGGGCCACTTATAAGTTGTGGTGCATTCCCTTCCACATGTCGTCTCATATAATTGTCCCATATGGTTACGATACCACTTCATCCCATCACCTGCCACCCCAATGCTCTCCTTGCACACTCTCTTTCACTTTCGGGGTAAGGCCTCCAAAACGAGTTGTTCAGTGAGCTCCACTCCCAGCCAATGGATACGCCCTTCACCTCTAAGTTGTAGGACTAGTTGTCCCAACGACCCATCATCCTTGTCGCTCCTTCATATTTATATTCAACGCTTTTGGGGTATGGCCTCTCAGCCACATGGATAGCAAGCCATACCTCTCTTACTCCTGATTGGTGCTTAATCATGGTGCTTCCATGACATATGTGTTGACTCACCCCACCCTCTTCCTTGAGCATGCTTTCAAGTACAACGGGGTTAAACCAATCCTGGAAAGTGATTCCTCCCTTAACTAATCGCAACACACCGAGGGTTACGTGGAGGTCATCCTAGCCTAGCCTTATGTCATCCCATGCCCTACTACAGTTCCTCTTGTAACACTTACAAGATATTTTGGCTTGAGGGATGGGTTGGATAGTGAGTTCTGCTCCGTCTAATGAGATTGCTTCCCGCCTCTGAGCTATGAGCCCAGCTAGCCTGGTGCCTAGTCATCCCTGTCAACCTCTTTGTGACACGAAAAATAGTCTTTGGGACATGGCCCCAGGGATGAGTTATCCTGTTGCCACCACTTCCAGCCAATGGTGGATTCTGTCAGGCGTGTGTTTCTACCTACGCATCCTAGCTGAAATCATCATTGCTCATCCCTTTTTCAATGAAAATTAACCTTTCATCATAAAATCTTCAAGCCATGCCAGATTTCTTCATCCAATTGCAATAAGGGAAATATAGGCATGCCAATACCAAGCCTCCACAGTTAGGGTTTCGCTAGGTTGAAGGGTAATATTAGCCAACTTCATTATAAGCTCGACTCACTGTGACATTGCTCACATTTGATCTCTAACATGGCCATACTAGAGATAGATATTCATACTGTGAGTGGGTTTCTTGGTCTTAGTCTCGATGGTTGTCAACAAATCTTGTATACTCTTTACGTGTATAGCCTTCTGCTGGTTTATTCGACCATGGCTCGTCCACGATTTTTCTACACACGTCAAAATTTGATCCAACATTCTAGAGTGATAATGGTGGCTTGAAGGTTGAAGGCATCAGAACATTTCCTAAGAGCCATATTTAACCATTATAGTGTTTAGCTTAAGAACTCAATTCATTAAATGTATAACGATTACAATGATGACAACAACCTATTTCACAGGGTCTGTGTGAATATATGTGTGTGTGTGTGTGTGTGTGTGTGTGTGTAGATATATATATACATCCGTGTGTGTGTGTGTGTGTAGATATATATATATATATATCTACACACACACACACACAACACACACACACACACACAGATATATATATATATATATATATATATATTCACATAGACCCTGTGAAATAGGTTGTTGTCATCATTGTAATCGTTATACATTTAATGAATTGAGTTCTTAAGCTAAACACTATAATGGTTAAATATGGCTCTTAGGAACTATTCTGATGCCTTCAACCTTTGCACACTTTTATTGCTCATTATGTCATAGTTAGGTTCAAGTCCTTAGGGACCATTTCAATGCTTCTAACATTTCCTAGCATATCTATCATTCATGTCATATCAATGGCACAATCATGTATTTTGTGAGACATAACAATCAAAACTAGAAAAGGAGTACCTTTTTCATCACATTCATGAGCATCGTTTAGTCCAGAATGAAAATGTATGCTCATACAAAGATAGACACCTATTGACGGTGCCAGATAGTTCCAACATACAGGGGGTCTCCCTGATGTGAAGTCCTAATTGGACCTCACATCGTTTGTAATGGGAGCACCATCCGAAGTATCTTCCCGACCACCGTAACCGAAATTTTCACCTTGGTTTCAATGAATAACAGAAGAGATTATATAGATAACCCTTGAAAAAGCAAGTAATTTTACATTGTGAAACATCAATTTTAATGTGTAGAAGGATATTTTCACAAGTGGCGGGGGTGGAAGTGAGCCTCTAGAAGGAATTAATTGAACTAACCTAAGAGATACACATGAGTATAGAATGATTCATCAGTTATCTACAGAAATAGTTCACTTAGACACAACAATTATTAAACCACATAAAACACACCTTCAACAAGATAAGTACCGAGGAAACCAAAATAGTTCAATTTCCTTAGTACATGTGAACGAAACATATATAGAAAAGATCCAAAGAATAGTCCTAATACATTTACAATACATGCATGAAAATTTGTGGGCTCATCAAGATTCAATTATAAGGTGAAAGATCCAAGTACACAGTTACAATGATAAGACACTAGTTCTAATAGTGAAACATTAAGTCACTTCTTGCTTCTCCAAAGAATATTTTTATCTCTTATGCCAAGTAGAGAAGCCAAGACTAGCTCTCCAAATCTTGAGCCTCCTAAATCCCCTTTCTTGAGTTATGAGGTTGATTTTATAATAAGGGGATTGACCTCTCATATCCCTATGACTCTTGAATTAACCTCATGACCCTTGGACTCCCAATGTGTCTTTTGGACTTATAAACAACTCCTAAACTTCTAATGACTTTTGGACTTTTATACAATCTTTCTCCATATATGACTATGTGACTCTTCATGTTCCACATATGACTCTTGGACTTCCACACATTACATTTTTTCCTTTATTGAGAATACATCATTACATTCCACATGATGTGGCAAGACACATGGACACACATTGACTACTATGATGACACTGGTAGAAATTATAACATGACAATGACGACATGAACATCATGATGAGGTGGTAATGCCAATTTGTCTTCATTGTTGCTTTGTCTTGCATTCTCGATGATAGATATGATGTTTGCTTCATCTTCATAAAAGGTCCACTTTGTTGCTCATATTCACCCTCCAAATATTCTTTGATCAATATTTGAATCCTCTGAGTCATTATGCAATGTCTTTTTTTTTTCTCGGTCCATGATCTGCTTCATGTCTTCATGATTATTCTTTTTTTCTTCTTCTCCACGGGTGTTTCTTTATGTTTTCTTCTTGCTATATACTTGAGCATCTCCTCTTCAATATGAGATAGTACTCCTACGAATGAATATCATTCATGGAAAGACAAAATCAGTCTTAAAACATCTATTCTATCACTACTTATATCATGGAATGATCAGCTCATGATAGCCCTGTGAGAGGATTAAAATAAGAAGGCTTAATTAAGAGGGTGCAGTCAAACTCAACAAAGGATCATAAGATGCTTTCAAGGTGAGCTTGTGTGTGTAAACAAGGGAGAGAGAACTCAAGGCTGTAGTCTGAAGAGACGAAGGAGTGAGGATTTAGGCCTTCAATGTGTGCTCACGCGCTCAAAGAGAATAAGAGGGCACAAGGGTGCACTTCGAAGAGACAAAGGAGTGAGGCTTCAGACCTTCGGTCCTTCAAGGTGTGCTCATGCACTCAAATATAATAAGAGGGAGAAAGGGTGCACTCCAAAGAGATGAAGAGTGAGCCTTCAGGCCTTTAGGCCTTTAAGGTGCCCTCATGCACTCATGAGAACAAGGACGGTGCATGCCGAAGAGATGAAGGAGAGACACTCAAGCCTTCAGGATGCACTCATGTGCTCAAAGAGGGTGCAGTTATTCATTTTTAAGGAGTGTGCTCAAGCTTTAGGCTTCATGACTGCACAATCAGCTCAAGGGGAATGATGAAGCTCCATGATTCTTGATTGCGCCATGCTCTCTAAGGCTTCATGCTTCGTGAGTGTGCCATGCGCTCTATGATAATAATGGAACTTCATGATTCATGAGTGCGACATGCACTCAAGTAGGGCACAATTATTCAAGTCAATGGAGTGTGCTTCTAGTCTCAAAGTGTGCTCATTGTTCTGAAGTGCCCTCGGGCTCTTAGAGTGCGCTTTGTAAGGAAAGAAGGTTCTTTTTTATCCAGAGTATGATTTTTAGAGGACAAAAGTTCCGTGTTCTTCTGAAGTGTGCTTTTTCACTGAGTGTTTGAAGTGTGATTTGTTGTTTTAAAGTTCACTTCATTATTTTGAAGAGTGATCGAGCTTGGAAGGGCACATTTCTCTCTATTAGTGGTTACTTTTTTATCTAGAATTTGATTTTCACCAAGGGAGGCAGCACAAGGCTAGGTGACTTATCCTTAGGAAGTACTATTGCACTATGAGAGGGAGGAGACCTTAGAAAATACTTAGTTCACAAGTGTGGGAGGAAAGATACATTAATGAGGGTCATGAATAAGTTGTGCTTATCGCCTACTAAGAGGATTAATGCCTTTAGAAACTGTGTTGGGTTGAAGGCCCAAGAAGATCTCTCACAATGGCTAAGTGTGGGACCAACAGAGTAGGAGAAATAAATGCATCCTAACATGACTCAAACATAGGTCACACATATAAATTCCATTAATACAAGCCAATGGAAAGCATAGGACTCATGAACAAAGGTCACACCTTAAAACAACAAAAAAGTTACACTTATTTCTAGTACGATATTTGAAACGACACGTTACAACACTTAGAAACCAAGTTACAAAAAATATGGTGAATATGACCAAAAGGTGTGCTAAGTTGTAGGATTATGTTTGGCGCATGTTCCAATGATGCATAAGATTTTCTGATGCATAAATGTGCACTGGATCTAAATTTTGATGATGTGAAAAGGTGTGACACATGCAGGGGTGAAAATCCAAAATTAACACCTGCGACATGAGGAAAACATAAGACGACACTTGAAAAATTAGAATGAATGTGAAAGTGACACATGATATAGTTAATATAACATGAAAATGACACTTATTAAGTAAAATAAATTAAAAACAACAACCACGAATCTGAAAGCGAAAATGCGCAAAAGATGGCATTTGAGAAAACTCACCAAAATAGAAGTACAAACGCAACAAAGTGAGGGGAAATTATCAATAAATATTTGCACTAACTATCAACATGATCTTACCATCACATAGGAACTATCTTGATGGATGGTGTTATGCTTGTCCGAGCTTGCATAAATGAAGTGTGCTCATGAACCCATTGGAGTCTGAGTATATGTGTGCAAGTGACTTGATAATTCAAAACTAGGAAGAATACTTAAACACTTTACAAAACATAATTTGACCATGAAGGGACCATAGAGCGATAGATTTTAAGATCCTCAGTAGGCTCCAAAATTTAACTGTGAGAAAATTTTTGGAGGGTGTTGATCGCAGCGACAACACTTGGCGATACACTATTAGAACTTCAATTATTTTGTTTAGGTTTAATTCTCTAAGTGTAAGGTCTCAGTATTTTAGGAAGATTTAATTCGTCTTGTGGATTACCTTGGAATCCCTACTTAACCTATTTAGATATATAGTCCCCTTCATTCCCTTACTTGTTTAAACACATATCAAGGTTTTCCAAATCACAATTATTTCGATCTAGGAGAGGGTAGAATGCGCGGTGAGTTTAAGATGTTCAGAGTATGAGTTTAATCTCTAGTGTTTCTTCACTCCCATCAGGCCTAGATAGTACCCCATTAGAGTCACTACAAGAGCACAAGGATTTCTTTGCTACCATCAAGCTTGGATAGTATCTCGACGAAGTCACTTGCTTCACCTCCCTACATAGGAATCTTTTCTCTTCTTTAACCCTTTATTTATTTATTTATTGGGATTCTGCTTCGACACTTATTATTTTCAACGGGCAGAAGAAGGATCCCAAATTATTGAGAGAAAAATATTTTTCCCATTCATAGAAGTATTTATATAACCTTTTTTATTGGTTTTATCACTTTATATTTTCCCCTTATCCTTTCTTTATTTGACTAGATCGGCAAGAAAAGCATTATTTACTTACAATACCGAGTTGAGGAATGAAGGTCCTAGAATATATATGGGCATTATAGTTGGATCAAAGGCTTTCTATTCAAGTGGATCATATTTTCCATTTAGACATCATTGACTTTAAAGATATGTAAACCCAAGATAGAGAAGAGGTGAAATATTAGCCAAGAATTGTTCGTCATCACAAGTGCCATTTTTCAAGTTTTTCCACATGTGCTTTGAGCCAAACATAAGAATATTTCATGCAAATCCTTATTGAACCAAAAAAAAAAAATACATGACAAAACAACAAAACAAATCCAAAATAACCAAACAAATTGAGGCAAAACATAAAAACAACATGCATAATATATAGTAAGGAAACAAAAAATTGCAGAGACTCGATGGAGATCATAATAGAAGGTGGATGTAATGCAAGGGGAAAAAAATACGACTAAGCCTACTCCTAACCTACTCAGCTATAAGGTCAGGACTAAGTGTAATGATATTTCCAATGAAGCCACCATAATTGGTCTCGACCTACAAACACAAAGATAAGAGAAATTACAACCGATATATAATAATGTGCAGCAGAAAATGAGAACCTTAATATCTTTCACAAAAAATAGAAGTTATTTCTTAAATAAATAAAGATGTGTCATATCACTTGAATTTACCCAACCTACCACCTTACCTTTTTTATAAGAACAAATATCATACAAACCTCTACAACTCCTTATGAAAGCACTTGCATATGTGTTGTTCTTCTTAGAAGATATCAAGAAAGATAGAAGTTTTTTATTAGCATAAGGGCTTGCTAGGTAAGATAATTCGAACTTATGATAGATTGGATAATGGAATTCAAAACAAACCTCTCTAATATCTTGAAATCCCTGAGATAAACGATTTTCAATTAATGGTGTGGAATTATGATGAGAATATTTTGAGGGAAAATAAATTTGATCATATTCAGAAAGCTTGTCAAGATAGTGAGGGCCTGACATAACCATAAGTGAAGGCTGAAGTGCCTCAACTAATTTACAATTGTCGAAATATTGAGATGATAAAGCATAACAATCATTCTTATGAAAAACAACCATCATTAGGTACACTAGTGGGAAAATTATCAATTGAATGATAGTTGTTAGAACAAGAATGATCAGATGGGATGATTAAGACATAAGCTTCTCGGTTAGGAGACATCAAACAAAGATCAGTTTGAACAACACTACAAATGCTTCAAACAAAAGAATAATCTTCCTCGTATGTTGATTGTGACAAACCATCTACTTGTGACTGACTACAACCAGGACTGGCATCATAATCAAAGGAATGTGGATATGGAAAGCACATGAAACCAGTCGAGATGTAGTAGTTGAAAAAGAGGAACTTGATTCATAAAATAGCATAAGCATTCGTTAATACTGAAAAGGATATATGGTGCCATGAAAGAAATAATCAGTATCAAAATATTCATAAGAAGGATTAGGAGTTGGTTATTTTCAAAAGAATGTGGCAGCTATGAGTTTTTCGGCCAAAGATAATCTTTAGCATGATCAACTCCATAGCTCTATTCATTCATGAAAGGTATACATTCCAAAATCGACTTTGATACAAGATATTTACATGAGGAATGACAATTGAAACAAAATCTTATTTCTAATCAGAAACCAAATATTGGAAATTTAAAGATATATATTCAATGTAACAATCATCTTTCAAGAAGGAATTTGCATTCATTGAAATGATGAAAATAAAATAATTTTGTGAGAATATCCAAATCTGATTTAGTTTGGGGGCCTTACCATAGTTGTGAGAACTTGACATAACCATCAACAGAATTTTAAGTGCCTCTACTCCCAGATGAGTCCCATAGCTTTCCATAATTATAGAATTTCATTTTTAAGATTGAATCAAATCATGCATGGTGTGTGGATGACTACCACCAATAGTTTCAACTATAGTGTTACCACCCAAATGGCAGTCATCTACGTCATTGCTTTGTTTAGAATTTACATATTCAACAAACAGATCACCCAAGCCATAAGGTTCTTCCAATTGCACATCTAAATATGGTTTTATCAAACAAATTTCATGAGTAACCTAGATAGAATAGTTTTCTTCATGCGAGAGTTGAAATGATAAGGAGTGGAATGGATATTCGATGATAAGTTGCTTACCTTCTTCTTCATCACGGATGACCTCAGTACATTGTGTCAATTAAAAATCCAACTCATGATATGATGAACATGAAGAGAATGTAGCATCTTCTTCACAATTTAATGCATTACAAAGAGTAGAACACAAGGGATAGTGAGGTAGAGAGGAAGTTTCCATAAAAACATCTTCTTGGACCAAATCATATTTGAGGTCTAAATCTTCCAAAAAAACATCTTCTTAAGAAACTTAAATATTGGTAGGTGAACTTAGGAATTCCTCATCACATATAATAATGGAGTCAAAATCATTAGGATGATGGTTGTCCAAGGCTTCAGGTTGATTAGGAAAATCGATTCCATTTGATTCATCACCAATATGGCTAGATTCAAAATCAACCAAGGATAAAAGAGCATTATATTTACATGGAGGATTTTGAAAAAATGAAGAAAGATCAAAAGAATCCTCAATTTCCTACTCCTCTACTTGTGAAGAGTGACTACCTCCCTTATCACTGTTGGGATTTAGAATAGGTTGATTAAGAAAATCATGGGGAAAGGGATAATGATAAAGAGATGATAGAGGATGATAGGAATTCAAATCATATTTAATACTAGAGTTATGAGTGTCAATACCATCTTGAGAATTCAAGGGATTATCCTTCACCTTAAGTTCCATGAACCATTCCAAACTTCAACGTTATCACAAGGAGGAACCCAATTGGTATTGGAAAAGGAGAAGGATAAGGAACAAAAGTAAAAGTAGGTTCCTCCTTTGGAATTGGAGGTTTCTCACAATTTACAAAAGTTGGGGGAACATAAACATCAGGGGTTTTAGATTCGTCGTGTAAAGAGAGTAGAACCAAAATTTCAAACTTCCTTTTAGGGAAATCCCAATCCAAATCTTCTCTCGAAAGCACACAACATAAGTGAAGGAATCTATTAGAAAGATCCTCAATTGATTCATTAGGTTTCATTCTAAGTTGATTAATTATTTTGAAAACATCTCGGTAATCATACCTACCAAAATCTTGATGAAGTTCCTTGAGGAAATAATCAAAAGAATAAATAGAGGCAAATGGTAAGGTATGAAATCATCGACTAACATGACCTTCAATAGTGAGGAAGAAAAGCACGCAAGTAGAATCTTCATCATTGATTTCATAATATTCACAAAATTTAAGAAAATCAGAAATGTGCTCGATTGTGGTTGTTCCATCCTCACCATCAAATTTTAAATGAGAAAAGTCATGAAGAGGCTCATCATGAATTAAAATTTGGCCATTGGATAAATTAGAGAAACACCTCGTGAGTATGATTTGAGGATTATCCTTTAAATATCAGAGATTTAACACAGACTCAAAGGGCAAAGCTTGTCATTTGGCACTTCTTCTAGCACCAAAACTTTGACGGTGATGGATACCGCCAACATACGGGGGGGAGGGGGGTATCCCCAATGTGAAGTCCCAATTATACCTCACACCATTTAGAGTAGGAGCCCTATTCAGAGTATCGTCCTGACCACCATAGTCGTAAGGTTCTCCTTGATTTCAATGAATAACTAAGAGATTATATGCATAACCCTTGAATAAGAAAGTACGTTGAAATTGTGAAACATTTATTGCAATGTGTAAAAGGAGACATTCACAAGGGGGGAGACAAAATTAAGCTTATAAAAGGAATTAATAGCAATAACCTAAGAGATACACGTGAGCAAAGAAATATCCGTGAGTTATCTAGTGAAATATTCAATTATACATAACGATCATTAAACCACATAGAACACACCTTCAACAAGATAAGTGTCGAGGGCATCGAACTAGTTCAATTTCCTTAGTACATGTGAACGAAACATATATAGCAAACATCCAAAGAAGAGTCCTAAGACATTCACGATACATACATGAAAATGTGTTTGCTCATCGAGCTTCAATTATAAGGTGAAAGATCCAAGTACACAATTACAATGATGAGACACTAGTTCCAATAGTGGAACATTAAGTCACTTCTTTCTTCTCCAAATAATATTTTTCTCTCCTATTCCAAGTAGAGAAGCCAATACTATCTCTCCAAAACTTGAGCCTACAAAATCCCCTTTCTTGAGTTATGATTTTTCTTTTATAATAAGGGGATTGACCTTTCATATCCCCATGAATCTTGAATTACCCTCATAACTCTTGGACTCCCATTATGTCTTTTGTACTTCTAAAAAACTCCTGAACTTCTAATGACTTTTGGAATTTTAACAATTTTTTTCCATATATGACTATGTGACTCTTCATGTTCCACATATGACTCTTAGACTTCCACACGCTACATTTTGTTCTTTCTTGAGAATACAACATTACATTCCACATGAAGTGGCAAGACACATGGACACATTGACTATTATGATGACACTGGCAGAAATTAAAACTTGACAATGATCACATGAACTTCATTATGAGGTGGAAATTCCAAGTTGTCTTCCTTGCTGCTTTGTCTTGCATTATCGATGATATATCTTATCTATGATTCATCTTCATGAAAGGTCCACTTTGTTACTCATATCCACCCTCCAAAGAGTCTTTGATCTATATCTGAATCCTATAAGTCATCATGCAATGTATTTTTTATGTCTTAATCCATGATTTGTTTCATGTCTTCATGATTGTTATTTTCTTTTATTCTTCTCCACATGTGTTTCTTTATGTTTTCTCCTTGCCATATTCTTGAGCATCTCCTTGTCATGCTGAGATATTACTCTTGCAAATGATATCATTCATGGCAAGGAAAAATCAATCTTAAAACATCTATTCTATCTCTACTTAGCTCATGGAATGATCGACTCATGAGAGGCTTGTTAGAGGATTAAAATAAGAAGGCTTAATTAGGAGGATGCAGTCACACTCATCAAGGCTCACAAGAGGCCTTCAATGTTCAGTTGTGTGCTCAAACAAGGGAGACAGAATAAGAGAGAACAGGGGCACACTCCGAAGAGACAAAGGAGTGAGGCTTCAAGCCTTCACGCCTTCAAGGTGTTCTCATGCACTCATGAGAACAAGGAGGGCACAAGGGTCCATGCTAAAGAGAAAAAGGAGAAACACTCAAGTCTTAAGGATGAATTCATGCACTCAAAGAGGGCATAGTTCTTTGTCTTTAAGGAGTGCGCTCAAGCTTCAGGCTTCGTGATTGTGCAAAATGCTCAAGGAGAAGGATGAAGCTTTGTGCTTCGTGATTGTGCCATGTTCTCTAAGGCTTCATGATTCGTGAGTGTGTCATGCACTCAAGGAGGGCACAATTATTCGAGTCGATGAAGTGAGCTCATAGTCCTAAAGTGTGCTAGTTTTTCTAAAGTTATATCAAGCTCTCAGAGTGAAATTTTTAAGGCAAGAAGGTCCTTGTTTGTATAGAATGTGATTTTTAAAGCAGAGAAGGTCGTTGTTCTTTTGAATTGAATTTTTTCAATGATCACTTGAAGTTCACTTTGTTGTTTTGAAGTGTGCTTCATTATTTTGAAGTGTGCTCAAGCTTGGAAGGGTGCAATTCTCTCCAACATTGGATATTTATTCATCTAGAACATGATTTTCATTGAGGGAGGTAGCACAAGGCTAGATGACTAATCCTTAGGAAGTATTAATGCATTGTGAGAGGTAGGAGACATTAGAAAATACTTAGTGCACAAATATGGGAGGAAATATACATCAATGAGGCTCATGAATAAGTTGTGCTTATCACCTAGTAATAGGATTAATGCCTTTAGAACTGTGTTGGGTTGAAGGACCAAGAAGAGCTCTCATAATGGCTAAGTGTGGGACCAACAAAGTAGGAGAAATAAATGCATCCTAACACGACTCAAACATAGGTCACACACATAAATTTCATCAATACAAGCCAATGGAATGCACAGGACTCTTGAACAATGGTCACACCTTAAAACAACAACAAAGTGACACTTATTTATAAGTGTGATAGTTGAAACAACACATTACAACACTTAGAAACCAAGTTACAACAACTGTGGCGACTATGACCAAAAGGTGTGTTGAGTTGTAGGATTGTGTCTAGCGCATATTCCAATGATACGTAAGAATTTCTAATGCAAAAAATGTGCCAACACTAACTTTTTGTGATGTGCAAAGGTGTGACACATGTAGGAGTGAAAACAGAAAAGCAACACGTGCAACATGAGGAAATCATAAGACGACACTTGCAAAATGCGAATGATTGTGAAATTGACACATGTTAGAGATAATATAACATGAAAACAACACTTATTAAAGTAAAATCAAGTCAAAACAATAGTCGTGAATGTGAAAGCGAAAATACTCAAAAGACAACAATTGAGAAAACTCAAATAGAAGTACAAACGTAACAAAGTAAGGGGAACTTTTCAATAAAAGTGTGCACTGAATGTCAACATGAGTTGAAAATCAAACATGCACTATCTTGATGGACAGTGTTATGCATGTCCAAGTTTGCATAAAGGAAGTGCATTCATGAACCCATTAGAGACTAATCATGTGTGTGCAAGTGACTTGACAATTCAAAACTAGGAAGAAGACTTGAATTCTTTACAAAACATTATTCGACCATGAAGGGACCATAGAGCGATAGATTGTAAGATCCTCAGCAGGTTCTAAAATTGAAGTGTGAGAAAAATTTTGGAGGTTGTTGATCACAGCAACAACAACACCATTTCAATATAGAGATGCAACACCATTTCAACAATAAATGCAACATAGATTCATTAACATTTTAAAAAATACATAAGAGTACTTATCTTATGATTTTCTAGGGAAAAAGATTCTAGGACAAGGACTCTCCACCCAACCTTATATAGTTGTAATCAAACCCACTTGCAGTTTTCACCCTCAAGCTAGACTTTGGAGATTGAGGGGCTTGCTCAAAGGACTAAAACACCAACTTCCAGTTTAAATAGGGACTCCAGAGGACCTTATTCCTCCACCAACCAACCACTCAGTAGTCTAATATTATAAAGGGAATCCAGTGTCCAACTAAACACCCTCAATCGACCCAATGGTATCCAAAAAATACATACATGGAACCCATAGGATTTCTTCCTCCACCCTAGAAAATAGGAAATCTATAGGCTTCTTCTCCACCCAAGTACACAGAGGGAATATATGGGAAAATTTCCTCCACCTCAAGAGTGTCGAGGGAATACAAAGAAGCAATTCTCCACCCTAAACATAGAGGTTCCACCCACACTGGGAAATCCATAACCCACTGCAAAATCACAACAAGAAAGGCTTCATAGGCCCTCCCTCTATCAATACAAGGACACAATCATCCACCCATATCATCAAGGGAATCCATAGAAAACCATCTCCACCCTTTGGATTTAGAGGGACTCGAGATACATTGTTTCTCACCAAGGAGAGGTCATCTTCATGCCAATCATGCCAATTGAATTGATGCCTTGTGTTCTCTTCTCTTCAATAAATCATTTCTCTTCTCTTCCTCTCTTCTATTTTTCTCCCTACTGAATGTTTCTTGAATCATTGCCTTCCTCCATGAGTGACTGAGACAAAATGAACATGTCAAGTATTAGGTTGAACCCTCTCTTTTCTCTAATGTTTTCTTTTTTACCCTAGAATTTACTCTCCTGACCTTGATACCTTGCAATGCCCTATAATACAACATGGTCCCCGTACTCTCTTTAATCCCATTTAATTCATGGGAAAGAATTTTAAAAACTTTTACAAACCAATCCTTAGTAGCTAGTAAAAATAGTTCATATTTACTCCACAAGGAAATCTGACACATCACCAGCAAGCCACCTCCTCATCTATGGAATCGGTGTCCCTTAGACTTAGCCCATTTTAATATATTTTTTTAAAAAAAAAAATACATTGCATGTTCATGAGTAAAACCTGTTTTGGGGTTGTCACAATGAGCACCGATATTTTTGGACAAATTGTCCCTGGAAAAAAACTAGTGTGCGGAAAACCAATGTAGTAGATGAGGGTTTATATTATTGATAAATCTTCAGTAATTGAGAATTACATATATTTATTTCCTCTTATTGGAAAATCTATGACAATATCTCTTCTCCACTTTTAATAGCCATATCGAACTTCTCCTAGCAAACTTTGCCCTTTCTTTATGCAACTCGCACGTCCTCCAGCACATGCACTGGAAAAAATTGAAATGTGTGTTACACCAATTTTTGGTCATCTAACCTGTTACTATTAGATGGACCAAAGTACACCATCTAAGACCAATTTTACCCTAAGTAAAATTGCTTTCACTATGAAAAATAACTTAGTAATCCATAATTTATCAAGTTGTTTATGGTCTAAACATGAAACACCATGAGGAAATATTGAATAAATCCATATTTGTTTGATTTTCCTCCAAGGATAATTAATTAAACATCAGTTTTATTAATATTCCTATTCATATTTAACCCAAAATAGGAAAATTAATTAGATAAATCACTATTTATCTTATTATTTTCTAGGAATAATTATTTAAACGTTATTTAAATAATATTCCTTGTTAAATTTGACTAAATCATTTATAAATAATTGAATAAATCGTTATTTATTTAATTATCTTAAAATAATAAATAAATCATTTATTTATTTATTATTTGCAAATAAAGGGATTTGACCAAATTCAAATTCCTTTTTCCGTCCAACAAATATAATAAAATATTCCATAAAAGTTGGAACTGGATTTCGTTAATAATATTTTAATTATGCACTAATATCTAGACTAACTCAATATTTTGTTATAAATAGAAGGGTTTTTCCATTCATTCACTACCTTTTGTTGCCTAAAGGTCACTCTAGATCTATACTTTTGGTCTAACTTTGATCCTCCATCATTTTCATATTTTGCTACCATTTTTCTTGTGAGCTCCCTTTGAGTTCCATTTTTGTCTGGGTTTTCTACACCATCAAGAGAGAGAGATCTTTGATCTGATGCACTGAGGACATACAAGAACCCATCCCATTGAGGGGGACTGGTAACATCTTTCTATGTTCCCTTCCCACGTGTCATAAATACAAAAATTCTTTAAAAATATTCTGGTCTTGTCTATTGGATGCATGGAGCAACTCTTGTTTTTATTTACTGCTTAATGTCTTTAACTGCATAGATCTGGATTTTGTAGCATTGTCTTGGTCAACTAACTACAGATCTAAAGAAATTAGCAGCCATATTTGATGTTAGGGCTATTTTTTATGCACATCTAAGTGATCTTTTTTCGTACGCTTGTGATTAGAATCCACACTAACAACTAGAGAATCTGCAAGGGTTTATAATTACGACCGATGTTGTTTTTCAGATCCTTGCATGACCAGCTGCTTAAAACCCTAGGGTTTTTCTTCATATTATTTTTTTTATTTTCTTGATGTTGTTTTTAACCTTTAATACCCTAAAAAAGTAAAAATTCTAACTTCTGTGTGTTTCTGGACCTATTGCACAGGTGACAAGTATCAGCCGCAGTTGAGACGACATTTTTTTCTGAAACCTGCTCTCGAGAGTGCCGAAAGTGCAGGGCTTGCTTTTTGGGCCAAAACCTGTGACCTCAACTTTCAGGACGCAAAAAACAGCCTCAAACCTATGACCTCTACTGAAAACAGGTCAGAAAATGTGACATGTACTTTTTGCGAGAATTTTTTTGTGATTTTTCTAGGTTTGTATAGGCTACTGTTCAGGGTTATCTAACGTCTGTCTCCACCCTTCTTGGACCTGTACTTTTTCTTTTTACTCGTCGAAGTAGGAACATAGCCTCCTAGGGCTTCAGTACGCTTCCACCTTTTTAGGAGGAGTTTAGCTAAAGTAGGTCGTCTGAGATTTTAGTTTGTTTAGCCATTTTTCAAATCTGATCTTGTACCTTCATATCCTTTTCATATTGGTTATTCATCCATCCAAAACACCTCTTTTTAGTTTTTTTTGGTCCTCCTCTAGGGTCCCCTCCGTCTCCCTTCAGGTTGTAGCCTTTCGCCACCTCATTTGCAGCACTTTTCCCTCTAGTTTTTTGCTGTTATCTGCACCTATTTCCAGCAGATCTAACCTTTAGATCCCTGTCCCTCCTGAATTTAGTTCCATTGGCCATATTTTATGTGTTTTGACTAGTTTTTTCCCACCCATAGGATAGTTTTTGAGAAGCCTGCTTCCTTGGGTTCAGATTGATGCATCGTTAGTTGTTTATTTTTTGTCATATTTAGTTTACTTTACTGTTATTTACAGATTTATTTACAGTTATACAACACATTTTTTCTTTTTTCTCTACACACGTCTGGGTTTTAAAAATTAAAATTAACACACTTAACATGCACACCCTAAGTGAAGAGCGTCTGGTTTACATTGCCAGGCCAAGACTATAACATTGTAATCAATTGATCCTGCACCTCTTTGCCATTGTTTCAACATTGTAATCATTTGATCCTGCACCTCCTTGCCCTTGTTGGTCTCTCTTTCTTCTGTGATCCGTGTATTTTCTTCCATCATTGCGCCCCAAGGCGTTTATCTCGGAGACTTCTTGGCCTTCATCCTCAATGTCTGTTAGGAAGACTTACTCCTCCGCGTAGGATTCGAGTTAGTCCTCCACCAAGTCCTCATTATGACTCTGCTTCTGGTTCATTGGGTTCCCCTTCTAGTTCTATCCCTGGTTCTCCTCCTATCACCTTGACCATGTCTGGTTCAGGACCTAATGCTAGTGGTAGCCCTAGCCCTAATGCTAGGAATACTACTAGTGGGACTGCAACAGGAACTATCCCGACTGCTCCCTTGCTCCTTTATATGGCAGGCCTCAGTCTTCTAAATTTTAACAAGATGATCAATGACCCCATACACCATGATCCTAGTTAGCATGTTATGCCAACCAAGCTCCATTCTGACATCCCCAAGTTTGAAGGTCTTGCTGGAGAGGATTCTACAAACCATGTTCGATATTTCCACATGTGGTGTTCGTCTAACTCCATCACCAATGACTCTATCTGTCTTCATTTGTTCCAACATATGCTTACTGGAGAAGCTTCTAAGAGGTATGTTGACCAGGCCTCCTCCTCTCATACTACTTTTGCGACTCTTTCTAGGGCTTTTTTGTCTTACTTCTAGCTTCCCCTTCATTATGAAACTGGTACCTAACGTTTGACCTATTTCCATAAATTTTCTGCGACCCCCCTATCCGATCATGTCCAAGAATGGCAAAGAAGAAAGATCCTATTTCGAGCCTCTACCTTCGAAGACCGTGTGTACATGGACTGGTTTCTCAGATCCCTTTTTCCTGCTATTGACAAATATGTCGCATCTCATTTCACTCAGACTGAAGAAACTACCCTCCATATTGCGTTGAAATATGACCTAATCTACGCACATTCTGGGTATGTTTATATCGTCTTACCTGATCCCCTTAGACCCGCTGGTGCCAATGCACCGGGGGTATCCCATGCCACTGACGGTATCATTGTAGCCCTTTCTCATCCATACACTCATTTTCCCATGGGTTATGGTTTTCCTCATGGAGGGGCCAGCTACTCCAGCACTTTTCCCCCTCCCGGTAGCATGTATCCAGGATATGGCATGCCTCCTTCTTTTGCCCAACCTGTTTACCAAAAATTTTCCCAACCTCCTTATTTTTCGTATCCATAGCCTGGTGCTCCAGCTCCTCCAGCATTAGCACCTTAGCCTCCCTTTCCTACTCAACCCTCGCAACAACAGCCACCACCCCCCAGGGGCAGGTGTATGCACAGAAGTGTGCGACTAATCCTCCTACTTCCAAAAAGAATAGGAAAGGCAACCAAAACCAATCTTCCCCAGGTAATCTAGGACCTAATCCCCAAGGGAATACACCTAACACTCATAAAAAACAATAGGGCACTCAGCCCAAGTAGGACAAGCCTATTCACACAAAAAAACCTTGTTCTTGTTGCGGTGTCTATGATCACTACACCCATGATATTCCTCTTTTACCTCATATGCAGCAGATGTGGGAAGCTCAAGCAGCATCCCGAGGACAGCAAGCTTCCCCTTTGGTTCCTCCCCATGTTGCACCTATCCAGCCGGCTATGTTTACCAATCCTTTCCCCCAGCAAGGATTCATGGCTACCCAACCCCCTGAAGGTTAGCCAGCCACTCAAACTCCTCCATCTAGTACCTATGATTACCAAATTCTCATGATGAACTCTGACCAACCCATTACCATTTACCTCAACCTTTAGACTCTGTCTCGTCAGTACAACAAGCCTCTCACTATGTCTGCCCCCGAGCCCCCTTCTTCAAGTTCCACAGAGCCTCTTTTGACAACCAATGGTCCTTTACTGATCCCTCAGCCTAAGGTGGAGGTTCATACCAAGATACCCAAGAGACCATTACACCAAAATTCTTCTTCTGGTAAATATGCCCATTCATATAGTATAATATATGATTTGGCGCAATCCCATGTTTCCATCTCAACGTTGGAACTCCTCTAATCGTTCCCTTCACAAAGAAAATCTCTACTAACTACCATGAGCGATGTGGATCCTTCATATGATCATTTGGTCGTCTTTGATGTTTACTGGTCAGAGCATCCCCCTCTTCCTTCTTTCGTCACCTTCCAAATCCCTATCAAGATCCGGAATGCCAACGTCTCTTGTTGTATCATTAATGAGGGGGCATCCACCTGTGTCATGTTTACTTCGGTTTGGAAGCAACTTGGGTCTCTTTAGTTGGCCCCTTCCACTATCACCCTCCGAGCATGGGATGGCCACTCTTCCCAGCCCATAGGATTGTCCGAAATTGTCCTATTACTCTTGCACGCAAGACTGTTTGTGTTGACGTAGAAGTCATTAAAGCCCCCTTAGATTACAACATTATTTTGGGTCGCAGCTACACTTATGCGATGTATGTTGTCCCATCTATGGTTCATTGCAAGATGTGCTTCCCTCACAATGGAAATATTGTCACCATCGACCAACTGACATATTACTAACCAAAGTCTCAAACCTCCCCTGAGTCCATCATCTCTTCGGTGGCCAATAAACAAATAGTCAAACATTTGACAAATGTTTCACCCGCAGTCTACAAAAACTCCTTTTTGCTTGGTTCATTCCCTGGTCTTTCTCCTCATGTCTCGTATCTTAGCTCGTCGAACATTTGCATGATGCAATCGTCTCAATCTGACCTCGAGCGAACTAGTTCAACTAGTCAAAAGCCTCGCCCTCCGCAACCTGCTCCTAGTACCTCGACTCAGCCTTCAGGACCCCCTCCTCAAGGCCCCTCATCTGCAGTTGGTATCCATGAGCCTATCTACCCTCCCGACACAATTCCTCCTAGTCTTAACCATCTCGAAGTTGTCCCGCCTAGCCATCACCCCTCTAGTCAGATATCGCTCCTAGCTCCCCCTCCTGGAGTATTTTCAATACCTATTATGGCTACCTTATCCCTTCCTAACATGACCCTGGGGATCCCAATCTAGTACATTGATCCCCCATCCATTATCCTGCCTGGTCAGCCCAAACCTTATCTTGATTTGACCCCATTTCAACTGGTCCCCATGACCCCTTCCTTTTCTTCCATGCCTCAGACACCTCAACAAGAACCCACTCTTGTTGTGACAGCTTTGGGTGAGGGGGGCAAAGCTCGCAAGAAGGAACTTAAAGACAAGGCCACCCTGATGAACCTTACTCCTCCTTAGCCTCCAAATCATACCCCTCTGTGTGCTTTTTGTGATGTTGTCGGTCATGCCACCCATCATTATCCTGAATTGCCTCACATCAAACCCATGGTTAATGTAGCATTCCCTGATTCTACGGTCCTGAAAACCTCTGTTCCTTCCTCGACTGTAGCCAAGAACCCCAAGACTATTCACACCAACCACCCATGTGCTTTGTGTGATCTCCATGGCCATTATACCCACCGTTTTCCCCGCCTCACGCATTACCATGCATCTTTGGAGGTAGTTCGGGAGTACGAGATTGAACAGAACCAGTCTGCCTCTCTCGTCCTCACTCAGTATGCTTCAAGCCAACCTAAGGATACCTCTACTCCCATTGACATTCCCCCTCCTGATGTTGAGATGACGGAGTCTTTGGCCACCATCCTCTACCTATCATCATCCATGAGATCCATAGTGGAAGCTTCCTCTGAGACTTCCCCTTCTGTTTCGCTTGACCTCCCTTTAGTGATCACCATGGGCTCAACATCAGTGGATCCCTTATCTACTTGTTCTTCCATCACCCACCGTGACAATGCACATGTGAAACTTTCCTCTCATGATGATGAGTCAGGTAGCTTTGTCACGTCATGTGGTTACCCTTCCACCATTCACCCCATCTTTTACTGTGATGACAACATCATGGAAGCCTTTTCCACCCCTGACTTCATCTTTCCCACCCATAAGAGGAATGGCACCATCCGTGTCTATGGTGACTTTCGCGACCTAAGCATAAGCTGCCCCCAAGGCAACTCCCACACACCACCTACCTGTTTGTGTGTGGGTGATAGACATCCTACTAGAGCACTCCCTCTAGCAGTGTTTGCTTGATTTCTACCTTGTGTTTAGGTTGCTAGCATTGTTCATCATCCTCTCATTTTTTGTCTTGTGGCGCCTTTCTGATGGAGCCCCCATCCATACCTTATATCGGTTATGCCGATGGTGCAAGTCGCTACTCCCAGAATCTAGACTCGGCAGGTTGGGCCATTTTTACCCCTTTACATTCGCTTGTTCTCTCGAACGGCATATGCATTGGTACTGCCACCAATAACCAGGTTGAATATGATGCAGTTCAAGTTTTATTAGCCAATGCCCCTTCCCATCACATCCTTCACCTTCATGTTCGTTTAGATTCCCTGCTTCTTGTCATGCAATTGAATGGTGTCTATTGTGTGCATAATCCTATCCTTTTTAGAAGATATTTACGAGTGAAGCTTTTGATGCGTGAATTTGAAATCATTATATTCAGTCATGTACCTAGAGAAAAAAATCACTATGTAGATAGAATTTCAAACAATATTTTATATTGGCACTTATCACACGCATTTAACACAAGACAATAACATAAACCATAAAAACGATGCGTATCCATTATATGTGTCGTTCAAAATTTTGTAGAGCCCATCAACTTTGATACATTCAACATGCCCATAGCATGTTACAAAAACACAAAACTGGGGGCACCACATGCCCCTACACCTACTCAGTATTTTGAGTATCCCAGGCCAATGGCTCTACTCCTACAGCTCATAGATCGTGCATCCCCTGTCTGTCCATCACCATGCACCGCAAGACCCCTCGCCACTCTGAGGGTAGACAAATACATGGCTCCATGTATTGGTCATAAAGTCTTGCCAGCCGCGCTCTAAAATCCCAGTCAGAAGCCTCTCACATCTGCAACGGATCTCCTCCAGGAGGGCCACTTCATCCTCATTTTTCGGTTCTCTCGACCCACTAGGTTCTACAGCTCATACTACTGCAGGTCGTCCCATGTACCCAGCCGGTCTCACCAGTGTTGTATCTGCATACAAAAAGTGAACGAATTAGTGTTGGGATAAATACTGAGAGGGGGGGGTGAATCAGTATTTAGGACTTTATCAAATCTTTTTACTTTTTTACTCTTTAAAACCCATACGCTACTTTGCTGAACCAAACTAGTGTATACACGCGGATATCCTTCATAAAACTCGCGTATACACAGAGATCTAATTATGCCATTAATTATTCACTTATATCATTCCATCATTCATTCATTAGATGTTCAATAAATGGTAAATATGTGTAGTAAGAACAGAATAAACCATCACACATAAGCATCACACATGAACACCAGGATTTTAGGTGGAAACCCAAGTCGGGAAAAAACCACCACTGCAGTTGCTCAGCCTTCAATATTTTATTATAGAGAAAACATCTTACAACATATGTGTTGGCGCAGACTCCTACCAGCACACAGGCACCCACCTGTGCTCGTTTACCAGCCTCTCCTGGAAGGGAGCTCCAACCCCCTGACTCGTTTACCAACCTCTCCTAGAAGGGAGCTACGACCCCCTGATCTCGTTTACCAGCCTCACCTGGAAGGGAGCTACAACCCCCTGACTGAAGGCTACAACCCTCAGCACCTCTATGGACCACGTTTCATCAATTTTCACACTGGATCCAAAGCTTCCTTTAGGACACAACTTGCAGGCCACGTTTCATCATATTTTCAGGTTGGACCCACTCCATCCTTTTAAGCTCAAACATACATCACCAACATATACTTTTTAATTCAGATAACCCAGACAGATAGCAGTAACACAGCAGAACAGATCAGACATTTCATATTCATACTTCAGAAAACCCTAGTTTTGCATACGCGCTTTCCTTTCACTGATCCCGCGTATATACGCGCCTTATACCATACAAACTCGCGTATACTTCTGTACATATTACAGAGTTAATTTCACTGCGCATACGCGCTTTCTCTTCAGCGAAGCCGCGTATATACGCGCTTCTTCTGCGGAAAACTAGCGTATGGTTCTTGAGACATTTAGGTCATTGCAATTCTTCAGAACAGACACATCACATAGATTTTACCCTTTACTTCAGACAGATGTTCGTCTCATCTCAGATCTAAGCATTCCATAAACAGATCTAGCAAATACAAATATATTTCAGATCTAGATACTCTTCTTCATCATTTTCTTCATTGGTGCATCATGCATTCAGATCTTTCATTCAACTGTAACCCTTTCCATTCAGATATACTTCATAGAGAAGTATTCATTCAAGCTCAGACGTCTTGCACCCACACTCATGATTTGCACAATGAATTTCTTTTCTTTATATAGGTTTACCCTTTTTCAATACCATGAGCCAAAACCACATTACTTCCGATGGTATTCCTGGACGGGGTCATTTAGACGAATCATTACCCAATACAATGGGTCAATACCATGGTGGTTACCCCTGGTTTTGCACTTTATGAGCGCTTTTTCCCATACGCGAATTGGCACGTTATTTTCCGCGTGCATACGCGACTTCTCCTAGACAATTCCATGTATGCCTTGAGACATACTCTTTTCATCATAGATCTAGCACATATTGAATTCCTTTCTTCATTGCCTTCTGTACTCTCTGTAGATACATCAGATTTACATCTTTAAACAGGTTCATCAAGACATATTCTATCAAGTAGGCTGCCATCATGGACAACACTCTATCAAGTGGGTTGTCATCAAGGACATCACTCAGCATCAAAACATCATATCATATTAGATTTACATCATTTACCAAGTCCATCAATTCAAGAATAACTTCATCAGGTGGATTGCCATCAAGGACAACACATGCCAACAATCTCATGTCTTCATCTTCATTAAGTGGGTTGCCATCAAGGACAACACTCTGCATCATATTGCCAACAATTAGTACCATATACTATCTTCTGAAACTTTAAAATGCACATAAAATATTAGTAAATTTTCACTTACCATCGGGCCCCCATACTCGACCAGGCGGCAATGGAAAGTCTGGATCCCCATGATAACTCATCCCACTATAGGGATAGTCGTCTATGTACAATGGAATTTGATCCCAATGAGCGAAAAAATCAGGTCATAACACCCATCCGACTGCCCCACCCCCCCCCCCTCTGCACAGTAGCCGCCCCCAACGGCACTTCCTAGGCTCCCTCGGGCCCCCATCTTGGATCTGTATGCGAGGTCAGAGTGTCGGGATCTTCTCAAAGAAGAGCAAGCACAACATTGTGCCATATGCACAGTCATGGTTCACTTGTCGCTTACATAGCGACAATTGTCATTTGAATGATGACAGCATCATTTGGGCCCACCCATAGATTCCCCACTCAACACACTCTCAACAAGCATCATCTGACACCTAGTGATGTGGTGGAGTGCTTGGTTGCCCAGGATCCGCAGCACCGCTATGGCCACAGCACGGGTCTCTAGCCTCTCTATATCCCTGTTCGGTATATGTGTCCCCTTCACATGGATACCTGGTTAGCAATGGCGTTCTACAAAATCCATGATGTTCCGCCCTCCCGATAACACTGGTTGTGTATTCCCCACCATCCCAAGTGGTGGGAGACCAATCAGGAAATATATGTCATAGACAGTCAACTTGATATGGTGCCCTTGCACTATAAATATCTCATGATCTAGATCCCAATAGCTAACAATCCAGGCCAGTAAGGGCTCCCTAGCTCTCATCACAGCATTCTCCACAAACTTCAGGACCCCAAACCTGGCCAATTCACTATGGACACCATGATCCTCTCGGATATCCTACCATAATGTGTCCAGGTCTCTCTCTCTCTATTTGATCCTCAATTCTTCCATATCTGCAAAAAACCATCACATTTTTCAGTGCATAGAAAGGAAATACTGCATTCAACCATAAAAACCCAGCTTTCAGCAAAGAAACAGCACCAAAATCCCCTTCTCTGACAGGTCACACTTTTCAGGAAAATCCTGGGACAGGTCGCAATTTTTTACCCAAAACCTGCTACCTAGGTCATAGATATTTCCCCAAAAAGTTCAACCTGAACATGAAGAAGAGCAAGGGTCTATTCCTAAGCTCTGGGTGGCTAAACTGAACTTTCAATCCACTAAAATGAAAGAGTAGGGTTAGGCCTCTTACCTAAAACTGAAGGATCTTGATTCCAACGGTTGGTTTTTCTGCTACGATCACCACAAGATTTAGGGTCTTTTCTCCTCTCTACATTCACAACAGCTACACTTGCAAATGAATTAAATTGGAGGGAAAATGCCTTATTAAAAGAGAAACCCCATATTTTTCTTTTACCATCTGTGACCAAATGGTAGCTCTGTTTGACAAACCGTTAGCACCGTTGGAAATCTCTCATCGAGATCTCAAATGGGTGTCATTTAGTTTTTTGTGATTTGATACTTCACCTTGACACCTTTTTCCAAGAAGGGTCACTTTACTACTCCTCAAAACCGAATTTCTTCACTTGCAACAGTTGTACTTGGGGCACCACTTTGCCTCCATACTTGTCCAAGCTCATGTCTATTTTTGTCATGAGTAACCATCTTGTAATCATGTTTTTATGGTCCCCACCAGACCTTTTCTGTGTGGCAGCATCATCAAGTCACCCTTGTTTAGAGCATCCAAGTTGAGTCATCATCGCATCCATGGAGTCTATCCCGAGTCCCTTTGTATCCTGCTATAGTCCTCCATCCTTCATTTCTTGGTTCCTCTCTCATGTCGCACATTATGGCCTTCAGTCATATTGTCCCCTATCCCCTTTAATATTGCGTCAGTTGCTGCCAGATCATCCATGCCCTTCATGCTCTAACAAAGGAAGTCGTCAGCCCTCTAATCAGTACCTTTATCAGCCCTCAATTTATCAGTCGCTTTACTATTGTCTCTCCTGCCTTAGTTGAGGATCCCTTATTGCCTCACCTATGGCGGACATTCTTATGTCGACATCAGCTCATTCATTCCAGAAGACAGGTCTAGAGGGAGGTGTACCTTGGTTCCAGCTTCCACTCTTATTCGGTGCCTTGAATTAGGCAAAGGGACTCTTTATTGCACTTTGACTTGATTTTTTCTGAACTTCAGCTCCTTACCGCATGATCGAGATCCATATACTTGATGGTTCAATGATACAGCAGATTGTACCGATGATTCCCGGGTCTGTGTGAGATGTTTCAGACCTCATGAGGGGGTGGGCCTTCAGGTAGTCCCCCAGATACCTTGATGACTTCTCTATTAGAGCCTTGATGTTGCCCCATAGATTTTATGGTTCCAACCTTAGCCGCTTGCAGCGCCTTTTAGTTTGCATGTATCATTCAGATTTTTAGAGCCCTCTCCTATTTTACAGGGCCTCTTTGGTTGTACTTATATCTCATGTACTCAGATATTATTGTATAAGTCCTGGCTATTATCCCAGGCACAGTATGTATGTGGGATTCATTATCATGTTTTTATCTGGCCATGTTTATGCCAGCATGTACTATATAGTTCAGTCCCTTGTTTATTGGACGCATTATTCTTTGTACTTTGTTATCTCGGCGGGCATAGGTATGCCTCCCCCGCCTCTTGTAGAACAGGTACTCACTCATAAAAGAGACTTGTCGCACCTGTAAATCTCGCCTCTTCAAGGTCTTGTCCTCTAGCACTTTATTCTACCTTATATTTCTCTCTCTGACTCCCCCCTTCGGTGTCTGGTGATTGAGTTCTTACAATACACTTTGGTCATACGATTAGCTCCTAACGCTCGCATACTGAGGGGAAATCTGTTCCACGAATTTTTGGTCGTTTAACCTGTTACTATTAGATGGACCAAAGTACACCATGTAAGACCAACTTTATCCTAAGTAAAATTGCTTTCACTATGAAAAATAACTTAGTCATCCATAATTTATTATGTTGTTTATGGTCTAAACAGGAAACCCCAAGAGGAAATATTGAATAAATCCATATTTGTTTGATTTTCCTCAAGGGATAATTAATTAAACAGTGGTTTAATTAATATTCCTAGTCATATTTAACCCAAAACAGGAAAATTAATTAGATAAATCACTGTTTATCTTATTATTTTCTAGGAATAATTATTTAAATAATATTCCTTGTTAAATTTGACTGAATAATTGAATAAATCACTATTTATTTAATTATTACTCATCCACACTCTTAAAATAATAAATAAATCATTTATTTATTTATTATTTACAAATAAAGGGATTTATTTAATTATCACTCATCCACACTCTTAAAATAATAAATAAATCATCTATTTATTTATTATTTACAAATAAAGGGATTTGACCAAATTCAAATTATTTTTCCCTCCAACAAATATAATAAAATATTCCATAAAATTTGGATCTAGATTTGGTTAATGATATTTTAATTATGCACCAATATCTAGATTAACTCAACATTTTGTTATAAATAAAAGGGTTTTTCCATTCATTCACTACCTTTTGTTGCTTAAAGATCACTCTCGATCCATACTTTTGGTCTGACTTTGATCCTCTATCATTGTCATATTTTGCTACCATTTTGATTGTGAACTCCCTTTGAGTTCCATTTTTTTCTGGGTTTTCTACACCATCAAGAGAGAGAGATCTTAGATCTGAAGCGCTGAGGACATACAATAACCCATCCCATTGACGGGGACTGGTAACATCTTTCTATGTTCCCTTCCTAGGTGTCATAAATACAAAAATTCTTTAAAAATATTTTGGTCTTTTCTATTGGATGCATGGAGCAACTCTTGCTTTTATTTACTGCTTAATGTCTTTAACTGCATAGATATGGATTCTGTAGCATTTGTCTTGGTCAACAAACTGTAGATCTAAAGAAATTGGAAACCATCTTTGGTGTTAGGGTTGTTTGTTATGGACAGCTAAAGTGAGCTTTTTTCGTACACTTGCGATTAGAATTCACACTAACAATGTGTACGACTTCTTATAGAACTTGCACTAGCTCTTGAAATTTTTCCTGCAATATTCTTTACCTCCAAAAACTTTCTAGAGAAACTCGCACTTATCTCGGCGGGCATAGTTATGCCTACCCCGCCTATTATATAATAGGTACTCAATCATAAAATAGACTTGTCGCACCTGTAAGTCTCGCCTCCTCAGGCTCTTGTCCTCTGGCACTTTAGTCTACCTTATATTTCTCTCTCTCTAGCTCCCCCTTCGGTGTCTAGTGATTGAGTTCTTACAACATACTTCGGTCATACAATTAGATCCTAACACTCACACATTGGGGGGAAATCTGTTATACCAATTTTTGGTCATCTAACCTGTTACTATTAGATGGACAAAGTACGCCATGTAAGACCAATTTTACCCTCAGTAAAATTGTTTTCACTATGAAAAATAACATAGTAATCCATAACTTATTAAGTTGTTTATGGTCCAAACAGGGAACCTCGTGAGGAAATATTGAATAAATCCATATTTATTTGATTTTCCTCAAGGGATAATTAATTAAACAACAGTTTAATTAATATTACTGGTCATATTTAACCCAAAATAGGAAAATTAATTAGATAAATCACTATTTATCTTATTATTTTCTAGGAATAATTATTTAAACGTTATTTAAATAATATTCCTTATTAAATTTGGCTAAATCATTTATAAATAATTGAATAAATCACTATTTTTTTAATTATTACTCAACCACACTCTTAAAATAATAATTAAATCATCTATTTATTTATTATTTACAAATAAAGGGATTTGACCAAATTCAAATTCTTTTTCCCTCCAACAAATATAATAAAATATTCCATAAAATTTGGATCTAGATTTGGTTAATAATATTTTAATTATGCACCAATATCTAGAATAACTCAATATTTTGTTATTAGAAGGGTTTTTCCATTCATTCACTACCTTTTGTTTCCTAAAGATCACTCTGGATCTATACTTTTGGTCTGACTTTGATCCTCCATCATTGTCATATTTTGCTACCATTTTTCTTGTGAGCTCCCTTTGATTTCCATTTTTGTCTGGATTTTCTACACCATCAAGAGAGAGAGATCTTAGATATGAAGCACTGAGGACATACAAGAACCCATCCCATTGAGAGGGACTGGTAACATCTTTCGATGTTCCCTTCCCAGGAGTCATAAATACAAAAATTCTTTTAAAAAAAATCGGTCTTGTATATTGGATGCATGGAGCAACTCTTGCTTTTATTTATTGCTTAATGTCTTTAACTGCATAGACCTAGACATTGTAGCATTTGTCTTGGTCAACTAACTGCAGATCTAAAGAAATTGGCAGTGATATTTGATGTTAGGGTTGTTTCTTATGCATAGCTAAAGTGAGCTTTTTTCATATGCTTGCGATTAGAATTCACACTAACAATGTGTACAACCTCTTATAGAACTTGCACTAGCTCTTGAAATTTTTCCTGCAATATTATTTACCTCCAAAAACTTGCTAGAGAAACTCGCACTTCCTTGGATAACTGTATCTGACAACTAGAAATCGAAATACTTCCTAGCAACTCGCGCTGGCTAATGTGACCTCTCTACAGAATTAATTCAGCCTCCCTCCCTCTCACTAAGTAACTGGATTCTTTATGATGAATTTATTTGGAAATTCTCTCCTCAATTTTCCTTTTGAAACCTCAATGTTGTATTCCTCCACGCTATCACCATGGCCTAGTTATCACTACAAATATGTGTCTCTAGTATGTTCTCCAAATTCCCATTGATTTCCTATTATAATATCTAAATTGAGAAATAAACAATTGCAATTGTTATAGGAAAATTTGGGCATCATTCCCAATGACCTGGTAAAATGGGCATCATCTCTAGGACCAATGACTAAGGGTCTATCATCCCCTATCATTTCAAGTTGCTACATGCCCTAAAACAAGAACAAGACAAATCAAGCATGACTTTCATCAAGTAAAGGTTTCCAAGGTTTGAAGTTTATTATATAGCATATGAGAGCTCACCAACGCTGCCTCTAAAGGGACTAAGTGTGTTGCATATGCAGGTAGCCCCATGCAAGGCTGATATGCAAAGCACTTCCCAACATTCACAAGTGCGTTGGTCACATTGGGAGCGAAATTCTCATTGTTCCAGAATCTCCACTTTGTCAGTGCCTTCTAGAAGAGTTCACATGTGTCAAGCTTCGAATCCAAGTGTCGATTTGACATATACAAGATTGGGAACATGTCTTGCCTATTATTAGAAATTCATTGATTATAAAACAACCTCCAACTCCTCTATAAATTGAGCACAGATATGAGTGTTTGAAAAGGAAGAATTTGAGTAGAGAAATGCTGGTGGATTTTCAATTGAGAGTGAGATTTGTGTAACAGCTGCTGGAGAGATTTATACTGTGATGAGGCTAGGAATGATGCTAGAATGGTTAATTCAAATTAGTCACTAGGTTGTAACCTCTCCTTCTATCATCAATAAAGAATACAGCTTACTTTTCCGTATATGCATCTATATTGGCTTTGATTTTCCATATTGTAAGATATTAGTTGATGTATATGGTTTATTCTTTACTGATTTAGCAAACTAACCTGAATAGACATATGTATTATTGTTATCTTCTGATGTTTAGTGTTCATTCTTGCAAGAAGCATTTTGCACAAACCGCTGGAATTTGAAGCTGCAACGGAAGCAACAGAAGGAACCATTTGGAAGCGCTTGGATTAGAAGTAAGCTTCTAATCTATTATGTGTTTGTTCTTAGTTAGGAGAAGAAGTCGTATAGTCTTTAATCTGTTGTTTTAGATTATCACCTATCTGGGGAAGCGTGTTTTATCCGTAATTCACAATTATGTCCAATAAATTGGCGACTCCACTGGGGAGAATTTCTCTTAGTTCTAGGTGTTTTAGCCTCTGATTTGCTCCGTTTATCCACCCAGTAGTTTTTATTCACAAAGATCAAACTTTTTGAAATATTAATTTGCAAAAGAAGTGTGTTAAACAGTGGTGTTTTTCCTTATATACTGCGCCCAACGCACTCTTGGATAGGACACAGTGCTTTGCAGATCATTGTCTCCCTTTCAAGCCTACATTGCAAAGCATTGTCTCCCCTTAGAGACTATGTTTCCTCCTGAAACCATCCAGATTCCCTTGAATTTATCTTTTCAAATTGATTCAGTTTATTTTCCGCTGTGTTTTGAAAAGTTTGAACCTCATATTGACCAGTGAATCTATATATTTCTTCCTCCTTTGAAATAAAATTTGTTCAATGTTTGTTTAAACATTTTTCTTTATCATTGACAAATTTATTTTGAAGTATTTTTATTGTCGCATTAAGCTCATCTGCTTTCGAAATAAGAAATTTTTGTATATTCTTCACTTCCTGATAGCATAAATTGTTGTGAAATTCCTCATTTTTCCTTCAAAAGAGAAATTTTTGTTTGTATTCCTCATTTCTCGAAAGTAAAAAGCATTTGATTTGTGGGTTTAGTGCACTTAGTTTCTTTTCTGCATTCATAACATTAAAGGAACTGAAAAAGAAAAACTTGCATTTACATGTAGGATTTTGTGTGTTTTTGCAAAAGGAAAAATTAGGAAATCTGCATTTAGTTTGTGCTTATTGATTTGTTTGCTCACAAATTGTTTGCTTTTTCCCCTTAGTAGCTAGGTTTTCACTGAAGAAACTAAAAGTGAAAAGATTGCTTATCATTCTTAGTTTTCATTTTAGAAATTTTCCAATACATCATCGCGGTGAACCTTTGAAAGGAAAATTGTTAAGCAAGATCAACATAAAATTAATATCAATTTACCTAACAAAGCATTGGAACCATAACGATAACATTTAGAAGGTCTAGGCTAGAGACGTGTTTCGGTGTCGTAAAACATAGCAGTTGTCGTTAACTTGTCTGCGATACATTCCAAGTGTGATACCTCACTCCACGTACGTAATTATATCATAGCTCATCCACGGACTTTTGGGTATATCGGGCGGTGTTACAGTATGATAAGTATAAAGGAGTGCTCTCACTGTGCGGTTTCGCATCAGACAGTGCTAATACGGACTTGGGCCTCCACGTACCTTCAGGTATATTTGGGAGGACAAATTTTAGGTGTTATCCATCCATAGTGAACCGAGTCGGCCGCCTTGTAAATTGTGATACACCGAACACAACATTCGAGGAGATTGCCTTACCGTACTTCTTGGTTCGTCAGGAGGTATTCTACAGTTCACAGTCTCTTGGTAAACCCTTTTTCCTATCATTACCCTTTTATTTTGTTTATTTTTTTTTGGTTAAAATAAATCAGTAATTGTGGAAGAACAAAACCCTTCCCCCATCGTTCGCATAGATTAGCATTAAAACCACCTTTACCACCAAAAGATACTTTGGGTAGGCGAAGGCAATCACGATCTGCCAAATCAAGTATAATCCGTACCTCTAGTGAAACATCATTTTCCCATAAACCAAAGTTAGCTCCAGTTGTTTCTACACATCCCGATTCATCTACTGTTGTCGAAACAGAGTCTTCATAGCTACCCGTGGTCACGATCCATCTAATCAATGAGACCATACCTTCTAGACCCAACGTTTTTCAACCATAAATTGATCCAAATCCTACCTCTTCTTTGCTAGAACATCTGAATCCTGAAGTCGAACAATCGGAATTTGTTCCTACTTTGGTCATTCCACAAATTTCTGTAGCTATTGAAACTCCTACATCACACAGTCAACCGCTTGAAATATACTTTAGGCCTGATGGTGAAATACTTCCACCTGGTTTAATTGTGATTGAATAAATCCCACAAGATGATACACCTTTAAATCCAACCCATTTTTGGGAGGAACTTTACCTGTACAAGTCTTTTTCTCAATCGACCCCCTCTACTTTTGTTGATCCTATTCCTTTTCAAACTCCCGTCAATTTTAAAGGGTATACATTTGGTCAAGTAACCATAACTGAACCAACATATTTGGTTGGGCCATCTATTCCCATTATGTCAGCTCTCGCCCTAGCTACCCCGTCAATGTTTACAACTTCACCAAAGTCATATTTTCATGGTGGCCCTTTAGTCCCATCAGGTTAAAAATCATTATCTATAATTTTATCTAGTGCATCTTCAAATCCATGGAATTTACCAATTTCATTATCCAATATTTTAACTGGTAATCCTATTGTAAGTACTGAACGACTTGATTCATTATACACATCATCAAGGTAATATCTAGCCGATCCTTCTGGGTCAATTCCTTCAAGTACCATATCAACTGGACTCCCATCATTTGGAGAGCAATATTTTTCGTCTTATTATCCTCCTCATGTTGGGGGGAAACCTTTGGTCACCCAATATGATAGTACTCCGTCACTTTTTTGTTAATCTAATGTTGAAACGAATGTTTGTCAATGGTAGCCCACTCTGCCTATCCAACCACAAACGGTTGTATACTCGTATCAACCAGTTCAACCTGTTACACTCACCTCATTACCACTTGTTAATACATCTTTACCCCTGTTACAGAATCAAAATGTTGTACATCAACCTTATCAAGCGAGTCCTTCAACTCAATACCATCAAATCTTGGATCCACAGACTCCAAATCCTTTGGTTAATTTATAATAACTTGTATCGGGAATCATTTATTCACAAGCCGGTTTACCATTTTATGGGATGTCACAACCGCAATTTGGTTATACATATCAACTAAATCCAAGTCATTTTAATTTGGATTATAACATTGGTGTACAGACCCCTTGGCAGCCACAGGTGCAAATGCCTCAAACTTGTTTTCAACAAGTATCATATCTAGGTTTTGGTCAACAGAATCCTCAAGTGTTTGCTATGAAAAACAACCCCTATCTGGGTTAATAGAAAATTTCCCTTTGTTGCAACTTTAGAGTTACCAGATTTAAATCAGCTAACTAGTGGTCCAATTAATTACGATCCTTGGTGGCCGGTGATACCTCACAAATTACCCTCGGATGTTCCTAAGTTCAATGGAAACCCTGGAGAAGATCCGTCGACTCATGTCATGACTTATCATTTATGGTGTTCATCAAATTCCCTGAATGATGATTCTGTTTGACTACATCTTTTCTAGTGTACGCTCACAAGTTCAACTCCAAAATGGTACATTGAATTACCTAGAGCTTCTTTTGATAATTTCACAGCCCTAGCTACTGTCGTTTTGACTTATTTCCTGTTACCCATCATATATGAAACTGGAATGGAACTCTTGACCAATTTCAAACAGACTAATGCTACTCACATTCCTCATCATATTCATGAGTGGCGTCGTCATCGACGAATGGTTAAGACATTTGTTCCAGATCAGCTCCTTTCTGAATGGTTCATTAAGTCCCTGTTACCATATATAACTAAGGATTTGGCTAATGGTGGCGTCATCACAGAAGAGAAAGTTATCGCTCATGCACAATATTTAGACTTGATTTATACTCAGTCTGGCATGCTCTATGAAAAAATTCCTAACGTGTCGAGATCTAATTTCAATGTTCCCCTCAATTAAAGGACTCTCATGCCAGAGACGGCTTGATAGTCACTGCAAGCACACACCACACTACTGCATCTGATCCTGCTCCTAATTCCAAAATTAATGTCATGTCATTTGACAAAGGAAAAAGTGAAAAGCAACCAGGAAGTAAGAAAAAGGGGAAATTAATGAAAAAGAAAACTTCTAACCTGTAGGAAAGATGATCTGATCAACCGTATGGACCTCGAAAACCTTGTTATCCATGCATAACTTGTAATTAGGAACACTTTGTTAGGGATTGTCCTCACCACGCTAAAGTCTCAAAAATCTTCAAGACTTCCCATGTGTCAGCTGTGTTGACAGACCCATTTCCAAATCTGGACACTAATTTGGTTGCTACAAATCCAGCTCCTAGTTCCCAAGTGTTAATGTTATCCATCACAAAACCTTCAACAAATATTTTGGTTTCAATGCGTAATAAAGGTTATGGTAGTCAGGCCACTGATCAACCTACTACCTTGACTACGAATCCATCTATAGAATCAGTACCGCTTACTGTTATTCCTGAATTAACAATCAAGCCACCAAAGGGAGTAATTCATAAATCGACATATAATCGTCAAGCAAGAGCTGCACAAAATTATAATATAGTTGAATATTTGGCTCAATCCCCTTCAGCTATGTCTGCTCTTAAGGTATTACAAAATTTTCCCTCCCAAAAACAGGCTTTATTATCGGCCATTGGTGGAATTGATCCAACTGATTCTAATCTTGTCGTCTTTAATCATACGGGCTATGTGCCGCAACTACCAGCAGAATTAGCATTCTCCATACAGGTAAATGTTCTCAATCACCTTGTTCATCGCATTATTATTAATGAGGGAGTATCTACATGCATTATGTCTCTAAACTGTTGTAAGTCACTTGGCTCGCTGTGCTTATCACAATCATCAATGACGTTGAAGGCATTTGATGGACGTACATATAAACCTTGTGGTATTATTAATAACCTGCATGTCAAACTAGGGGGAAAAATAGTGAATATTGATATTGAGGTTGTTAACAGACCCCTTGACTATAATATTTTACTTGGAAGGCCATGGGTATATGCGATGACTACTATTTTTTCTACATATTTTTAAATGATTACCTTTCCACATAAAGGTACAATTACAGTCATTAATCAACTATCCTTCTTTGCCTCTGCCTCGCAAGTAACTGGAAGTGTTCCGTTCGTTCACACACCCCAACTAGAACTTCATAACATTGGTGTAGGACTCTTAAATGATTCCACTCTCATGGGAACCTTAGCGTTACCGCCGCCCATGACGTCGGCAGAAATTGCAAGTATAGAGACTTGCTACATGATCTCTTCCACTCTATCTGGCTTAAGGCAGAGTACGAGTGATTCTCAAATTTATACATTGGATGAATTTTTACTGCCCAGCCATATTGAGCTGGCATAGCAATCAATCTATCTGGCTTGGGTAGCAAATCTGAAATCAGCGTCGCCGAGTTTTTGGGTTGATCGTTCCTTATATTTTGGTACTCCATCTGATCCTTTTTCCTCAATGTTCTTGACAGATGAGAATATTTTGGATGTCAGAAGGAGGACCATGGGAGTATTATCATCATCAATCCCATCTTCCTGATTATGAAGAAAATAATCTTAGTGAACTATACCACCCATCCATAAAAAATTCCTTTTCGAATTCTTTACCCATTAATGCAATCGATTCTGAGCAAAATCTGTCAAATATTGAAGAAACCATTTCTATCGATATTTCGACCAAACCTGGCATTATAAAGAACATTCATGTTGTTGTATCTTTGTCTCTATCATAACTTGAATCATATCGCTCTCTATTTCGTGAATTTCATGATGTATTTGCTTGGTCTTACGAGGAAATGCCAGGCATAGATACTAGTATAGTTGAACACACTATTAATATGTATCCTGATGTCGAACTGATGCGTTAACGGCTTCATCCTATTCATCCAAAGAAAGCCATTGCCATCAAAGAAGAATTTGAAAAAAATTTGCATGCTGGTTTCATATACCCTGTTCCGCTAACTGAGTGGGTTTCCAATATCGCTCTTGTTATGAAAAAGCAAGGAACCATTAGACTGTGCATCGATTATCGAGATGTCAATCTTGCTTGTCCAAAAGATAACTATCCTACTCCCTTTATCAACCAGATTATTGACGATTGTGCTGGATGCAAAATATTTTCGTTCATGGATGGATTTTTCGGCTACAATCAAATCAATATCCACCCAGATGATCGACATAAGACAGCAATATTCATCTATCCCTGGGGCACATTCGCTTATAGGAAACTTCTGTTTGGTTTAAAGAACGTTGGGGCAACTTTTCAGAGAGCAATGGATTATGCTTTCAATGACATCAAGCACATTTTTCAACAGTATCTAGATGATTTACCAACGCATTCATGAAATCGGACTGATCACCCGATGCATTTGAGAGCCATTTTCTTACGCTTCCGACACTACAAAATATGCCTCAATCCACATAAATGTGTGTTTTTTTTTGTTCTAGTCATTTTCTTGGATTTTTAGTCTCAAAAGAATGAATTTGAATCGACCCTTTGAAGGTTCAGGCCATTCTTGATTTACCTGCACCATGAAATTTACTTCAGATACAGAAACTTCAAGGAAAGGCTAACTTCCTAAGAAGGTTCATTCCAAATTACGCCGAAATAGCTAAAGGATTTACTCAACTCTTGAAAAAGGGGGTTCCCTTCCATTGGGACCAAGTTGCGCAATCTTCTTTTGATGTTGTCAAGGACACTCTTGTCTGAGCGTCATTAATGTATCCTCCTAATTATCAAAATGACTATTTCCTATATATCGTCGAGGCCTAAATGACCATTGCTATGGTATTGGTCCAAGTAGAAGATGGAATTGAACATTAGATCTATCATTTGAGTCGTAATCTCAATGATACGAAAGTTAAGTACTCATACGTAGAAAATCTTGCCTTGGCAGCTGTTCAAGTTGTCCAAAGATTTCACCATTATATCCTGCTCCGAAAAACAACAATAGTTTCGGATTGCAACCCCATGACTTATATCTTATCACTTCAATTTCTGGGGGGGGAATATTCAAAATTGATTTTCATTTTGCAATAATTTGATTTGGAATTCATCAAATCCAAGTCAAATAAGTCTTTGGTTTTGGCTGAGCTTCTCTATGACCTTCCCTCTGATAGTACTGCAACTACGTCAGAACCATCAATTCCAGATGAGTCTCTGTTTCTGATCGGATCATATGATCCTTGGTATGGGGATTTCATCATTTATCTCCAAACCCAAACTTTTTGACCTAATACCTCTCACTCTGAACAGCAAAGTATTCTATACCAAGCCAAAGATTATCTAATCGTCGGCGATACACTTTATCGTCGTGGTGTCGATACCATTTTAAGGAGGTGCCTCAATCATGAGGAGGCCAAAAAAGTGTTAAATTATTGTCATGCTAGGGCTTGTGGTGGACATTTATCTAGATATGCTACCACGTAGAAGATACTCTACGTCGGTTACTTTTGGCCAGACTACGTCCTCGCGGTCAGAAGTTGTCATGTGTGCCAAATTTTTTATCGTAAGATCTGAAAACTGCCAGCGCCAATGCATCATGTTGTCTCTATGGGACCATTTATGAAATGGGGTATTGACTTCATGACCTGTAACCCTCATTCGTCCAGGGGGCATGGTTATATTATTATCACAGTCAACTATTTTACCAAATGGGTCGAAGCAATGCCTACATTCAACAACACAGGATAGGCAGCTGCATTGTTTTTCTTTAATCATGTTATTGCACGGTTTGGGGTCCCACGGGATATAGTTACAGATCATGGGAAGCATTTTTGCAACCACATGATGTTTGAATTGACTGCCAAGTTAGGATTGTCACATGATAGAAGATACTCTGCGCCGGTTACTTTTGGCCTACTATTTTTCGAGACTGCATCCTCGTGGTCATAAGTTGTCATGTGTGCCATATTTTTTATCATAAGATCTAAAAACCGCCAGCGCCAATGCATCATGTTGTCTCTATGGGACCATTTACGAAATGGGGTATTGACTTCATGACCTGTAACCTTCATTCATCCAGGGGGCATGGTTATATTATTATCACAGTTGACTATTTTACCAAATGGGTCGAAGCGATGCCTACATTTAACAACACAGGATAGACAGCTACATTGTTTTTCTTTAATCATGTTATTGCATGGTTTGGGGTCCCACAGGATATAGTTACAGATCATGGGAAGCATTTTTGCAACCACATGATGTCTGAATTGACTGCCAAGTTAGGATTGTCACATGATAATTTACTCCTTATTATCCACAATCAAATGGACAAGTTGAGGCTATTAACAAAATTCTTAAACGAATGCTTCAACGAATGATAGGAGTTCGTAAAAGAAACTGGCATTTGATCTTGTACTCCGCCTTGTGGGTGTATCAAACCTCAGTGAGAAACACAACTGGCTTTACTCCTTTTCAATTGGTGTATGGTTTGGAGGCTATCTTACCAATCCAATGCAAAATATCATCGTTAAAACTCGCAATAGACTTGTTACCTGACACCTCAGAAGAAGAAGCGTGTCTCCTTAACCTCATCCATCTTGATGAAACGTGTCATGAATCCCAGTTGGCCAACGAAGCACATAAGAGACGTATAAAGGCGCAATACGAAAAAAATTTCCAACCTCGCATTTTCTCAGAGGGCGACTTGGTCCTTCTTTACGATCAAGAAGCTGATGTAATAGGTACAGCAAAGTTTGAGCCATTATGGCATGGCCCCTATATTTTCAAAAGAGGTTTTTCTAAGGGTGCCTATGAGTTAGTTGATTACGACGGAATTCCATTGGCACAACCTAGAAATGGGTTGTATCTGAAACATTACTATGCTTAATCATGAGTGTAGTAATTTTTTGTATTATATTGTATATATGTTTTTTATTTGCATGCACTACCTTAATTTATTTTTAGAGTTTTCTTGACGTTAGTAATCCACTTTAAATTTCATCACAGATGTCTGAATCTTCGAAACCATTTGTTGGATATGCTGATGGTGCTAGTCGTAGTACGCAGAATCTATCCTCTGCAATGTGGGCCATTTTCACTCCGAACGGCGAGTTAGTGAGTTTTCAAGGGATTTGTATTGGTAGATCGACAAAAAATATCGATGAGTATAGTGCATTTATCTAACTTCTCTCTTATGCCATTTCATTTGGTATTAACCGCATAATCATAAGGTTAGACTCACAACTTGTGGTATTACAACTCGCTAGTATTTATACTGTTAAAAATCCAACACTTCTTAGATTGTTCCTAAGAGTTCGACTTTTGGAAAGACATTTTGATTTTATTCAATATCAACACATTTCCAGAAATTTGAACACATTGACTGATTCATTAGCTAATCAAGTTTTAGACAAACATTTGCAACATATGTAAAGAAAAAATTCACATCATTGAATAGGATTGCACAATAAACATAGGAAAAACTCTGAAATCATATAGATATATAGTTATAGGTTTTTACAAAATTTGTGCCCAAGACACATTGGTCATTTGACCTCAAAATGTATACAAAATGTCACAATTAAACTAGTGGTGCTCATGGTAACATGCTATAGATATAGCTGTCCTACGAAGTAATCGCATCCAACGGTTAGGAACCCTAATAGTGTGTCACTGTAGTCACATAGGAAGCTCTTCGATCCGGAAATCCAGAATCCTGAAGGTCAAACCCTCTATGTGCTGTTGAAGCTCAATCAGAGTCTCAACCATATCAAGATCCTAAAGGACTGCTCTCCTGACAGCCCTCTCTACTGGTACATCTACTCCGCGCTCTGGTTCCACTACTGGTTGAATATGACAAACATCTGCATTACATAAAACATTTAGTTTAGTCTTGGGAAAACATCAAAATACAAAAAAAATTGTATAAACCTCATAAAAATCAAAAAACATGGTCAAAACATTATTACCCATTGCACCCCACTAAGCACCTTCTGGTAATGCTAAATCTGGATTGTTTGTGCTCAACCTAGTCTCCTAAATTGAGTTCATTTAATTGTCAACCAGGGTTGGTAAACTGCTGAAGTGAAGTGCATTGTATGTGCCTAAGTGTTTGTTTCTTAATGCGTTGTGTTTAGTGTTTTATGATGTTTTTGGTCTTTTGATGGTTTTATGTTCACAAGGAAAATAACTAAATGCTAGTGGAAGGAAGCTACTGGTTAAAAACAGAGTGAAGCCTAATTTATTGATGACAAATGACAAATGCAAATGCAACTACTGAAACAGAATCAAACTTAAACTATGACTAAGCAGAATACAAAGCTTGATAATGACTTCAAGAAAATGAATTAAAACATAAACTTAACTTGTCCAATTCTTTCATTAAAGGTATTTTGGAAGAGCTTGAGAAATGGGCAACTAAGTATACAAATTCTCCTAACTAAACAATTAAACAATCATCTTATAATGATACAACATTTTATCCATGATTAAAGATTTGTTGAAACATATTTGGAGGAAAACATTGGTGACATCATAAGATCTCTACTCTAAGACTAGCTCCTAATTCTATTCTGCAACTTAGATTAACATCACTAAACCTTACTCAAAAGTTATAGATTTCTTTTTAAAGTAGTATTTTGAGGAAAGGCTTTGTTTATGAAGTGGTAAAGAAGTTGCAAAAGTACTTCAGGCCTTGGGATGATACTGTCTTCTGTTCAGATGGTTAGGAGTCAATTATAGATTTGGAACAAAAGAGGTTTTGTAAATAATGAAGGCCGTATTGTTTAAGTTTAACAACTAATGTAATCTAATATGCAATGGATGACAACTAAATGTGGAATGTAAATACAATGAGCTAAGGTAAAACTGAACTAAGATGTCACTAGTCTACAATGAACAGTGCTGAACTAACAAGCCATTATCAAAATTAAAACAAAATAAAAGAGCATGAATTGAATGCAATTTGACTCCGGAGTACCCTAACTAAGTTATCATGCATTAATCTATGGGATTCTACAGCCTGTTTTGTCCATCATGAATGGTATTTTGGAAGAGCTTGCTAGAACAATCCTGGCTATACAATTCAGTGCAAATGCAAACATAAAGACTGAAAGAAATTTAAAAACTAAGACATCACAGTTATCTCCTACCCATTATTATGATATTTTGGAAGAGCGTTTTAAGAGTAAGATCAGCTATGCGACTTAGTGTAAACAAACAACTGAAACATTTAGTATCACAGTCATGCCTTAGACATCATAAGGATTTTTTGGAAGAGTTTGCTTAGAATAAGTTCAACTGTGATAATGAACAAAAGAAATTACAAATAAATCCTACAACACTACAGCCATTTCCCATTCATTATCATGATCTTTTGGAAGAGTTTCTTCTTTTGGAAGAGTTTATTAGAACAAGTATAGCTATAGTGGCTAATGAAATTAACTATGAACTCAAACTTCAAAAACGTGAAAACAACTAAGATACTTATCTAAATTACGAAATTAAAGTCGTGCAGGAGGCAGGGGCCCTCTACCACCAGACGGAATCTAACTCCAAATCAACTCAACGCATTCAAAGAAATGTTGTCTTCTTCATTAAAGGAAAATAACTTGAAATAGAGTATTCTCGGTCTTCAGAAATATAGCAGTCAATACATGAAATCTAAGCAAAATCTAGAGCTTGTTTCTCGGTTTCCCGAGTGCTTTTATAACAAATCTACATAACAGAACTTGCAACAATACAAGGATCATTGTCTTTCCTTATCAAAATCATACTAGGACTCTAAAGATGGCAGTGTAAAGGGACAAAGGACATCTAGACTAGGACAGTCCTATTAGAATTCTGCCTCCTTGAATGAGTTCCCACGTACCAAAACCACGTCCAGAATTTGGTTCATTCTTCATGGTGAGCAACGAACGATGAGGACATAATGTGGAATATACCCATGTGTGGCTTTTCCTAAGAGGACACCTGGAACATGCTTGAACGTGAAGACAGCTGCAGAATTGGCGGTTAGCTACGGAATGTCTGCATTCTGTAGCTAGTTTCAGTTCACAATGCATTACAATGACAATATCACAAAACTTAGCAAGTTAGCCATGTTAATCATTCTAAAAGTAATTTTAACTAATTTCATTGATCAATTGGGCCTGGGATAACAATGGACAAAGGAAAATGAGGTAAAGTAAGATGAAAGAAAGAACAATCTTGGGGCTCAACATGGATCTCCTCGGAAATCAATGCCTATGTATGCGTACTCATCGATGGTGACAATTTCATTGGAACTAGGCAAAGAATGCAGTAGAGAACACAACAGTCGATTGGCCTGCATGCTACCCCATGAGTTCTACCCATCTATGCATTCGAGGATCTCTAGGACTAGCTATATCTAGCGTCGCATGTTGTGGCTGCATCAGTGGAATATGTTCTAAAGCGAAGGATATAAGGATAGAACCATAACTAAAATTCTTCTTCCTTCCTCCCTTTGCTTTATTCAGTTGTTCTTTATCTAAGATAGAACAGCTTCAGACCAGTTGAACATTGTTGGCTCCATACACTCTAATGCATATTGCATATATGATCTATTCGCTACATGTAGTGTAATGGTGCCAGCAAGTTTAGCGATCGTGAAAAGGATAGTTCTCAAAGTCAAATCTCTGACATCCTGGATGTTTATTTTTCCATCTTTGCTAGGTTCTTCCCCTGGATAGCAATACTGCATAATATAATCCCTCACTATCTCTCCTCCAACGGTAGACTCTGAGAGTGAAATGGGAAAACCTCTCCTCAAAAAACCTGTGAGAAAATACACATCCTCAACTGTTATGGGAACCACTTGGTTCTTAATATGAAATTCCTCTATCGTCGGGTCCCATGTTCAAACTAAGAACTCCAAGAGTTCTATTTGTTGCCTTATTCCCGACAACTTAAAGTACTTAAGCAGTCCACAATCTCACAAGACTCTTATTGTACCCAGATCGTTTAAGGCAATCATATCTTATTCTTCATGTTCTCTTTCCCTCCATGTAATCATCATTATAATCTGATGGAAACCTGAAATACAACCATAGGATCCATTAGATTCCATTCATTGCAAAAAACTAGGCAAATTTTGGGCATAATAAGAAAATCAAAAACTTAGACTGCAACCAACGCACTCCCTAACAAGAGACAATGCGTTGCACATGCAAGTACACTTCATTGTACTTTCTATGTAATGCAGGTTTCGACATTTAGGGGTGTGTTGCCCTCACTTTGGGCAGAATTTACCCTAGGGGCCTTAAAACTATAAAAATGTTCAGAAATTGGAGATGAAATGAATACTAAAGGAAAGAGGAGGTTCATGGCACTAACCTAGATCAAACGGAAATGAAATCCGTCCACAGAAATGATTGCAATCAACAGTTGAAGCTCGGGGGAAAAATCAGGTTCAGAGCTCCAAAATGCAAATAGTAACTATGAAATGGTAAAAATGAATAGTGAAACTACTTTTAATAGTCATTTAATTATTTGCAAGTTAAATTTATTGCTATGACTATAGTTTTATTATGTTTTTATCATGAAACGGGTATTTTTAATCCATTTGAGGTTGTTCTGAATAGGAAATACAACTGATGAACAGATTAGTCATGTAGATTTATTTCAAAGAATGACTTGACCACAAAGCATACTTTTTTTCCTTATTTTTCAAGCTTTGTTAAAAAGGAAAAAGGATTTGAAGCGCACTTTTATCCCTTTTTCAAGCTTCGATAACAGCAAAAAAGGAACCCCTGGAGTCTTCTTTCAGCTCTTTTCAGACTCCGATAATGTGAAAATATTGTTGAGCACTTGTCATTTCAAGCTCGTAAAAGTAAATGAATTGATATCTACTCAGTATAAGTTTAACCCTTTTCCGAACTGAGATAGATTATTTAAGAAAAAGGAATACCTTAGTTAAACATGACCAAAGAGGTTCTCTTAGATATTATTTTACACTTTTGCGGATCTGAGTGACAAATTTACGAAAAAGAACTTATGGATTTTTCTTGCATTCTCTTTTTCAAACTCTCTAAATATGAAAAAGGATTGGGCTATCACTGTCATTAAGCTCGTTAAAACATAAAATAGCGACAGGCGTGTCAAACATGGCAAGAATCGAGTTTCATTCATCACTAGATTCATTAAATTATTAAATAGCAATATTTTATTCGCCCGAAGGGTTGAATTATAGGTAAAGAAAATGTTACCCTCCTCAATCTTGTTAAAAAATAAAGAGGTACTAGTTGACAAATGACCGGGGAAATTTTGGGAAAAGTGACCAAAAATTTCTTTATGGTAGCAAGTCGCTCTCGAACATGACACTTCCTTCACTCCATGTCCGTGAATGTTTGGGTTGGGTAATCATATTGATGGTTCACTCATACCTATGGTTCATCATACCTTCACTTTGGTTTTGGTTCAATGCTTCCAACTCATCACAGTGTTTCCAATATGTTCAAGGGAATTCATCCAGTGAATAAATGCATCCTTCTGCAATACTCGTAAACCTTTATTCTCATGATCGTCATCCCTGAAAATTTCTATATCAAGTCATACCCTTGTCTCTGAAATCAGTAACTCCTGTTTCTCAATAAGGTGACTTCCTGTCGATGACAAATCAATATCCAGGAATTTCACTTAGAAACATTAGATTCCAATACCATGAGGCTTGTTATAGCATCGACAAGATCCTAGCTTTCATACCTTTGGCTGAAAGATTTTGTTTGGCATTTGACATCAAGTCATCTATTCACGCCTTACGAAATTTACTGCAGTACCTTGAGGGCCATTTTCATTAATAGTGATTCTCTCACGTTTGTTAACAGCTCACATCATTGGCGTTAATCAAACGATGTCTTTCCATGTTTGATGACAAATCATATATTTGCATGGCTAGACTTGTACCCGAATGATCGAGAGAATGAGATAAGAAGACCCCGGATCTAGTTTCAGCCATCCAGGCTGCGATTTTAGGATTGTTGTACCCATCATCTGTACAGTGACCTTACATAGAGATCGTCATCCGAACATGGGCCTATATCTGTAGGCATGTCTGCATTGGGAAACATTCCAATGTCGATGACTTTCTGAATTATGTACATGTTATTAGATTGTTTATGTGCTGAACATGGGAATACCTACCCTCAGCAATTATGATGAAAGAGGATATATCATGATGTAATGTATTGTAAGATTGATGCAAGTTACCACTCTGCTTCATCTCCATCCCATCACAATGTAAAGCATCTCAATCAAATGTTTTTATTATTTTGACCTCATGCTTTAGGAGGAAATTGTTATAGGTCAATTTGGGTATCATTCCCAATGACCTGGTTAACTAGGCATCATCTCCAAGATCAATGACTAAGGTTCTATCATCCCCTATCATTCCAAGTTGCTACATGCCCTAAAACAAGAACAAGAAAAATCAAGCATGACTTCCATCAAGCAAATGTTTCCAAGGTTTGAAGTTTATTATATAGCATATGAGAGCTCACAAACACTGCCTCTAAAGGGACTAAGTGTGTTGCATATGCAGGTAGCCCCATTCAAGGTTGCTCTGCAAACCACTTCTCGACATTCACAGGTGTGTTGTTTACATTGGCAGCGAAATTCTCATTGTTCCGGGATCTCCACTTTGCCAGTGCCTTCTAGAAGAGTTCACATGTGTCAAGATTTGAATTCAAGTGTCCATTTGACATCTACAAGATTGGGAACATGTCTTGCCTATTATTAGAAATTCATTGATTGTAAAACAACCTTCAACTCTTCTATAAATTGAGCACAGATATGAGTGTTTGAAAAGGAATAATTTGAGTAGAGAAATGTTGGTGGATTTTCAATTGAGAGTGATGCAGGAGCATAGACTCGGAAAAAAATACTTTGTATTTTATTTAAACTAGGGGTCTCATGTTTTTGAGAAAATATTAAATTATGTAAATATTAGTGAGATTTTTGAGTGATTAAATTATATTTTTAATTAACTATATGTGAGAATTTGTAAATGTTTCCAAATAATTGGAAAACATGAGAGAAATTAGGTGAGAGATATCTAAGAGATGATCATGAAGCCTAAGATAGATTTAGTTGCAAGACTTTAGGGATAAATCTAGATTTTAGGGGTGTTGAGATATTTGAGGACTTTTTTGAGTGATAAAATGGATTTGAACCTAAATTAGTTCAGTTCAATTTGTATAAATTAATGAGCCTCAAAAGGCCAAAGAGATCAGGTAGAATAGAATAGGGAGAGAGGTAGGAGACAAGTGTTTCTCCTGTAAGTGTATGAACAGCTGAAAGGGCCATGGATTATGAATATCTGGCTGTGAACAAGAGGTTCTTTGTAATTGTTGTTTTTATATATATCAATGTAGAATTTGACTTTTGAGCCATATGCACATTGTTGAATTCGATTTTGTATGAATATGTTTGGTTTTAATAACCTTTGTGATGTGACTCTGCACATGGGTGAAGGAATCGATGTTATCAATATCGATATTGTAGTTGTTAATTGGAATGGTAAATCTATTTGAACTAAATGAGAAATGAAGTGTGTGGGTTGAGTTTTAATGTCAAGCCTGTGTATGTAGAATATGTACAGCGTGAAGAGGTGTATGTTCAATGCGTGGGAGCATATAAGAAAAGGTATGATGGAACGCTGGTTACATTTGTTGTTAATGGCACACTAATGTTCATGAGAATCGATTAATAAATCGATACAAGAGTTTTAAATTGAATAAAATTCCAGTAATGGTGCAGCGCTAGCCTGAATCGAAGGCGAAGCCTGATATGCAATCGAATGAGGCATTCGATTAAACAAGTTGACAAGCCGTAATGTGATGGCGCAAAGTTTAAATCCATGAGGGAAGAACTGACGTTGATGTCAAGTCGTGGTTGTATGGGAAGTGTGAACCAAATTGAAGGTGTTAAAGATTTGAACAGTGTGAAGACTGGGTTCAAGGGCGAGTTGAAATGGAATGCCAGATAGCGATTGCCGAGAACTTGATTGGCAATTCAAAAGCAATCGATCATGAATTTGAAGACGTAATGCTTAATGTTTGATGAAAGAAGGAGCGTGGTGTAATTTCAAAGTGAAACCTCGGCCTTTGAGGAAAACGTAGAGATGCTAAGCAGAACCATTCCAAAAAATGCAAATTCAGATATAGCAACAGAACTTGTGTAGTGTTGGAGAAGGGACAGTGTTTTGTGAAGAATTCCGATAGCTTAAATGATAGCGCAGTACAATTGAGAGCAGACTTAAATTGTGGTCAAAATATCTTATGAATTCTGGGTTGATTGAATTGTAGAAGCAGTAGTGGGAACATAAATCGTTGTTACATTGGCAATGGAATGGTGCAATCAGAACCCGTAGCATTGAGATTGGGAAACCTGTAAGTATTTGTTTATATCATATTGATTTATATGTTACTGAATGTTGTTTGGCATAAATTGAAGGCGCAGGGCGCAAAGGGTCATTTGGAGATTCGATTGTGATAAAAACCGTGGCCAGATATACCTCACGTGGTATTGATGTTTAATTGACTTGCGTCAAAATCCAGCTGGGTAATTAAATGGTAAGAGGTGCAGACTTTTTTTTTTAAAACACAGTCTATTGGGAATCGATTTAACAGGAAATTGTTGGCCAAAACCTATGGTAATAATTCATAACATTGGTTTGTATAAATATATTAAATATTATGGTCAATATGAAAAAGTCGTGGCACATCAAATTCGGGGTTTTATAATTCCAATGTTGAATTGAGCGCATGGGAGTATTCGAATGTTGATATATGAGTCTGTGTATATGAAGAAAATACCAACGGGGAAGTAAGACTGAGATTGAACTCGAAGGTGTAAGTTATGACCTACGGATCCAAATTCACCATTATCAAGGTTTGTTTTAAATTGCAAGAGATTAATGTGAGAAATGGAAATGAATTTCGGTTTGAGTCGACAGCATAGATGACATTCAAGTAAAAGTGAATCAATTTTCACTTTGGTACATTGGTGCATATGTGCGAGGAAATAATTTTATTGAAGCAAAGAAGAGTCTATGTATGTGATGATGAGTGGGTTTTAACAATATATTTGAAGTTTGGATTCAATCACATGAAAGGTAGATGGATGGGTTTATAGTTTTGAACCCTATGTTTAAAGAGCTTCCGCGTGTAAAGTTTTTGTGAAATTTCCAGAAGTGGAAATTTTGGAGCAAAATTGTTGAGACGCATTTTTATATGCATAGAGTTGGAGAGATTATGGTGTTGTGCTCAACTTAGTGTTCCTAAATTGAGGTATAAATTATCAACCAGGTTTAGTAAACTGCTAAAGTGAGGTGCACTATATGTGCCTAGGTATCTGTTTCTCACTACGTTGTGTTTAGTGTTTTTATGATGTTTTTGGTTTTGTGGTTTTATGTTAAGAAGGAAAAGAACTAAATGTTGAAAAAGAACAGTTGTTGGTCACACTAAAAATAGAGCAAAGCCTGTACTAAAGAACAGAAAATGCAAAGTTTGATAATGACTCATAGCAAGAAAATAAATCACAACATGAACTCAATAACTCATAACATAAAATCATCCAATTCATTCATTATAAATATGTTGGAATAGCTTGAGAAAAGGACAAGTTTAGTACAAATTAGGTTCTCCTAAGTAAACAACCATCTTACAATATTACAAAGAATCTCATCCATGGCTAAAAATTTATTGGAACACAATTGGAAAAAGACTATTTGTTAGCACAATAAGATTTCTCCTTTGAATTAACTTGTAATGCTAAGATCAATCCATTCTGCAGCTCCTCTTGTCACTACTAAGCCTTATTCGAAAGTTAAAGATTTTCTAAACTAGTTTTTTTTTTGGAAAAAAGGCTTATTTGTGAAATTGCAAAAGATTGCAGAACAATCAAGGCCTTAAAATGATATCACTAATTCATTCCTATTCATATGATGATGCATTAATAGAAATTCGGAACAAGATTAGTTTGTAAACAATGAAGGCCGTGAAGTCTAATTTTGACAGTTAACACAACTTAAAGAACAATGGATAACACTGAACTAGAATGCAATTGATCAAACATGAAACATAGTGATCACAACTAAACTAGAATGCTTTTAGCCTAACTTTTGAAATACAGTGAACTGGAACTTGAACTAGAATTTCACTAATCTAACTTAAAGTACAATGAACAAAGTTATACTAGAGTTCCATTATGAAACTTGAAACAAAGTGACAAAATTAAACTTATGTGACATCTACCTCCGGAGTACTACAACTAGACTAAAGATGCAACTAATCAATAAAATGTCTCAGCTCTGTCTCATTCGGAATTAGTGGTATTTTGGAATAATTTATGGAACAGGACTGGCTGCAACATGTTATGTAAATGAGCATGAAAGCATACAATTCAACAAAACACAAAAAAGCTCTAAAACACCACAGCTATGTCTCATCTAGAATTAGTGATATTTTGGAAGAGTTTATAAGATCACAACTAGCTGTAACAACTGATGTAATTGAGCACAAAATCATAAAGTTCAGAGAAATGCAACTAACTCCTAAATACTACAGTTATATCCCATCCAATGTGAGTGATATTTTGGAAAATTTTGTAAGGATAAGACTAACTGTGGCATCCGCTGCAAGTAAGTATAAAAACACAAAGTTCAGAAAATTAATTAAACTAAGAATGAAACAAGGCTAAGTTACTTATCTAAACCATATGAACAAAGCTTCTCAGGTAGCAGGGGCCCTCTACCACCGGATTAGCATGCAAATCTACTCAAGATTGACTCAGCTCTTGCAATAAAGTGATGCTTCTTTCATTAAAGGAGAAATTCTTCAAAACAGAGTATTACGGTCTTCTGAGATCTAGCAATAAAACATAAATCTAGCTAGTTGTTTCTCGGTCTCCCGAGCCATACTTATAACAAAATTACATAACTATCTTTGAGATAAAACAAGAATAATTTTCTTTCCAAACTAAAATCAAACTAGGACTCTGGTGGTGGCCTTGTTCTATGATTAAGGACATCTGTATAGTCCTTGTCCTATTAGAAGTCTGTCTCCTAGTTTTGGTTTCCCACATGCATAACCACCTGTAGACTCGAGCTCAGACTTTGTGGAGAGAAAGAAATGATGGGGGAGTGATGTGGAATACGACCATATGCATTTTTCCTTGAGGTGACACCTGGAACCTATGTAAACATGAAGATAGTTGCGGAATAGGCGACTGGCTACAGAACGCAGCTGTGGAATAGGCGACTGGCTACAGAATGACTACGTTATGTAGCCGAGTCTAGTCAAAAATTGCTACAATAACAAAATCATGAAAACATAGCAAGTTAGTCATTATATACATTCTTAAAGTAATCCTAATCAATCATATTGATCATTTAAGCCTGTAATTGATGAGGGACAAAGAAAATGAAGTGAAATGTGGTGGAAAAGAAGGACATCTTTGGGGCTCAACATACCCCCACTGCAAGGCTTTTGCATGTCCTCATGCAACTATTCCATGTACTCTGAGACCTCTGCTAGGACATCTAAGCCTCTTCTTCTGCTTTTCCTGACAGTCAATGGTCTTCTGGGCTTCCTTATGACTAACTTGAATCTCAAATTTGTAAGTGCCCTGCTTAACCTTTTGTTTTTCTTCTTCAATCTTTCACTGGCCTTGTGCAACTTTTTCATTTGTAGAGACAAAGTGGTATTCATATCACCTTTGAGCTTAACCTGCTCCCTTAAAATTTCATTCTCATTCTTGATATGCCTGTTGAGTACTTCTAACTCATATTTGTCTCTTCTTAGCATATCAATTGCAGATTTTGGTGGACTAGGAGTTCTGTCTCTACTTTCTGAAGCTCTCTTCTCTAGTGTCTCAACATAATTGTAAATTTCTTGTTGTGCTGGGTCTATTTCAGGAGCTCCTTCATCAAAATCCTCCTCATACTGATACTCAGGTGATCTAGCAGTAGGTGTTTATTTATCCTCAATGTTTATGATTCCAGTTTGTCTAATCTCTGTTTTCTTTAGTATACCTCTAAGCCTGTGGCTCCGTCTCGGTTGAGATGGCCCTTCTCCTCTGTCTTTGGCATATTTTCTTATTGTTCTCTCCTTCTTAAGATGCTTCTTAATTTGAGTCAATTTCTCAGAAATCATCTCTTCACTGTCCTCTTGTATTGATTTACCATTTTTAGTTTCAACAGCTTTGGAAATTTCCTTTCTCCTGCTTCTTCTTATGGGTTTGCCTTTAGGTGGAGATTCCTTGGGTTCCTCAAAATGATTCCTCACTAGAAACTCATCCCAATTATCTCCCATTTTTTCCAAATGATGTTCAATTAAGATTTTGACTAACCCATGGTGATACAAGGTTGTTTCCAGAAATTGAACCCTCTTTTGAACATTTGAGGCCATTCTCTTTAAGCTATGAAGTAAGAAAAAGGGAAAATTGATTTCTTCTTCTAAGAAATGCATCATTAACCGAATATGATAAACATAGAGGGTACCAAATCTTCCTTCACAAGTTATAAACTTTTGCAAAATGAGCAACATGTTCCTCCATTTATTCTTCAGTGCCGAGCTAGGAATACCTTTCTTAAAAATGGAAACATCCATACCTGGTGCTTTGAATATTTGCCTCCATGCCTCATTATGAAATTCCCTATTTTTGAACTACTTTTCTCCTTGCCTGGGTAATTTCGTTGCTTCTGCAATGAAAGCCTCTGTAATGGTGAATTTAACATCTCCTATTTCGACCTTCGCTCCATTGAAGGACCGTGCAAATGTTTTAGTCACCTCTTTGTGAAAACCATTGAATTTTTCTAAAAATTGCAACCACCCAGCCTGCTGTAGCATTTCTCTGATTTGTGGATAGCCTTCCAATTACTTGGTTCCAACTAGTTCAGTTCTTACTATGAGACCCATAACTTATCTTTTCAACCTTCAAATTACTGCTCCTCTGCTCACGGTGAAAATGGCTATTGGCTAAGAATTGGCTGCGGAACTCTGCTCACGATGAAAATGGATTTTAAAGAGATGTTTTTACTCTAGAGATGTTTCCTCTGTTTTATAGACCGGAATGGCTAAGAAGTGGCTGCAGAAAGAAATGATATGGAGTAGTTATGAAATGAGTATAACGCAGTGAGGGTGATTCACACGGATTAATGAGTTGAGATTTATCACGGAAGAAAAGACCGCGGAGATATTTCGTGAGAAATTCAAAATCATCATTAAATACTTTGGCCTAGTGACGTGACTGATTAAATCACTTCAGTACTTAACCGTTAAGTTTTAAATGATGATCGGATATGGCAAGATGAAAGGGATTTTGTCCAAATTTTTTATGATATGGTTGATAGGCATGATCAACACGACTAATTAAAATAACCTTTTTGAATCATACATGACTTAACTATGCTAAAAATTTCATGATCTGTCACCATAATAATTTCATAACTTTTACCTTTGCCTTTCCTTTGATTTTTTTTTTTGTGGTTTTGATGTGCCTTGTCCTCCTTTGAAAATCATTGATCTTCAATCCTCATAACTCCTTTGATTTTGCTTGTTGTCTTGGATATGCAAGATCAATTTGCTGCTCAATCAAGTGATTACTGGATAGTGCCTTCAGGATCTCTGGCTGCAGAATATCTGACTAGCTGCAGAATGTCTGCCTAGCTGCAGAATATCTGACTGATTGCAGAATGTATCTGTAGAAGTCTTAAAACATGAAATGGAAAGGTTTGAAGTATGAATGGAATGTTTGTATGAAATGAGTTAAAAATGGATAATGAAATATGGTGTAATGGAGTATGAGTGAAGTGAATAATGGAATGAAATGAATCACAATTATGAAGTGGAGTGAAGTATGGAAAATGACCTGCAACTTATGATTTGTATTATTCAATTGCAGAAAGAAATCAATCTTAAAACTCTGAGATGAAAATGACGTGGACCATGGAATGAAATGAATGAAGTATGGAACGAAGTGGAGTATGGATGAATGGAATGAAATGAAGTATGGATGAATGGAATGAAATGAATCATAAGTGAAATATGGGTTTGCACTTATGATTTTGTAATAGCTGCTTGCAGAAAAAGAACAAACTTGAAAAGCTAAAGCGTCAGAAAGATTCTGATTTTCACTCTATCTTTTCTGTATAAACATGCTAATCAGTGATTAGTTTTCATGTTTATACTTTATTTTTATTTTTATTTTATTTATTTATTTATTTTTTTTTATTTTTTTTTATTTTTTTTAATGCTTTTGAATTCAGAAAATTCAACTAAGTTGATGAAGAAGAAAAATTCTTCTTCATTAACTTCACATCACTGTTTTCCTGAAATCTCTTAACAAATTCTTCTCTTGAAAGTGGCTTGTGATACAGCTTCAATCTATGACCATTTACAAGAAAAGTGACCTTCTCTTCATCTATTGTCCTGATTTTTATTGCTCCATTGTCAAAAATTCTTATAATTTCGTAAGTCCCAAGCCAATGTGTTTGGAATTTACCTTGAAAATCCTTGAACTTTGAATCAAACAAGAGAGCCCAGTCACCTTCTTTGAACTTCTTTTCCTTGATGTACTTGTCATGCCATCTAGTCCTTTGTTGTTGGACTAGACTTGTTTTTTGAACTGCATCTTGTCTGATCTCATCCAATTCATTAATCTGCTCCAATCTGTGCTTTTGTGCCTCTGTTAGATCAAGTCCTAGCTGAACTTCCATTTTGAAAGTTTGAATCTGGAACTCTATGGGAAACAAAACTTGCTTTCCATAAACAAGTTCATAAGGAGTATGGCATGTTGTGCTCTTCCATGTAGTTCTATAGGCCCACAAGGCTTCAGGAAGCCTATCTGCCCAATCTCTTCTATGCAAATGAAAATTCTTTGTTAGGATCCCTTCAATGACCTTATTAGTATATTCCACTTGACCATTTGCTTGTGGATGATAGGGAGTAGATTTTCTGTGTCTAATTTTGTACCTCTCCATCATTTGTTCCACTAGCTTTGATGTAAATTGAGCTCCTTGATCTGTAACAATTTCCCTTGGGACACCAAAACGAGTAAAAATATCCTCAAAAAGAAAATTAACTACAGATGCTTCAGTAGCAGAAAGTAATGGCTTGGCCTCTACCCATTTGGTAACATAATCAGTGAAAACTAATATATATTTCTTTTGTCTTGATGGAGGACTAATAGGTCCTACAAAATCTAAAGCCCATTTTCAAAAGGTTCAATATGTACCTGAGGCTGCAATGGCATCTCACCTGAAGGAGAAGGTTTATCTACCCTTTGGCAACTGTCACACCTTTTGACATACTCTTTAGCATCTTTAAAAAGGGATGCCCAATAATATCCTAAATGAAGGATCTTATAAGCTGTTCTTTTATTACCAAAGTGTCTGCCACAAGGTTCATAATGACATGCCTTTAGGATCTCAGGCATCTCATATTCCCGAACACATCTCCTAATGATAAAATTTGGACCTGTTTTTTATAACTTATTAGCAACCCATGAATATTTTTCACTGTCATAAATGATCTTTCTTTTGTCTCTTGCATTCATTATTGAAGCAAATTTCCCTAAAACTAAATAATTAGCAATGTCAGCAAACCAAGGAGTTTGAGTAGAAATTGCAAAAAGATATTCATCAGGGAATTGATCTTCAACTGGAGTATTGTCTTTAATGTTTTGTAGTCTAGATAGGAAATCAGCTACTATGTTTTGTTTTCCAGACCTATCTAGAATGGTGATGTTGAATTCTTGTAAAAGAAATAACCATCTTATGACTCTGCCATTAGTAATTGATTTTCTCATTAAATATCTAATTGTAGAGTGATCTGTGTGAACAAAAGATTCATAGCCTGTTATATAGTGTCTAAATTTGTTTATGGCATGAACAACAGCTAAAAACTCTTTTTCAGTTACAGTATAGTTTAACTCTGAAGGAGTCAAATTTTTACTGGTATAGTAGATGGCATAAGGAATCAAGTCTTTTTGTCCCAATACTGCTCCTAGAGCTGTATCTGAGGCATCTGTTGAAATATGAAAAGGTAACTTCCAGTTAGGTCCCCTTAAAATAGGTGCTTCATAAATTTTTGTTTTCAGGGTCTCAAAGGCTAACTGGCAATCAGGATTCCACTTGAATTCACAGTCCTTGGTAAGTAATTTGAAAAGTGGAGATGTTATCTTGGTGAAGTTTTCTATAAACCTTCGATAATATCCCGTAAATCCTAGAAAACTCCTAACATCTTTTTGACAACTTGGAATAGATAAGTTAGAGATGACTTCAACTTTTGACTCATCAACTCTAATCCCATCCCCTGAAATGTGATGTCCTAAAACAATTCCTTCAGTAAACATCATAAAACACTTTTCATGACTAAGTGAAAGATTTGCTTCTTTACATCTCTTTAAAAAAATTTCCAAGTTTGCTAAGGCTTCTTCAAATGTGTTTCCATAAACTGTGAAATCATCCATATATACCTCTACACAATCATGTATTAGATCTGAAAATATTCCTAGTACTACCCTTTGAAATGTTGCAGGTGCATTGCATAGTCCAAATGGCAATACTCGGTAAGCATAGGTACCCCAAGGACAGGTAAATGTGGTTTTGTCTTGATCTTCAAGTGCTACCTGAATTTGGTTATAAACACTAAACCCATCTAGAAATGAAAAGTACTTTTTTCCAGCTAATGTATCTAACACTTGATCTATGAAAGGTAAGGGAAAATGATCTTTAAGAGTAGCTTTGTTTAATTCCCAGTAGTCAATACATACCCTCCATTTACCATTTTTCTTTGGCACAATTACTAAAGGAGAAACCCACTGACTATCTGAAATGGGATAGATAAAGTTAACATTTAACAATTTCTGCAATTCTTCCTTAACAATCTCCCTAAGATTTGGATTCATCCTTCTCTGAGGTTGTCTGATTGGTTTACAATTTTCCTCTATGTAGATGTGATGAGTGCAATTCTTGGGGCTTATCCCTTTCATATCAGTGTACTCCCATGCATATGCAGAAGAATGTCTCTGTAATATCTTGACTAGCTCTTCTTGTTGAGATTTCTCTAAGTTCTTGTTTATGTTTAAAGTTTTGCCTGGAAATATCTCAATTGTAGAGCTACCAAATTTATCCATGGAGTAAAGAGACATCTGTCTTGATGATAAAAACTCAATGTTGGAATCTTCTTGAAATTTTTCATGCTTATATTCCAAAGAGGATTCAAAGTTTTCTAAGGTATTCAGAATCTGGCTATCTTCACTAATTTTTGAAATTGTGAAGAGAGGTTGTAAGTCTTCTTCATCCTCTATCCATTGAGTATCATCTAATTCTGTAATTGTTCTTGCTGGAGGATACAAGGTAAATTTCTTGGTTGAACTACCATCAAAGATGTACATATCACCGGACCTACAACTAATGAAAGCATCAGCTGTAGCTAACCAAGGTCTTCCTAATATAATAGGATGCCCTCCTAGATTATTCTTAGGAGTTAGGATCATAAAATCCACAGGATATTCCCAAGAATCTAGGAACACTGGAATGTCTTCTATTACCCCATCAGGTTTGATCACAGATCTGTCTTCTAATTGTAATAATGTGGGTGTAAAAAGAAGATTAGGAAGTTTCAGTTTATCCATGATTTGTCTACTCATAATATTGATTGCTGCTCCTAAATCAATGAGTGTGTTTTGGATTTCAATTCCATTTATGTGAATTTTAACAACTGGATTTCCTGGGTCTAGATACTTTGGAATAGAAATCTTACCCATCATAATGTCTGCTATTTTTCCTGCCAGTTGAATTTTCTTTGTCTCTCTTATTCTTTTTCTTGTTTTCTTCATGCTCAACTCCTTTATTGTATTTGCTAAAATTGGAATTTCCTTGATAGCTTGTAATAATGGAATTTTAATGCAAACATTTCTCAGCTCATCTAGGAAATCATAATTAGGCACCATAATTTGTTTTTCTACACCCTTATCAATTTGTAATCTTTCTAGAAAGGGAGGTGTAGAAGTGGATGTTGATGGCTGCTCTAATATAGGAGTTGAAATTATTGGTTCTTTTTGTTTTGATTTTTCAATGTTTGAGTCTTGGAAAGTTGTGTTCTCTTCAAGACTTTTATTTACCCGTAGAGAATCTTCTTCAGAATTGTCTTTCTCTTGTATGATTACAGAAGGTTTCCTCTTTTCAAGTATTCTTTCAGACCTAAGCTGAACATCACTAAGGTCTAAAGGAGTGATCAAATAAGTTGGAAACTGTTGGCCTTATATCATGTATGTGTTCTTAGGATTTTTATTGTTGGGGTTTGGTATGGGTTGGGCAGGCAACTGATTTGTTTTCTGAGGAAATGGTAATGGAAGTGGTTGATTTTGATGTTGTGGATTTTGAGGATTTTGTTGAAAATTTTGTTGAGGGAAATGTGGATATGGTGGATAGGATGGTGGATATTGGTAATACTGAGAGTATCTTCCATAGGGATTTTGTGCTCCTTGTGCCCAAGTTTGTGATTGATTTTGAAATTGGGGCCAAGGTTGCTGCCAAGAATTCCAATTTGGTGGGGGTTGATTATACAACTAATCATGAAAACCTTGTGTTTGAGGTCCTTGCCAAGGCCTCTTGGAGAAAAAATTGAGAGATTCTGTGGAAATTGTAGGAGTATCTTCTTGAAAGACAGCTTTAAGACCAGGAAGTGAAGGACAACTCTTGGTCTCATGTTTTTCTGAACAAATTACACAATTCTCTACAACTTTTGCATCCAAAGGGCACTCTCTCAAGGCATGTTTCTTTCTACATTTGGGACAAAAGATTGCTAAGGCATCAGATTCAGATTTTTGCTTGTTTTGTAACTTAAGGGTGTCTATTTGTTCACTAACACTCCCTAAGCTATCAGATTTGAATTCGTCAAGCATATGTCTTATTTCTGCCCTACTTACTATCCCAGAAGCAGACTTACTTTCCCTTGCAAGAGCAGGGTCTCTTGGTCCTTTTACAGTTTTAGATTTCCCTCTTGAAAGGTTGATACATAATTTAGCTATTTCAAGTAATGTGAGCTGAGATATATCCCCTTTTCCCATCATGTTAAGGATATCTAACCATTCATCCCTAATTGTCTTCAACAAGAGAGCTTTCAAGGTGTCTTGGTCTAGGTTTTCCATTTTTGCTCTTTTAATGTTGCAGTTAAATCTCTCCAAAAAATCTTCCAAATTTTCATCCTCTTTTTGTACCATTTTAAACATTTCCTCCTTATGGTTGACTGGCATACAGTAATCCAAATACCTCTCTAAAAATGCTTATTTCATGTCTTCCCATGTCCTAATAGAACTGTTGATCAAACTCATAAACCACTTCAATGCTGCTCCTTTCAATGTTGAAGGAAATAGTTTAAGTTTTTGAGCATCTTGTAAGTAGTAATAGGTTCTACATAAGACTTCAAATTTAAATAGGAAGGTGTTGACGGGAAAATTTGTCCGGCCAACAGTAGGGGATCTCCCCGGTAGAAAGTCCCAATTAGACCTTAAACCGTTTGGAGTAGGGATCCCGTCCGGGGTGTGGGTCCGGCTACCACTTAAGATGACTTCCCTCCGGTCTCAAAAGAACCTGTTTGAACCTGCGGACATACACTTATTCACATGATACAGAATACAGGATTGATGTGTTAAACACGAATCAAACACTATGCGTAGCAAGATTATAGATAAAGCACGTACACCTCAAGAGATGTCATTAGCAACACATCTTTTGTGGGGTAATGCTTGTAAGGTAGTCTGATCACAAAAGAAATAGTTCCTTATGATAAGATACTGCTTTACTTCCTGAAAGATGAAACGAAATGCTAACAAAATAGTTCATTAACATTCATTAATAGAACAGATGATAAAATGAACATCATTGATACAACACAGATAGCCATGACGCATAAATGATGACATGAAGAGTGCAGCTTCATTAATCATAGGATGTTCTGAAACTGTACAAAGAATACACAAAGTGTTCGCACAGCAAAACACATCATAACCATAGGGTGTTTTAACAAGAATCTATATTCATGTGCTCAAGTGTAGAATCTTTCAATACAATTGCATGTAGCTCTTGAGTTTCCAAAAAAGAAAAGCCCGTATCCAAGCTCCCGTAGGAGTATTTATAAACAAGACCTGCCCTTTGGGCTTCTTTGACCTTTCATCTTCCTAACCGTTGGGTTTCCTTGCGATCTATCCTTTTCGCGACCTGCGACCTGCGACCTGGCTGCTGTTGTGACCTGCGACTTGACTGGGTCGCGGGGTCGCAAGGTGTAAGAAAATGAGGGAATGTGACCTTGCGACCTTGCGACTAGGTCGCTGGGTCGCAAAGTTGCAAAAAGGCGAAAAAACCAAAGAGATGCGACCTTGCGACTAGGTCGCTGGGTCGCGGGGTCGCGGATCGTGTAAACAACACAAATGTGACCTTGCGACCTTGCGACTAGGTCGCTGGGTCGCGGGGTCGCAAAATGTGTAAAAAAAAATGTATGCGACCTTGCGACCTTGCGACTAGGTCACTAGGTCGCTGGGTCGCAAAAGGCAAAAAATCGAAGATATGCGACCGAACGAAATCTGCGATCTGGGACAATGTGCGACCTGGGGTTTATCCTTCTGCATTTCTCTTTCAAAGATATCATGAACTTGTTCTCCGAAGGCCTGGCTTAGCCCTCGCCATGTGGGACAGTAGCCTCTATCTGCCGGCAGTGTTATTTCTGCATTAAGGGAATTTGCATGAAATAATATGTTACCTGCAAGAGAACAAAATCGATCAACATAGTCCCCTTTTTTTCTTCTCATATAACTTGCAGATAAATGAATTTATATTAGCCCTGTACATACATATAATTATACACGAATTTCAGGGAATCAACACAAGAAATGCAGTAATCTATCACAGCTAAAATCAGTTGGACCCCTGTGTGGTCAAATGTTGCGCCATTTTGTCATCGGGAAGAATGGCTCAAATGGGTTTTCTTCTTTGTCCTTTCTCCGGCCCTGTATTGCAGCTGGGTAGCAACACCCTGGCTTCTTAATCTGGCATCAGGGATATTCAACCAGAGAAGTAAGCTGTCTGTGAAATCTTCCCACGAGCTAGTCAGTTTATCACTAAGTCACATCCTTCGATGGCTGCATGGATCTGCGACCTGGCGACTCATAGGGTCGCGCGACTTCATCTTTGCGTGGGTCGCAATCTCAAAAGGGTCGCAGGTCGCACTTTATCTTTTCCACATCGACTTGCGACTCAGCGACTTGGACTGCACTTGCGACTTAATGGGGGGTCGCACGGTCGCACTCTGGGCAGGTCGCATCTTGTATACTTTGGATGAGTTGCGACTCGGCGATCGGGGAAAACTGCGACCTCACGGGGGTCGCATAGTCGCAATCTTGAGCAGGTCGCATGCTGATCACTTTGGATGAGTTGCGACTCAGCAACTGAGGAAAACTACGACCTCTGTCAGTCATATTCAAAGAATTTTCCATCTTTGTGGTGCAGTCGATGAATTTGATTCTGGATATCGGCTCACATGCAGCATATGAATCGAGCGCGTGTAGTGAGAGACGGACAGTTGCGACCTCCCTTTGTCGCCTCAATCGTGGAATCAGCTTCCAAAGAAAAGCTTTTTTGCTGTCTCCCCAGGGAATCATGCGAATTGTTATGCCCGTTTGCTTCTCTGTGCAGACTGCGCACCTACCATGCATTCGCTGAACACCATCTGCAGTGTCGTGAAAGAAAAACGGCTACACATTCAATATCCAGCGACCTGTCAAAACCCATGATTTCCTGAACGCATAATAGTATGCGTTACTTCAGCGCATTTGATACGTTTTTTAGATTTCTGGAAGTAGCAAATAGTATGTTGCTTCAATGGCGTTGATGGCCACGTTATTTAAGTAGCCCATGCTATAAGATCGCCATCGAATCTACATTCTCTGATTAAAACGATTCTGCAGCATTCGTATCGCACTTTCCTCCAGCAAGGCTGTCACATATGGCTATGGATCATCATATTTTAAAATTCCGCTCTGCTTTGAACACAATAACACCATAATTATTATAGCAATTGCACCGTGGACTTGTAATAATATTTCGAACCTGTTGACCACCATATATATATCCATTCAAATTGTTTTACCAAAGGCTTAAAACTGCGCTGCATTTCTTTTGGTTATAACCACTCGACAGTCGTTATAGCATTTCCGTCGTAGGTCTGTTATAAGGGTTCAATCGAGCGTTTCAATTTTCCTCACGGGTCTGCATACTACGGAAATGACAAAGCCGGTGCAGCTACATCCACGTGCATGCATTTTGGACGAAATCATATCGCTATTCTTGTGGTCTTATACACGCTGGATGACAGCAATGACTGCCCGCTTCCACCGAACGCTGATTTAGTAACCCGGTGTACGTGGTATTATGCATGCGGATGATGAGGTATTGACATGGGCGGATACTCCTCATTTACGCATTCCTGGGGAGGTACTGAATGCAGCGTTTAGCCTTGGAAACTTTCCTCCGCGAGGTGGCGACGATATTCTTTCCCATGTGGTGAAGAGGCATCAACGAGCTGTTCCAGGCGAAAGGCAGGGAACAGCTGGTAAAGGGCGCAGTTGGTGCTGACAAACACGTCGATCCTGCTCCAAGTTTTAAACCTAAGCTTTTGCCACAGTATTATATTCCACTCCAATGCTTCACTATGGTTGAAAAACTCCACGTTGACATGCATGCATCCATCTGTACGCACCATAGTGAATATAACATGCTGTTATAACGTTTGATAAATCAAACAACCCGCCAAGACATATTTGAACCAACCTGTCATGCGTTTTTGTATAGTTCTGATTTGCATTTTAATTCGACCACCTAATATATCTGCACCATTAATCCACACTTCAGCATAAAGTTATTTGGTGCTAGTTGTTTGCATGGCGGCCTTATATGATTGCGAAATTATATGAGAATTGCACCGCATAAAACGTAGTTACAACGCGCCATGGTAGTTATCATGTAAATATGGCACGTTGGGCTCCATGCACGACTTTGGACCATTAAATATACATAAATATATCTCCTCTAAAATTCAAACTCCGCCCCATGCTTTGAATAGAGGTTTCAATATTTGAATTCATTTGTAATACTTTATGATATCTTTCCTTTAACTTTATATGGTTTTCAACCATATGGTTGGCGCCTTGGTCTAATAATATGACATTTAAAACCATAGCCTTAGTCCGTTGGCTTGCACCCACCGCGTAGCTAGGTTCAACCAAGATTGCTTCTTGTCCTTAATTAGTCATAGTTGTCAACACAGCTCTAAATGATTGTTGGTTCAGAAGAATGGCTTTTTTATGAACTTTGAACAATCTCCAAAACAAAATGTGCTTCGCCATTACTTGACTTTGGTTTAAATGTGTACCATAACTTTGCTTCATTGAATGTGTACTCCTTATAATGTTTTCACATAATTTTGCTGATGTTAAAGAGTCCACGGCCACCCTTGCCCCTAGGTCCACTTACACCCAAGCCACTTTGCGTTCTTCGCCCAAAGTAGATAAGAGACCCCAAAATTAATGATATAGGTGCACATCTCAACAACTCTTGGTACCAGACCATTTCTGAAACATAGGTCACAGGAACATAATCATGAGGACCAAAACCCAACGCTTCTTGTGCGTCTTCCAACTTTTGCTCAAAGGATTCAACACCTCTAATATTAAAAGAATACTTATGTTGGCTGCCACCCACAGAGGAAGGTCCGTCTGACATGCATCTTTACATCACTGCTTTCACTTTGGGTGGAATCATTTGGTGGATTTCGAACATAACTTTAGCTATAGGTTCGTTTGAAACCACAGTATCGTCGACAAGCCCAGGTTCCTTAATCTCTTCAGATGCAAGAGGCTTAATATTATTCCTCTCTGTGCCATGACAATCATTTGATGAGTTGGTCAATCGTGGGATGGACCTGTATAATCAACATGACATTAATTAGTTCACAGTTATTCTTTGCGAATGATGCCCCTAGATAAAACGTATGAGATTAACGAGTTTAAAATATGCGTTCAATCAACATGCTTAATGACCCACGACGAGAGGGTCTTTAATTGTCAATACACAAAAGGTTTCCATTTAACCATATGCATGGCAATCTCATTACACATGGCGCGACTGCGATAAGAATGTTTGAACGTACGCTAGAGGATCTTTCCCACATATGGTGTGATTGCAGTGACAGCATCAAGTCATGGTGATGAGACAACTCGTGAGGGGTTAGGGAGAGGTCAGCGGAATGTCGTTAACTACAAGTCAGGTGAAAGACTTTAACGCCTAGGCGAGCAAAGGGGGAACCCGAAATTTTTAAATATACCCAAAATTTTGGGTGGTGTTGTAGTGGCTACAACAGAAGGTTTCAGGATCTTCAGTTTTAAGTCCATAAAAGTTTGGAAGGACAGAGGGTGAAATGTTTTTCATAGTTGTATTGGTTTCTTCATCTACTATAGGAAACCCAAAAGAGCTTCCCATTTCTCTTCTACTTCTTCCTCTGCCTCCTTCACCTTCTGCACCTCTACCTCCTTCTCCTCTACCTCTACCTCTACCCCCTCCAAATAGTGTGTGTTCTCCATTAAAAACTCCTCCTCCCCCTTCTTCTGCCATAGTTGATTCTTCTGTGGAAGTTGAAAGGTTTAAGTCCCTAGCAGGGGTTCCTGAATCTTCTTCCAAGACAGGTTCAGTGGGTAAAGTGGAAGGTCTTTCTGATGGAATATTTGATCTTAAGTCCTCTGGAAGTCTAGGATCAGTAAAGGATGGAATGTGGGTTTGAGCTGGAGGTGTGCTGGCTCTTGTTCTTGGTGAAACAAGTGGTGTTCTAGGAATCAAGCTTCTGCTTCTTATGAATCTACCCCTTGAGTCTCTTTCTCTACGCATGTCATTGTTTTTGGGAGGTAAGAAACAATGCTACCTAGCTACACTTCCCCGACAATGGCGCCAAAATGTTGTGCTCAACTTAGTGTTCCTAAATTGTGGTCAGAAATTATCAACCAGGGTCAGTAAACTGCTGAAGTGTGGTGCACTATATGTGCCTAGGTATCTGTTTCTCACTACGTTGTGTTTAGTGTTTTTATGATGTTTTTGGTTTTGTGGTTTTATGTTAAGAAGGAAAAGAACTAAATGTTGAAAAAGAACAGTTGTTGGTCACACTAAAAATAGAGCAAAACCTATACTAAAGAACAGAAAATGAAAAGTTTGATAATGACTCATAGCAAGAAAATAAATCACAACATGGACTCAATCTCTCATAACATAAACTCATCCAATTCTTTCATTAGAAATATGTTGGAATAGCTTGAGAAAAGGACAAGTTTAGTGCAAATGAGGTTCTCCTAAGTTAAACAACCATCTTAAAATATTACAAAGAATCTCATCCATGGCTAAAATTTTATTGGAACACAATTGGAAAAAAGATTATTTGTAGCACAATAATATTTCTACTCTGAATTAACTTGTAATGCTAAGGTTAATCCATTCTGCAGTGCCACTTATCACTACTAAGCCTTATTCGAAAGTTAGAGATTTTCTAAAATAGTTTTTTTTGGGAAAAAGGCTTATTTGTGAAATTGCAAAAGATTGCAGAACCATCAAGGCCTTAAACTCATATCACTAATTCATTCCTGTCCATATGATGATGCATTAATAGAAAGTCAGAACAAGATTAGTTTGTAAACAATGAAGGTCGTGAAGTCTAACTTTGACAGTTAATACAACTTAAAGAACAATGGATAACACTAAACTAGAATGCAATTGATCAAACTTGAAACACAGTGATCACAACTAAACTAAAATTCTTTTAGCCTAACTTTGAAATACTGTGAACTGGAACTGAACTAGAATGTCACTAATCTAACTTAAAGTACAGTGAATAGAGTTAAACTAGAGTGCCATTATCAAACTTGAAACACAGTGACAGAATTAAACTAGAGTGACATCTACCTCCGGAGTATTTCAACTGAACTAAAATGCAACTAATTCTATGAAATGTTTCAGCTCTGTCTCATTCGGAGTTAGTTGTTTTTTGGAATAATTTATAGAATAGGATTGGCTGCAACATGTTATGTAAATGAGCATAAAAGCATAAAATTCAACAAAACACAACAAAGCTCTAAAACACCACAGCTATGTCTCACCCAAGGTTAGTGATATTTTGGAAGAGTTTATAAGAACAAGACTAGCTGTAACAACTGATGTAATTGAGCATAAAATCATAAAGTTCAGAGAAATTCAACTAACTCCTAAATACTATAGTTATATCTCATCCCATGTTAGTGGTATTTTGGAATATTTTGTAAGGATAAGACTAACTGTGGTATCCGCTGCAAGTAAGTATAAAAACACAAAGTTCAGAAAATTGATCAAACTAAGAATGAAACAAGGCTAAGTTACTTATCTAAACCATATGAACAAAGCTTCTCAGGTAGCAGGGGCCCTCTACCACCGGATTAGCATGCAAATCTGCTCAAGATTGACTCATCTCTTGCAATAAAGTGATGCTTCTTTCATTAAAGGAAAAATTCTTCAAAACAGAGTATTACGGTCTTCTGAGATCTATCAATAAAACATAAATCTAGCTAGTTGTTTCTCGGTCTCCCGAGCCATACTTACAACAAAATTACATAACTGTCTTCGAGATAAAACAGGAATAATTGTCTTTCCCAACTAAAATCTAACTAGGACTCTGGTGGTGGCCTCGTACTATGATTAGGGACATCAGTGCAGTCCTTGTCCTAATAGAAGTCTGTCTCCTAGTTTTGGTTTCCCACATGCATAACCACCTGTAGACTCGAGCTCAGACTTCGTGGAGAGCAAGAAATGATGGGGGAGTGATGTGGAATACGACCATATGTGTTTTTCCTTGAGGTGACACTTGGAACCTGCGTAAACATGAAGATAGCTGCAGAATAGGCGACTGGCTACAGAATGACTGCGTTCTGTAGCCGAGTCTAGTCAAAAATTGCTACAATAACAAAATCATGAAAACATAGCAAGTTAGTCATTATATACATTCTTAAAGTAATCCTAATCAATCCTATTGATCATTTAAGCCTGTAATTGATGAGGGACAAAGAAAATGAAGTGAAATGTGGTCGAAAAGAAGGACATCTTTGGGGCTCAACATCTGGGTTCGCAGGGTTACCCTGCATCAGAGAGTTAGATTTGTGTAACAGCTGCTGGAGAGATTTATATTGTGATGAGACTAGGAATGTTGTTGGAATGGTTACTTCAAATCAGTTACTAGGTTGTAACCTCTCCTTCTATCATCAATAAAGAATACAGCTTACTTTTCCCTATATGCATTTGTATTGGCTTTGATTTTCCATATTGTAAGATCTTAGTTGATGTATATGGTTTATGCTTTACTGATTTAGAAAAATAACTTGAATAGACATCTATGTTATTGCTATCTTCTATTGTTTAGTGTTCATTCTTGTAGGAAGCATTTTGCACAAACCGCTAGAATTTGAAGCTGCAACTGAAGTGATAGAAGGAACCATTTGGAAGTGCTTGGATTACAAGTAAGCTTATAATCTATTCTATGTGTCTATTCTTAGTTAGGAGAAGAATTCGTATAGTCTTTAATCCGTTGTTCTAGATTATCACCAGTCTAGGGAAGCGTGTTTTATCCGTAATTCACAATTCTATCCAACAACAATATAATTTCAATTAATGTCTAAGATCATCTTGACCCCATCACATGACTTTTCTAGAAGTCTCTAGAGTAAAATCGATTTACCTAAATTAATGGCAATTAATTAAGCCATTTCTCTAACTTAAACTTAGGAAAATTACTAAACTAGCTAATTGATTATAATTAAAGTAATTTTCCTTAGTAACTTTTTATGGGTATTAGAGAAAATTAATCCATTGTGTTCCTTAGCCTCATTGACACCATCTGAGACTATAACACGTGTTTGATCTACATAAACTAACACTCCCTCATAGCGAGGAAGGTGTTCTACATAACACCCATCTTGTCTTTTTCAAAGAAGATGAGTCCCACCTTCCCTAAAGTCTTCGTCAGCATATTTTCCACCTACTCATATATGGGTATATATTGTAGCTAAATAATCGTGTGTTGCACACTATCCCTGATGAAATATACCTGATGTCTATGTGTTTGGACCTGTCATGAAACACTAGATTCTTAGACAACCTAATGCAACTTTTATTGCCGCAATGTATCATTATCATCTCAACCCTACACCAAACAATATTACCAACATATTCCAAATCCATATGGTCTCACATGTATCCATGCTCTTTGTTATGCACTATGCCTCTGTAGAATTTAGTGCCATAGACTTTTTCTTTCGACTGTGCCAATAAACAATTGTTGATCCCATGCTGAAGCAACACCTTGAAGTGCTTTTATGATCCACTATATTACCTACCCAATCTACGGCGGCATAGCCCACCAACCTAATACCATCACCTCAATCATATATGATTCCATACTCAATAGTGCCACGCAAATATTTCAGTACATGCTTAGTTATCATCCAATGCACTCTCTTCGATTCCACTATGAACTAATTGAAAGAGTTTAATGCATAAGATATATCTGGCCTAGTGTTGACCAAATACATGAGAGATCATATCAACTACATGTATTAGGTGAGGCCTACATCCTTCTCCCTCAATGCATATACCTTCCTCCAATTAATAATCATGATTGTAGACATGGCTCTATAATTCTCCATCTCGAACCTCCTTAGAATATCGATGCAGTATTTTCCTTATCCAAGGAAAATATTCCCATTTTTATGCCACACCTCCATGCCTAAAATGTAGTGCATGAGCCCCAAATCATTCATCTAAAACTTAGCTGCAAGGTCCCTCTTGCACTCCTCTATGAGCCCCAGTGAACATGTAAGAAACAAGTCATCGACGTACATGACAAGAATGCGAACCTCACCCCAAAATACCATGTACTATATGTTTGTGCTCGCCTCACTCTTCACAAATCATGTGCTCTACAAGCACCTATCAATGCACTCATACCACGCCTTGGGAGCCTTCTTGAGCCCGTATAAAGATATCTTCAACCTGCATACATGGGTCTCTCTGTTGTCTGCTACAAAGCCCTCTAGTTGTTCTATGTATACCTCGCCATCCAACTCACGATTAAGGAACATTGTCTTGACATCCAACTAACAGATCTACTATCCCATCTATGTTGATAATGAGATCACGTCTTGTATAGAAGTATACTTAGGCACAGGAGTGAATGTCTCCTCGTATTCTATCCCTTCCTTTTGAGGGAACCCCTTGGCCACAAACATTGCCTTGTATTTTTTGATGTTTCCATATAAATTGTGCATGATATTGAAGATCCAATGTGATCCAACCACTACCCTATCAGTCGATCTAGGTACAACCTCCCACACATCTTTCTGCACGATTGAGGTATCTCCTCAACTATCACATCTTGCCACACTTGTTGTTGTGCGGCCTCCTAATAGTTGGAAGGCTTGTTATCAACTAATTGACTGACCAATTCCATGTAGCTAGTGTACCTCTCTGGTTGTCTCCACTACCTACTTCCCATCCTAGGATCTCCCACAAACTCCTTAGAATACCTAAGTGTATGTTGAACCTCCCGGTTCCTCCTGCCAATTGTAGAAGATGGAATATCCACCTATATATCCTCTTGTTGCATCTCTATGTTTTACTGCATTAGCTACTCCATACCCTACGACCTCTGAGGAACTCCTATACCTGAGCCTATGCTTGTACTAGAAACTATACTCATTCTCTGTTGTCCCTGATCCCGCTACTCAACTCTAAAATATTCAACTAGCTACTCACTCTAATCATTAGTTGCCAGAAATTCTTTGGACCTCATGTATGCCTTGTCCTCTGGGAACTTGACACCTCATCTAACTATAATTCGTCTAGACCCTATAATTAAAATATTATATTCCTTTGAGGTCTTATTATATCCCACAAAGTACCCCCTCTTATCAATCTGATCTAAGTTAGAATGTGTATCCCATGGAATGTGACAATACATTAGGCTAAAAAATATCTTAAAATGACTAACATTTGGCTTCTTCCCTATGAATTCCTCCTTTAGTGTCATCTTCCCTAATGTTATATGTGGTGCTGATTTTCTTAGTGAAATTAGGGCTAGCACAATATTTCTGAAATTTTGATCACTACTTTTGATGTAGATCTTATTTTAACTTATTCCAATATATAATTCAACACTTATACTTCAATAATTCAACCATTAATAACAGTGGAACGATAGATATCATAACACACAAAAGAATACAAGATTTACTGTCGGAAAACCCACAAAGGGGAAAAAACCAACAACCTTTTTCAATAGATAAATTATTCTTATTCAATAAAATACACACCTAGACCTATCGTCAAATTTGTCCTTCTCCTCCATTTCAAGTCACCCAATCTAATCTTGCACTTCACTATGCTTGTCTGACCCAGAATTTTGGCCCTCTTGCAATACGAATTTTCCCCTGAAATATGTGAACCACAAAGAGAGAGACTAATAACTCATGTGAGTTGCAAAAGAGTGAGAAAAGAGATATTTCAGCCTCCTTCTTCATCCTACTTCGTCCTTCTTGTCTTTCACTTGCTTTCCCTAAAATTGTCTTGTGTGAGAGAATGTGAATGCCTAAATGGAGGAGGTTGATTTGGCTTTATATAGTAGTCTTTTTGGGGTGAATGGATGTGTCTCTTGGTCAGGGCCAACTTGACTTGGAGGGAAGTCGACTTGTCACTTTTGGAGCCAATTTTACATTTTAAAAATTCAAATTTTCATCCTTAAAAAGACGCAATGGGACTTAAATTTTCCTTTGGCTCAAGCATTTATAAATATGCTTTAAAGTTTACAATGATAAATATAATTACATCATGTGACCACGTGTATATTATGTATAATGACCATAGTTACAAATTCAACACTCCCTCTTAACTTACAAGGTATTCATAATAATCATCATAGGTATTCTTAGATTGAATAAATTTCTCTAAAGAAAAGGCTATCTATCATTACCAACATAATCATCAATCGCCAACATATGCTAGTGGCCATATCTGGGGTGATACCAAACCCATGTAAATTTCATCAGCATATAAGGACTCACTCCTCCTAAGTGATTGGTCCTCGAATCCCATGGCCTCTACCTAGGCCAAAATGTTGAGACCCTCAACTAGAAAGCACTCACTCACCTTTCTTGCTGAGAACTTTGGGCCAAGCCCTCACTCCACCCTACCCGATGTGTGATCAAGGTCTATGACCTCACTCCACTCTTCTGAGTGTGTGATCGAGGTCCAAATCCTAAAGGACCTCACTCCACCATGCCTGATGTGTGATCAGGTTCTGGGACCTCACTCCACCATTCCCGGTGTATGATAAGAGTCCTCGTCCAACAAACACTCACTCAACACTACCTTCTGAGCCCTATGGGTCTCTTGGGCCCATTCTCCCTTTCATGAGAATTTCCATCCATGCTGTAGACATATCAGCACTCCCTGTCAATGAGGGGGGCAATCTCCGTGAGCCCTAGCTTGTATTTGAAGTACACAGACTTGTCTCATGGAAACAACTCTGTCAAAACATCAATTGTATGATCATCAATGGAGATCTACTTGAGCCTTATTTCTCTCCTCTGCACAATGTCACAGATGTAGTCGTACTTGATCTCAATATGCTTTGACCTGTCATGGAACATGATATTCTTTGAAAGCTTCATACATATTTGATTATCGCAGTGTATCACCGTCGATTCCAACTCTTGGTTGAAAAATCCTGCAAACAACTTCCAAATCCATATTGATTTGGTACAAGACTCACTGGATGTTATTTACTCTACTTCAAAAACGTTAAGTGTAATCGGCCTCTGCTTCCTGCTCATCCATTATATCATAGAAAATCCCAATCTGAAGCATACTCCCGAGCTACTCTTCATATCTTCAACACTTACTTCCCAATCAGCATTTGTATATCCCTGAAGTTGTACATCCTTGTTTGCAATAAATCTCAAACCATAATTCATTGTACCATGAAAATATCAAAATTTTCTTCGTTGCAATCCAATGCTCATGTCACAGTTCAAACTAGAACTAGCTTAATGTGTTCACAGCAAATCATATGTTTGGCCTAGTGTTAACCAAATACATCAACGAACTAATCAACTGTCGATACATAAATGGATCTACCAATATAGAGTCGGAGCCTCTTAAATTATTCAATTTAGTCACCATGCATGGATTCGCCATTAATTTTCAATCCATCATTCTAAGTCTCTAAAGTATCTCTAACACGTGCTTTCCTTGACCAAGGAAGACTTTGCCAGGTTTTTGACATACTTATAATCCCAAGTAATAGTGCATCGACCCAAGGTCATTCATATCGAACTGAGAACCCAACTCGTTCTTGCACTAAATGCAGATAAGAGACTTGACACCTATCAAAAACTAGTCATCAGCATATAATAATAAGATCACAGGTGAATTATTCACAACCTTAAAGTAAAGTTTTGGATCGACTTCACTCTTGGTAAATACTAGTCCCATCAGATAGTTTTCGATATGAGCATACCGAGCTCTTGGAGATTTCCTGAGTCCTTACACAAACTCATTTAACCTACAAACACAAGATTCCTTTCCAAATACCTCAAAGCCTTGAGGTTTCTCTATGTACACTTCTTCCTCAATCACACCATTAAGGAAAGTAGTATTCACATCCATCTGGTGCAATTTCCATCACAAAGAAGTAGCAAGAGAAATGAAGGATCTAATAGAGGTGTACCTAACAATTGGAGCAAAGGTCTCACCATAGTCTTCTCCCTCTTTCTAGGAGAATTCTCTAGCCACAAATCGTGCCTTGTATTTTTCAATACTACCATCCGCAACATGTTTAATCTTGTATATCCACTTGGAATTCCCCACTGACTTCCCTTCAAGCCTTGGCACAATCTCCCAAACATCATTCTTCATGATTGATTGGTACTCTTCGTTCATCACTTCCTTAAAAACATCTTGGATAGTTGCTTCTTCATATGTGGAAGGTTCTTCATCAATGAGTTTTGTCATGAGATTTGCATAGCTTAAGAACCTATTAGGTTTCTTCACCTCTCTAGATGTGCCATCAGGAGTTGCATGTCCTTCTTTTTCTTCTAATGTGGATCTAATACATGTTAGTCTCTTCTTGATATCTGGAACTATGACTGGTTCTACTGGATCTTGAGGCCCTTCTCATATTCTGGTACATTTTGAAGAACTCTAGTGCTCCTCCTTTAAGGCCTTCTGCTTCACTTCATTCAAGGAATCTATAAAGACTTCCCTAGACTTACAATATACCACTTTCTCATCAAATGTGACACCTTGGTTGACCTCAATCTATCACTTTTATGGAATGTATACTCTATAAGCCTTCGATGATTCATGTATCCAACAAATATTCCTTTTTTTCCTTAAGGCTCAAGCGTGTTCCTTTTATATTTAGGAACGTGAATATATACAATACAACCAAATATCTTCATGTGACCAACCTATGGCTTCCTTTTAGAGATTGCTTTCAAGATTCATGAATTCCAGAACTTTATGAGAACTTATGTTTTGAATGTACACAATTGTTTGTGATGCTTCCCCCCATAAGAACAATGTCAAGTCCAAATCATGCATCATGCCCTTGATAGACTCTTCAATGGAGTTGTTCTTTCATTCTGCTACACCATTCTATTGTGGATTATAGGGGACAATTAGCTCCCTCTTAATCCTATCATGATTATAGAAAGCAACAAGTGTTGGAATTGTTGTCATTGAGGCAAAGGAGCAGCAATATAGGTCACCAGGAGAGGCATTGTTGTGATGCTTGTATGATTTTGATGCTTGATAGAATAGATGCAGCTTGTGGCCACCATATGTATGAGAGGAGATGCAACTAAGAATATTTTGAGCAATAAAGTGTTGTTGAGTTGTGAGTAGAAAGGTATGATTGTTACAGTTGATGTCTTGTACGTGATATGTTGCAGATTTGATGGCTTGTACTATAATGGAAAAGGAAAACAAAGGAGAAGTGTTGTCGACTTGAAGGAGTTATGTTTTATGCAAAGATATGATGTAAAGGTGATGAAAGGCATGATCATATATAAGGGTATACTTGTGAGTAGAAAAGTAGAATAGAAATTATTATTGGATGTTTATGTTCCATGTGTTGTGTATGTTTCTTACGGTGCTTGATAAAAGAGTGGCCCAGTCGATTTATGATTTTGATGATTGATATGACTTGATGCATTGTAAATGGCTCTGTGATAAATGTTTGCAAAGATGTTGTTGAGATCGTTGTTATGCAAGTAAAATATATGTTGCAAGGAAAAGCCATGATGCAAGGCAAGTGAAAGACATGATTCAAGGAAAAGGAAAAGCATGATCATTGTACTGATGAAAGGCTAAGGCAAAGGCATGGAGAAGTTGTGATGAAAAGGGTGATGGAAAAGGAGAAACAAGGAAAATATTTTATGTTATCCCTATAACATTACATGGTATTAGCATTATATTGGTGTATTTAATCATTACATGTGGATGAAAACAATATTGGATGGACCATTTATTTTTGTTTTTAATATTTAAAATCTGAAAAGGTGTGAAACGAATTGGTGGAATGCAAAGAGGCAAGACTATTCACTTCATATTCTTGTGTGGAATACTAAAAGCCAACAAACTATCTTTATAAAAATACTTAAATTTTAAAGGCAAAAAGTTAGAGAGTGAGAGAATGTGAGAGCTAATGTAGAATTGTTCATTAATTACCTGGTACACACAGAAAGAAGATGTAGAGCAGATTTGAGGAGCAGAAGAAGTCGAGACGGGAATGGAGGTATGCAAAGTTATAGACTATGTAAACTAGCATGTTAATTTATATATGCATCAGGGGATTGTAGTATCCCTTCAAATTGTAGCTCGATAAAGAATAGGTTGTAGCTTGTTGAGGTAGGAGCCTCCTCTGGGTTGAAGCCTGCATAAAATATATGGGAGTTGGAGATTCCTTGTAAGTTGTAGCTTACAGAAAAATTGAGGTAGCAGCCTCCTATAGGTTGGAGCCTATATAAAGTTATATGTAATAAGGGAGTAGGACCTTGCCTTTGCATCACAACAATAACAAAGGTGTGGTTTTCTCCCTTTATGGGTTTCCACTTAATTTTGGTGTTCATATGTGGTGCTTTTATGTGCTGATGTGATGTTTTGGTTCACATATTTCTTTTGTTCACATATTAAATATGTTATTCATAATGTATTAAATTTATCATTTAATCGGTTAAAAGAAAATAAATTTATGTCCATGAATGTACTGAACTGATTCAACCCCCCCCCCCCTTCCCTCTCAGTTTAGTAAAATTTCCATTAACAAGCTCCTTCGAGGTGTATTCTCCTCCATTGTTAGATCTTAGTATCTTCATATTTATGCATGTCAAGTTTTCCACTTCAACTTTGAATTCCTGGAACTTGTTGAATAACGCATCCTTAGTCTTCAAGAGATATATCCATGTCTTACGAGAGAAGTCATCAATAAATGTCACATATTACAGTGAACCACCAAGCGATTTCACGGAAATTGAACCACATACATCAAAATGAATCAAGTCCAAATATTTCATAGATTTGTTGTCATGGTTTGGAAATGGTTTCTTAATGTTCTTCCCAAGAGCAAAACGTTTGCATACACCATTGTTCTTTACCTATAGTTTAGGAACCCCTAACATTATTTGACTCAACTTAGGAAATGCTCTAAAATGAAGATGTCCATACCTTCTATGCCATAATTAACTCAGAATTTCATCATGTACTAGTGCTTGATTCGGTTGACTTACAAGTATATATAGTCTTCTATCATGAATCCCAATAACCCTAACATCACCTATACTAGAGCTCTTGGACCAAACAAGTACTTTTCCGTCCACAAAAGCAACTCTATCTCCTTTATCTTCTAAAAAAGAAACAAAGACAATATTCTTTTTCAAACCTAGCACATAAATAAATTTGTTGAGATGTACATTATGACCATATTCCAACTCTATGGATACCTTTCCAACTCCTTTGACTACATAATTGTTATCGTCTCTCAGTTCAATCCTTTGAGACAACTTCTTTTCTATAATGCTTGAAAGATTCCCACGCTCTTTGGAAATATGCCTTTATGCTCCACTATCTACTAAACACATGTCATCATCATCTACAAAGGAACTTGTCAAAGCATATTAGTAAAAGAAATCATTATCACCTTTGGCCTTCTTTGGTTTTTCATCTTCAACATCTGTTGTGGAAGCATGTTGTTTCCCTTTTCTCCTCTTGTTATTATCCTTTTGAGGAAATGTCCCTTGAAATGTCCATATTCCTTACAACCATAACATTGGATCTGTTATATCTTTCTCTTGTCAAGGAAAGGCTACAATTTGTTTTTGAACTTTGTTAATTAATTTCCTAGCTAGATTCTTGGGCATATGTAAATGTTTGTGACGAAATGGTTTTTATAAGTTTATGGGTTATTTTTTAAATATAATTTTAATTTTTAAATAAATTCAAATTTATAAAAATATAATCTTATATTTTTATAAAATCATTTATTTAAAATATTAATTTTATGCATTATAAAGTACTGGGCTTGGTACCCGATCTCCAAGTACAATAAAGGTCAAATGTCCACCAAGAAATTTACATCTAGTCTTAAGAAAACTCAGCCCCACTCTCAATAGACGTTAACCATCATCATAATTAAGGGGGTCGAAAGTCAAATCAATAAGCAACTACCAAGTTATATTATAAAATCCATAATTTAGAATGCCTCGAGATGTGTGAAATGAAAATCAGTGGTTTACCATATTGATATAAATGTGAGGTGGGAAATTTAAAAAATTATAAAGTCTGCATCCAAGGCAAAAATGGAGGGAATATTTGTATAGCTCTATTTGCTATGAGGAAATGAATTATAGAGAGGAAAATCCACGTGAACAGAAAAATTGGATAATTTATAATCCAAAATTTTTATGAGTGAAAATGGATGATAGAAAAGATATTTTCATAATTTACCAAACATGGTTAGAGACATGGTTTTCAAAACCATGGGAAGAAAACTAATAGATCGTTTTCACATAAAATTGAGAATTATTTATAAAGTTTCAGTTATTCATAAGTATGCCAAACGTGGGAAAAACTAAATATGAAAATAGTGGATGGTTTGGGTAAATTGTTTTGAATTTCATTCATAAATGGTTTGGGTAAATGTAACTCATAAGCAATAAATGAGACAATGGAAAAGTATTACAAGACATGGTTTTCAAAACCATGGATGGTTTTAAAGAGAAAATTATATTTTAAGAAATATTTCAAGATTTTATTTATCAAATCATGAAGAAAGAACAGTTCTACAGGTCAAAACAAAGCAATTTTCTATTGTATCAAAATATTATATTCCAAAAAAATTGAAATTAATATTTTTGAAAACTAAAGAGTGACAGAAAATCAATGATTTCCAAATCATTTTCAAATTTTATGACAATGATTAAGCACTTGAAAGATATTTAATTTAATTATCAAATCATTTTAAGAAAGGACAAGGGATTAATCAAATATATAAAAAGGATTAGTCAACCAGAATATGGGCATATTAACTGAGTTTTAGGGAGAAACTTCAACAACCTCCAAATTGTAAGGCAAAAGATCAAGAGGAAGAAGATTAAGTCGGATTTGCGACAAAAAATGAACAACCAGTTTCAAGAATAAAGACAATCAATCGTGAATGAGTGAGCCAATTCCAAGATTTGGAGGAACAATAATTTCAGTCAGCTCCATATTTCCTGCAATTATTTAGAGGTTATTTTTATTTTTATTGAATTGTTTATATTTTTATTCCAGGAATATAGACACAGTCAATTGGGTGTAATGTTCTATATATTGTTTGATTTGGAATGTAAAAGGGTTGTATTTGGATGCCAAAACCCTTTCATTTTTGTAAATACTTCTATTACATATTTTTTAATTGAAGGTTTATGGCTTTAGTTTCATGAAAAAATGTGTTTCTCATGTATGTCTTTCCTTGTGATTTCATAATCTGTTTATGCATATGTTTTTTATATATAGAAGCACTGGGTAATGCTAAGTTAAATATTAACTTCCCTAGCAGCCCACTGCAACGTTATCATCATTATGGAGACTGGTTAATTGAACAATTTGTTTAAATTAGTGCATATGCATCATTTAATTGTTGCCTTATGTCATCTCTTGAATGTATATGTGTATGGCTGTAGAAGTTTCTCTTCACAAATCTACTATATCTGATTGATTAAGTATTTAGGATGGGTACTTGATTATCTAATTTATCTTTTATTCCTCTACCATACTCTTTAAAGTTATGTTATTTTGTTGAAGTTGGACGTTGGCACTTTCATAAAACCTCAGCAAGAGAAGAATTTATTTCTAAGAAGAGATTGGATACTCATCAGCAAACACTTATATAACAAATCATAGATATGATTGTTCTGCTTCATTGGCTGCTATCCAGTGACAGTGAACAACATTAAAAATCCTTGTAACACTTGAGGGAGCCCCCGTTGGTTCAAGGTCCAGCTTGAACCTAAATTTTAGTCTATTTGGTTTCTCAGCATAGTTTCGCAGCCAAGAACTTCCTTCGAGAAAGACACAACATTTGGCGTCGTTTTTGGGGAGCAAAGTAACAAATAAATATTTCCCCGAAGAACAATCAAGACTATATTTATTCTTTGCTAGTGAACAAGGAGTGTGCATTTTTTATTGGTTGTATTTCTTTCACCTGGCGGCTCCACTTTGTCTATATGGTGATTCCACTGGGTTATCAGTTCTGCTAGTTCCATATGTCATATGCATTTATTGATATGCTTGAGCAAGGATCATTGATGGTTGCAGTCAGTAGCATATTTTTCTTCCTCTTGAGGAAAACAACTATGAAATCTTTGGTGAGGGAAGAGGGAGATGGCTTTGTAGTTTCACTCGCGAACCTACCCGACTTCATACGGTTAGGTTTTACTACTGGGGTTAGGGTTTATTCTTATCTGCTGAACACAATTCTTGCAGCCTGAATCCTCATGTTGTTTCCATTTCTGTTGTCTGTTTGGCGAGGGCATTTTCGGGGCCGTTTTCGACAGTTATTTGACTTGATCTGAGTATCTAGCTCAGCTGGCAGCTATGAACGACAAGTTGGTGGACTACACCTCGGATCCCTATGAGGGGGTGTCAATCTGGCCATCCTCCCATCCACATCTCCCTCCATCGTCTGCCTCATTAACTCTGGTGATACCCTCCTCATCGACGAGTGGCCCTATTTTATCCTTTGTTTCCTCTCTCTCATTTCTTGATCCCCCGTCACACATATACCCACTCTAGTTGGAATCTCCTCTGTATTCTCTACTTGACTCCTTCCCCATTTTTTCTAATGGCCCTTAGACCTCAGAACCGACTCCCTTCTCCCTGACAACTACACAATTTCTTCCCTCCTATTTACAGGTATCGCCATCACATCCACCATTGGATGCCAACTCTATCCCTCCCCCTACTCTTTCTCCTGGTCCTGAGCCCGCATGCCCGTGTTTCTCTCCTCAATCAGCTTCTTGCCTGCCCTCTTTAGGTTGTTTCGCGAGAAAATCCTCGATGTCGTCCCAGGAAAATTGCACTAGGCCACCATTTGTACAGGGGACTGGGGCTGATTCGGACCCCCCAGTTTCTCACAATCACTCTCGAGGATCCAGGAAAAATAGGTGTGTCAAAACCAGTTCAAAGAAGGTTGAAATGGTTCTAGGGGATGGTCTTCATATAGGTGAGGTCATTGAGATTGTAGAGCGCGTGTTGGTTGCCCATGTTTGAGGCTGCAAATATAATCTGGCTCATATTCTTCTTTGGGTTATTGAGATATGGGGGCAATTTTTTGAGGAACTACCCTTGGTGTTCATTCTCCCCCGCGGATGTTTTGCACTCAAATTTTAGCAGCCTAATCAAGTTCAATGGGTTCTCTCTATATTTTGGCATATTGAACAAGCCCCTTTTCTATTGAAGAGATGAATTTTCCTCTTTGATCCAGAAGGCGAGCATCTTGGAGCTGGTCCAATCTGGGTCCATCTCCCTAGACTTCCTCTGCATTTCTAGTTCGAAGACATCTTCAAGTTGATTGGGAACTTCCTTGGCACTTATCTGGACCACGATAAATCATTTACGGCCACTGGAAATATGTCCCTTGCTCGCATTTTGGTACATCTTGACACTAGAGAGGGGTTGGAGGAGTCTATTACCATTAAATGGCGGCAATTTTTTAGGCTATGGACCATTGATTATGAAGGGGTACCATTTTGATGTAGGCGCTATCATGATGTGGGACATCTCTGTAAAGAACGACCTCTACATCCCTCTCATAAGGAACCAGTTGTACCTATTGTTACTTCAGAGGTTGATACTCCAGTGGAGCCGCCTACTACTCGGGCACCCTCTTCCAGTGGACGCAGGAACATGACTTTGGGTGCAGGGTCTGCACCTCCTCCTCCTAGACCTCCATCCCCTCGAATGACTCAAGCTCGTGTTGCAGCAACCAAGATTTATTCTAGTATTCCTCTGACTCATGCTTTTTATTTATCTATGCATTCTTGTACTTCTAGATTGGATTCGATTGGGTCTCATTATGCATCTTCCCCTCATGCACTTCCCCATATCGCCTGCCCTCCCTCACTTCCCCTTCCCAACTATTCGGACATTCCCCCTACCATCCCTACACACTCCTCTCTCGGTCCATCATCTGAGAACTTAGCTGATTCCAGGAGTAGTCACCCCTATTTTCTCTGCTCCCTCACTAAATTATCTTCAGGTTCCCCTGGAGGGATTGGGATCATTCCTCCTCCTCGCAATCCCAGATCTTCCCGCAGTTGTCACTCCTTTATATCAAAAACCATCATCCAAGCGGGGTTGGATGTAGTTGATGACAGAAAACAAACCATTTACCAAGTCCTTAGAAAATAGATGACCCCCCTTGAGGTTTCCTCATGAATATAATGTATTTCAACTATCACAGATTGGCCAACTCCGCAAAAAATCTTGCCTTTGAGAGACTATTTTACTATCTTCTAGTTGATATTATTTATCTTCAAGAAATGATTTTCCCAGTTGATTCCATTATTCGCGCTCTGCAAGCCCTGCGTCTAAGTTGGATATTTCATGCATTGGATGTCCAGGGTATATCTAGGGGGATTGCTCTTGGGTTCAACCCTCGTTCGATTAACCTACTCAATATATGAGGGAGAGGGTTTCTTTGGTGCATACATCTTCTCCTCTGAACTCGGTCGGGAATTTTTCCTGACGAATGTCTATGGCCCTTTCTCTTCCCGGTTACCCTTCTGCGAGCAACTCCACTCCCAATCCTTCATGTCGGCCAATAATCTCATTTTGGGAGGTGATCTGAATTTCTCTCTCGGACATGTTGAATCCTGGGGACACTCGGCCCAGATCGGCCACTTATCTAATTCTATGGCGAATCTTCTGGAGGATCATCACCTGGTGGATATTCCCTCGCCGTGTATACTCCCTAGCCTCATTCGCAATAATATTGGATCGCTTCCTTATTCATGAAGCCCTAGTGGAAGTTATCCTTGTATTCCTACAATGGGTGGGATTAGGTGGCATATCAGATCATTATCTTATCTATCTGAAGTTGGCTTGGGGGGGGGGGGCCATAAGCCCAAGATCACCTTCAAATTCAATGCTACCTGGTTATCACATGTGGATTACATCAATTTAGTTTCTCAATACTGGATCTCACACCCACCCTCCCCTAATTTATCCCCCTCATCATATTTTTCCTATAATATGAATGAAGTCACGCAATTAATGATTAACTGGGCCAAGGAGAAAAACATCAAAGACAATCAGGCCATCCGGGTTATTGAATTGGAGCTTGCATCCATCAAGACCACTCGGGGGGGGGTTCTATACAGAGAGTTCCAAGGAAAATCCTATTCATTTGGAGGCAAAATGGAATAGTATCCTGAAAGATCGTGCTGAAACATGGCATCTCCGGAGTAGAGCCACTTGGTTACAAGTTGGCGATGATAATATCAAATTATTTCACCAATTTTCAATCGGTAGACGAGAAATTAATACCCTCTAGAAATTGGAAGATGATCAGGGGAATCAAGCTCAGACCTTCCATCAACTGGCTAATATGGGAGTTGAATGCTTCCGCAATCTCTTCAAGGCTCCGCCAACTTCTTCATTGGTCGATATCATCAAGGTTGCGGGCTTACTCCCTCGGTTTGTGGATCCATATGAGGAAGAGAATATGTTTGGCTTGTCACGATGCAGGAGCTTCAAACCACCATGAAATGGTTCCAAAAGGACAAGAGCCCTGGGCTGAACGGTTGTCCCATCGAGTTCTATCTGGCTTTCTTTGATATCATCGGTCATGATATCCTTCAAGTGGTCGAAGACTACAGAATTTCTGGATGCATGTATGATGCATTTAATTCTACATTTATGGCCCTCATTCCTAAATCAGACTCTCCCTGTCTATTCTCTGATTACAGGCCCATATCCCTTTGCAATTTCATTTACAAGATCATTGCAAATATCATCACCATCAGACTCAAGCCCATCTTATCCAATCATATCTCTTATGAGCAATTTCTTTTTCTACTTCAACGACAAATCCATGAGGCCATTGGCATTGCTTAGGAAGCATTGCACCCCATCAAAATCAAGAACCTCAAAGGCATCATCCTTAAGATTGATCTCGCTAAGGAATTTTACCACTCAAATTGGCTCTACATTCGCATGCCCCTTACTCACTTGGGATTTCCTCTCCTTTTCATGAACTAGATTATGTGTTGCATCTCTAGTGTATCCTTCAACGTAATCATCAATGGATCAGCCTCTCCTTTCTTCCATTCTGAGCGTGGAATCTGAAAGGAATTTTAGTTATCACCCTTACTATTTCTACTCATTATGGAAGCTCTTAGCCATTTAATTAGTAAGGAGAGACATCAGGGTCACCTTATGGGCATAAAAATCACCGAAGGATGTACACTCACCCACCTCCTTTTTGTTGATGATGTACTCATGCTACTTAATGGATCCATTTGGGACTCCATTTATTTCTTCTCTCTGTTATCCTCATTTTATCTTGCTACTGGCATGGTATGCAACAATCTTATATCCACTTGACTGCCACTGGATGCACCCCACAGGAATTGGCTTTAGTAGTGGACAGATTTCCATATTTGCTTCTTGAATTATAGGATGTTTTAAGATATTTTGGCTTCTGACTAAAACCATCAGATTATCGCATTGCAGATTGGTCTTGGCTCATTGCAAAATTGGAAAAGCGCATATTCATTTGGCACCACCATTGGTTATCCAAAGTTGGCAGGCTCATATTGATCAAATTTTGTTGGACGGATAAGTCGTTCTTGCAGACAAGACAGACCTCCCAAGTGTCCTATGGAAAGCTAGCAACAAACGGACAAATAAAAACTATTTTCTCTAGATATTGTTTGACTTGGAATTAATTATAACAAGGTTTTAGAAACCTACTTGTAGTCCAGCGCTGATATTCTTTCCAGTGGCTTGAAGAAAGTCGTCGTCAAGGATCTGCAATCACAAACAAAAGAAAATATCAAAATCACATGTGTAATAAAATTAATTCATGAACCAAATATCTATCAAGATGATCAAGGAATTCAAGAAATGAGCTATTTAACTAAAGAACTCATTGAGAAAACAATATTCATTTGTATTAACTTAAATAAAGAAGAGCCTTACAACCGTTTCCACCTTGATGTTATACAGGCCTTTCTAGGGTTCGGAACAAGAGTTTCCTTTACTATGACAAGCTTTGCACTCTCTCAGCTAAAATGCACATGGGTGTGTAATCATTCCCATATAATGATCAGTTAAGAGAGTCTGAGTTTCTACAGCATTTCTCCTCAAAAATTCTCAAAGTCTAACTCCAATTCTTAAAGTCTCCATCCCTTGAAACTAAACCAAAGCTTTAATTTCTAGGAAAAGGAAAGTGGTTACAGCTCAAAAATGGAAGGGATAGAGTCCTCTTTTGAAGGGATTGAGCTCCATAAATGAAGGGGTAGGCTCCCATAATGGAGGAATGAACATACATGATAGGAGCGAACCTTCGACCGGATAATTGCTTCTAGAAGCTTCCAGATTTGACTGTTGGGCTTCTAAATGTTACTTTCCACCTTTTTTTTTACCTTTTACAAGGGTCCGCACCTTTAATGAATAAAAAGTGTGTTTAGCTCTACATGATTTAGAGCAAAAAAGTGCGGCACCGCAGGCAATATTAAGATAAAGTGCGGTACAAGTGTTTTTCAGACTTTTATGAGATTTTCTCTTAATTTCAAGGCTTGACTTTAGGAACTTTGATGTTGTAAACTTCTAAGGGATTACTAAAATGTCATGGTGACAAATTTCAGTGTAACAAATTGCCCCCTAAAGTGCGAAGTCTAAGAGCATTCGAAGAGTGATGTGCTTTATCATTTCAAAGATTAGCCTGTGGACACCCCAATCGGAACCCTGTAAAAACATTCAATGCAAAACATATATATATATATATATATATATATATATATATATATCATCGCTGAGGTAGGCATTCCCATACTCAGATCAAAACTAACTAAACTTGTTCTGATACATAAATGATTTTAATATTACGTCAATAGTGTAGATACAGCATGGGCGCAGCCATCTGTAATGAATCGTCTACCACATAATGAATAATAAAACTCCTTGCAGCCTAGATGGTGGAAACTAGATCCAGGGTCTTGATTTCTACTTCCCGAACTAGTATGATTCTATCCATGCAATTAAATGTGTTGAAGTCGAACATGGTAGAACCCACTTGATTACCATTCAATGATGTGAATTGTTAACAAGTGTGAGAGAAACCACCAATAATGACAATGGCTCTTAAAGTACTCAGTACAATCCATGAAATGTGAATAAGCGATTTGAAGTCGAACATTTCACGGAATCGTTCAATCAAAGGTCAATGATGTAACCTATCGTTGAAGGCGAGAAACCTTCCATTAAGGCATGCAGATTCCAAGGTACTGACGGATTCTAGATCAACTTCCTAGATGATGAGTTGTCGTCGATTGAAAGTGATCCTTCGTAAGCAAGCTCACGACATGAAACCATAGATCAAGTTTTGAAGAAATTTTTTGCAAGGACTGATTCAGGGATGGTCAACGCGAATGGAGATAAATGTTTTCAGATGAATGGTTTGTTTGGTTGTCCTCTTGAACACATAACGACACAGCAGATGGTTTGGTAACAGTTGCCCTAAGCTAATACCCAGAAACTGGCTGAAGACCTTCAATTGGTTTGATTAACTGATAGGCAAGGGATTTTCCCAACCCAGGTAGAAGTGTGACAAAAAGTGTCGTGTTCAAGAGTGGTGTAATGCTTTTACAAATCAAAGTGTAACAAATGAATCTATTTTCTCTCTTTTCCCCCACCATTTCTGGCAAGTGCCTCATTATTTTTTGACAAGCTTGAGGAGGATAACATTTGCTTGTTTATAAGCTCATCCTTCGAATGAGTCCAACTTAGTTTAAAATTGAAACCTAAGAAGGAGTGGTCCGTTCCTATTTGTAATTGACAAGTCCTTTACTGTTAAATTTTAACGAGTCCAGTATAGGAGAAACTCGGTGTTTTTCATTTTTAGGGAGTCAGAAGAAAAAACTTAAGCAAACTCCATGGGTGTAATTTTTCGTAAATTTACTCTCTCAGGCCCGAAAAAGGATAAAATAATGCGAGAGAGAACTCTATTGACCATGATTAGTCAACGTATACCTTTTTCGTAAATAGTGCATTTTAGTTCGAAAAAGGGGTAAACTTATACTGAAGGGACGACTGTTCATTTCCTTTAACGAGTTCGAATAGTCAAGTACTCGGCAATCTTTTCATCTTTAGAGAGTCTGAAAAGGGCTTAAAAGAGAACTCCAAGGTTTCCTTTTTTCGTAAGTTTTAACGAGTTTGAAAAAGGGATAAAAATATACTCATCATTTCACTTTTTCGTAATTTTTAACAAGTTCGAAAAGGGGATAAAAATGTACTCAGGTCTCTTTTTCCGTAAGTTTTAACGAGTTCAAAAAAGGGATAAAAATATACTCCTGTGGCTGACTTTCAATTTAATTTACGAGTAGGAAAAGACGAAAAGAACTCGGCATTTTCATGTGTTTTACGAGAATGAAAGATAGCAAAATAATCTCGAGATTTTCGTGAATTTAATGAGTCTTGAAAATAATAACCGAAATCGACTCAAGATAGGTTTCATTTTTACAAAAGCTTGAAACAGAGAAAAAATATGCTTCAGATAGGTTTGTTTCATTTTAACACAAGCTTGAAACAAAGAAAATTGTGCTTGAGAGTGGTTTGTTTCATTTTTGCACAAGCTTGAAAAAAAGGAAAAAACATGCTTGAGATAAGTTTCAATGCCCCCCAAGCGTAACTTGCTAGAGCGCATGCCCCCCAAGCTTCATTTCATTCAACTAAGTAGACTTTTGGTTACTAAAATCTGGATGGAATGAAGGTTCATTTACGAGGTCGGATGAAATACTCGACTTGAATAGGAGAGGATTTGTTTCATTTTTTAACGAGCTTGACACAGGAAAAGAACTATGCTCATGGTGACCTGTTTCATTTTTTAACGAGGTTGACACTGTAAAAGGAACTATCCTCATAAAATACTATTTCTAATCTACCTACATAACCTACTGATTCATTTTTTAATGAGGTTGACACAGGAAAAGAACTGTCCTCATGGGTCTGTTTCATTTTTTAACGAGTTTGACACAGTAAAAGAACTATCCTCATATCTACTCTCTACAATATACCTACATAACCTACTGATTCATTTTTTAATGAGGTTGACACAGGAAAAGAACTGTCCTCATGGGTCTGCTTCATTTTTTAACGAGATTGACACAGTAAAATAACTGTCCTCGTATCTACTCTCTAAAATCTACCTACATAACCTACTGATTCATTTTTTAATGAGGTTGACACAGGAAAAGAACTTTCCTCTTGGTATTTGTTTCATTTTTTAACGAGGTTGACAAAGTAAAAGAAAAATCCTCAAGGGACATGTTTCATTTTTTAGCGAGGTTGACACAGTAAAAGGAACTATCCTCATGCCTAATTCATTTTTTAACGAGGTTGACTCAGTAACAGGAACTATCCTCTGATTAACTGATTCATTTTTTAACGAGGTTGACACAGTAAAAGGACTGTCCTCACATCTCTGTTTCATTTTTTAACGAGGTTAACACAGTAATAGGAACTATCCTTTCCTACATGTTTCATTTTTTAACGAGGTTGACACAGTAAAAGGAACTATCCTTGCCAAGCTTCTTGATCATGGATTCCAAATAGAAGAAACACATGTCAAGGGACGCATCTCAATCATGGCTTCTGATAGGTCTTCATCAGATGGAAGAACAATTATCTGAAAGGAGCACATGTCAAGGGACTCAAAAGGGATAGGAACATCACGTTCAAATAATCCCATATAATGTTCCATGTCAATTACTGGATCTAAGTCAAAGGAAGTCGAGCAGACAGTGAGAGGCTCGCTTGCATCGGTAACTAAAAACATGGAACTGGTTGCCACATAATTAACCCGTGGCGGGGTAGATACCACTTTAGTATAAGGAACATTTAGGGATGTCGGATAATTGGTAGTCGAATCAAGACTATGGAACGAAATCTGGTCTACAGTCACAATATTTCCATTGTGAGGGAAAGACATCACGTGAAAGAGTGTCGATAAGACAGCTTTCATTGCATATACATAGTCTCACCCAAGGATTAAATTGAAATATAAGGGGCCTCGAACTACCATAAGATCAATACAAACAGTTTTACCTTCCAAAGTAATAGAAAACTTAGGAAGAATCCCTAAAGGTTCACTAATGGTTCTGTTAAAATATTTCAGATTCTGTGTAACAGGCACAAGCTGAGGGGAACCCAAAGCTTTCCAAGCAGTTGAGGATAAAATACTAACAGAAGCACCTTCATCTACATGTGTGCAGCATACATTCTTACAACTAGCCTGCACAATTATTTGGAAAGGGATGGAAGAAGGAAGATGAGCTTCTGTCAGTCTATTCCAATCAAAGGAAAAGACCTCGGTACTTGGAGGGGGTTCTGTAGAAACAGGTGAAATGCCCCCCGACGTAGAAGAATATGATGAAACAAGAAGAACCGGAGTGGTATGAAGTTCACTCTCTTCAAGGAGAGTGGGATCGACTGAATGTGAAATCGAATCGACCACTTGATCAACTAATGGATCATCAACCTGAGTGATATGAGTTTCACTCTCCAATGGAAGAGTGGGATTGACTGTACTTGGAATTAGATCAATCACTCCATCATTTGACGGTAGGTTAGGAGAAATTTTACGGTACCTGGTTGGAATTTTTTGCTATGGAACAGTAAGGTTTTCCAACAATTTTGAGGCTTCATCCATGTGAGGGAAAATGTGAGTTTGATAACTGACGCAACAACAGCTGAAAGTCTGCCCCAAGGAGAGCTGGTCAACTGTGACGTGGCTCGGTCTTCATTTCCCTTTGAAACCTCGTTCTTCACTCCTCGTGGTCTATTTTCTTTTTATTTAATTATCAAATTCATAGAATTTGATAAATAATACTATCCACAATGTTTGAACTTTAAATTATATTCCCGAACCTTATATTATGTCGTCAACCTTATAACCAATGTTTTAAATCCTCGAAACCTTATATTAAAACCAACGGTCTAATTTGAATAATTAACTGTATAATAAACCTTGGTTTCGGGCCCACCTCTATGACCAATCAAACGCATGCACCATACCTTGTTATCGCTCGTGCACTTCGGTTATCGTTCGCGCATCTACAGCAAGTGACCGTCGTCCGATGGCCCTTGCCCAGATCAACGGCTCTAAGCAATATCGCTCGGTGTCCTAGTACGATTGATAACGTGCGATGGTGCAGGTTAACCAGTGGTTTTACGGGGTCTGCCTAGCCACGTGTCAACAGGTCTATGGAATCGCTCTATGACCGGGGAAAACCACTTGCACACCAAAAGCGGTGCGATATGGGCAATCCGCCTTTGCAAATCCGCTTGTGGTTTTTGTACAGTATTTAACTATGGTTCACGCCGGTTGCACGATCTTCCTCATCCATTAACTCACGTCTAGAACACGGTCCCGGGTTCGAAAGAAACAACTCTATTTCTTTACAAAGCGGGAAATCTTCCAATTAAACGGCGTTCACGACCACAATTCCTCTGCACAGACCTCGCCTACGGGTGGTATTGATTTAACAGGGTTTATTTGGATAAATTACAGAGAAACAATAGACAGATATATGTGGAATTCATACAGGAGTTCAATTATACATGCACAGTGTTCATCACTTCACAATTAAACAATCTCTTCACAATTAAGGATTCGAACCGTCTTTATGGCAAATGCACACAGAAATTATTTAATTGGAAGCAATCGACAACACACAGAGTCTTATTGCAGAAATCTTTTTTCCTCTTACTCTCTCTCCTCTTCTACATCCGAAGAATACAATTTATACATATTACAATGTGGCTCTTCGGTTCCTCTGTGAGGACCGTTGTAGAAAATCAATAGCCTAATTACAATAATTCAACTAACTGAAATATGACAAATAGACTAATTGAACTATTCGACTTCCACTAACTTTAACTAAGCTAAATAACACAGTCAGCTGAGGTATTGACACCTAGCTGTTACAATTCAAGTGATTTCGAACCCTCCTAGCCACAACATGTGGACAAAACCTCCTACATTGCTGTCTAGTGTCTAATGCCCCTGCATCAATGACTCCCTTTACATAACCTACAAGGAAACCTAAATTTATCCTTTTTCCCAGGAACCTGACTATCACTTGTTGATGGATCAACAGTAATTTGATGAGAATGTTTCGACCATACTTCCAAGACCTTAGGACTACCAGGATAATTGATAAGGAAGTGGTCACCCTTACAAATCTTGCAAGGGAATTTGGGTTTACGATGCATGTTGGAGGTTTCCTCAACATTACTAACACTTGCAGCCATGGTTGACTAGTTGACTTATTTCTTATCTTGCTTCTTCTTCTTCTTCTTCCCCTTCTTCTTCTTCATAGTCACCTGGTTACTAGTGTCAAGGCTTTTACCAAGCAAAGAGGAAGAAATGGAGGAAGAAATATTGGGCGAAGAAGGTAAAGGGTCAACATGAGGTTGGTGATGTTAATATGGTGAACTTTGTTGAGGTGAAGCATCTGGTTGAGGTGGAACAATTGGAGTATTCAGGGCCAACGAAGTTGAAAATAACCATATCGGTAAACCTATTGTAAATCCAGGTAATGACAATGTAGCCATATAAGGAGGACCAACATTTCCAAAGCAAGGAAAAGTACTAGGATTCTCATTAAGAGTGATTCCTTGGTTGGTAAACTCCAGAACAGTTTCCATTATATTGAACTTCAGTGAATTTTATTAACAATTTTAAAACTAAAATTAACAATTCACAATTCACACCTAACAATTAAAATTCACAATTCACACCTATGGTCTCTAAAAGTAAAAACAAACAAATGAACACGCGCTATCAAATCTAGGAGTCAAACCACACACAAACAGTAGATTCCCGCATTAAAAACACTAGTTCGTGATGAAATCCAACATCGTAGAATTTTAATGCAGAAATGGCGGTTGGAATAGTTACCCTAACAACCTGCTTAATGAAACATACTAGTGAAAATTTCTCCACTATACCATCTCGAGTTAACCCTCCAGAGAGTCCAAGTGACTCTAGCCGACGTTTGTTCCAGGTACAGTGGGATCTTCCCTCCATCGTCACCTTAGGAAAGAATCCTATAGATTATGGCCACTAATATTACCAACAAAAACAAATATACCTGGGGGAACAGTCTACGATCTGACACACACGCAAGGGTAGAGTAACAAAGCTCAATCCCCTTGAAGGCTCCTTGACATAATCCAAGGTTTACCGACAAGTGACCCCAGCTCCTCGACAATGGTCATTCCAAGGTTTACCGTTTTTAATACGTGTATATCTTCTATCGTTCCCAATGAGGAAGGATTGATTACCTCACTGGTTCGGATATGATCTCGTGCTTGACTCCTTTAAGAGGAGCTTCCCAGAGCATACATGCAACAATTGGAATTTTTCTTACCGCAAGATTAACTACTTGTTTGCTTTACTGTCTTGGAGAGTTAACTAAAACCTATTCCAAGACACTAGCCTAAGCTATGTTGGTGGAAAGAGCCCAAAAAATGTAAAAATTACTAGATGAATTTTATTAAGCGTTGTGTTATTTAGGTTGTTATTACTCAAAGGGTAGATGGATATGAAACCAATGGTGTTATGACCCGACCCAAAATTGAATGCAATCGAATATGATAATGTAATATTTTCAATTCGATGAATCCTAACTAAAGGAAGGAGAGAGTTTCCATTCACTTCCAACAATGCAAAAAATTGATCAATAAGAGAAAATATAACAAATTATCTAATGCACTAATTTTATCAAGAAAACTAATGCTAATCAATTCCATTTTTATTTTTTTGTTTTTAAAACAAACATAAAAACATGTAAATTCAAATTAAAGAAAATTGATCTAAATCTACGATTGATTTTTCAGAATGTAAACTATGCAATTTTAATCTATGCACAATTCACTTGAAAAGTATGCAAATGTAATCTATGCACATTTTTCATTCATATTGTGAAAATGAGAATTATAATTATGCAAATGTAATCTATGCAAGAGAATTCTCAAACACAAGATGATTCTAATGTAATCTAAGAACCAATCAAGTGTAAGTAAAGAAAATTGGGTGAGAGTTCCAAAGATCAAAAAATAAGAACACTCCAAGGCGATTAACACTCAGACACAATTGTTAAGAGACTAAGACAAACCTCAAAGTAATGATCAAAGGAAATCAAATTAAGAATTTCTCTAAAAAGGAAACTCAAAACACCCAATTAACTTAACGGAGACTGATGAGATTGTAAAATTGCTGAAAAGAAATTCACACAAGGCTTTCTGACAGAAAATACAAGTCTGGGTATACATTGAGAATCTAACAAACTGATCCAGAAAAGAGAATTTTAAGGTTTTCTAAAAAATTTCACAGGGTCCACAGGTTTCAATGTCAACAGGTGTTGTCCCGCACTGTTTATACAAGACAAGAGCAGAGATGCCTGCACTGTTTCTAAAATAAAAGTGCGGATACCAGAAAACTAAAAGAAAAATAAAAAAACTCTAAAAAATTTGTTAGGGATTCTACAGGGATAAACTACCCAAGCCAGTATAAACCAATCAAAATTAGAAAAAATAAATTCACAAGTCAAAAATAAAATAAATCTAAGTTCAAGATCCATTCCCCAGTGGAGTTTCCATTTTTTTGGATGGATAAGTCATTCTTGCGGACAAGACAGACCTCCCAAGTGTCCTATGGATAGCTAGCA